>CM069450.1:25094192-25134309 GCA_035610835.1 Ophiura sarsii | reverse complement strand
AAGAACGAGATTGCGTGCGTGGTACTGGTTATGTATGGGTTATATTCAGCCCAAATAGTCAAATATAAGGCAAAATTGTACATGTAGTACATGTACTGTGCGATTTTTTTTGACCGTGGGACATTTTTTGACTTCAACCCCCCCCCCCCCCCCCCCCCCCCCTCCCCCCCCCCCCCCCCCCCAAAAAAAAGTATCACGAGTTAGTGACTGGATCAAAAAATTGGGGCAACCTTTTACGAAATTTCAGAAATCTTGCCCCCCCTGAAAAAAATCCTAGCTACGCCACTGCGCGTAAACGTAGCTCAAATGTTGTCCTAATTGAGGTATAACTTTCCTTCTCAAAGTCAAACATCAATAGACTGTAAAGGTTTCTCGGAAACGCTAAGTATCATGTTGCAAATTAATAACTAAAGCTTCGTGTAAGACATCCTTGCTGCGGTTACTTTATCACCAATGCGACATCGCTAACAATAGAGGATTCAAAGTCAGATATGATCAAAACAGTTTTAGTTGGCCCGCCACCAACTGCACAAATATTATTTTTTAAAGGGTAACGACTTCATATCAGTTGTTCATATTAGAGGATACTGGCATGACTGGAAATAGTCACACAAAAAATATCTTTGGAAATAAAGAAGTTGCACGAGTTACGTAGCCAACAAAGGGATTTCTAGGGAGATTTTCACGCTTCTCCATGTTCACGTTCGTGTTTAAAAATCACGTCCATGTTAATCACGCTTCACGGCTATGTTTAAAAATCAACACTTCACGTGAAAGTGATTTTGAATTACGAACGTGAAACGTGAAACGTGACGTGACGTGTTACAATAACAGTTTTGCTTAAAGATAAAACGGGTGTAAAACAATCCAATATTTCCCGAAATTACGACATCAATATTAAGAAAAAAGAAATAGCCATTTTGGTAATTTTTGTTGTTGTTAAATTAAATCTAATTTAATACAATTTTGTCCCACAATTTTTGCAATTGACTAATTAACCACGAAACAGATCAACGCCTCAAATGCCTTGTTGATCATCTTGTTGCGCGGGAATTGACGACACGGTAAATAAATGATCATATCTCGGGAGTTAGGGGGTAACATTGAATGGGATGAAATGTATTTGAAAGAGGAGTATTAATAAGGCTTAAAAAGTGTCTATTCTTTGAAAATTAAAACATCATACTTACTACTTACTTATGTCGTTCTCGAACGGTCTTCGTGATGGCTCGCCACACTACTCTGTCCCTCATGCATGCTTTCATCTCCTCATCATTCTTCAGTCCTGTATCTTTCGCCAAGGTGTCCAAGTATGTTAAGGCTGGGCGGCCGTCAGATGTGTGTCCGTGTTTGGGTCTCCATAGCAGCAGGTCAGATACAATCTCATTTTCTCTTCTCATGCAATGCCCGGCAAATCTCATCCTTCGATCTGTGATGTTTTCTGATACCTTTTGTAAGTTTCCATACAGGTCTTTGTTTGGTACCTTATCGTTCCAACTAATGTTGAGTGCAGTTCTCAGCATTCTAGTGTAGCATACATCTAGAGATTTCTTCAGTCTGTTGGTGATGGTCCATGTCTCAGCTCCATACAGTAGAACACTTTGAACAGTAGCTTGGAAAAGTCTGATTTTGATTTTTCGACAGAGGCTGGATTTCCACACTTTGTTCAGAGCATTGCAGGCCTTCCAAGCAAGTGCTTTACGTACTTTTATGTCATGCTGGCTACTACCTACCCAAGCTCCCAGGTACTTGAAGTCCTCTACGTTGTCTAGGTTACTTCCATCAGAGGTTTTTAGCTGTACCCGCTTGTGCTTGGTGGAATACCATGCATTTGGTTTTCTTGGCATTCATGTGGAGCCCAGTTTTGAGTGCTGCTTCCTCAACATATTTCAGCAACTTCTGTGCCTGCTCCTTAGTGTCAGAAAGTAACGCTATGTCATCTGCAAAGTCAAGATCAGTGACGTGCTTTGGCCCTATTCTACGACTTTGTCAAGGCTTGATGGTGAATCCTAGTTCCTCTTCTCTCCCACTGATAGCTATTCTTAAGCAGTAATCAAGGATGATTATGAATAGGTATGGGGCAAGGGTATCTCCTTGGGGTACTCCTGCTAGGATGTCGAACAGTTCCGTGTCGCCATCAGGTGATATGACTTTGGCTCTTGTGTTTCTGTAAGTTTCATCAATTGCATCTGATCTGTTATAACCTGTGGGACACCGTATGCTGTGAGTTTCTTGATCATTTTCTCACGATGTATGGTGTCGAATGCCTTTTTGAAGTCAATGAATGTTATGATTGCAGAGAAATTATTGGAATGTATACCTTTGATGATTCTCCTGAGCCCCAGAATGTGTGAGGTAGTGCCTCTTCCCTCGCGGAAGCCATTCTGGTTAGTTCGAAGTAATATTCATCTAGGTGAGGTCTTATTCTGTTGAGAATCATTCTGTTATATGTCTTGGCCACAATAGAGTTCAGACATATGCCTCTGTAGTTTCCTGCTTGACTTAGGTCACCAGATTTTGGGACTGGTATCAGGTTCAATATTGCCCACTGGTCAGGTTTTTGTTTTTCTAGGAGGGCCTTAAATATTACAGATATACAGTATTAAATCATCAAGATTTCATCTTGTCAGGAGTTCAGGGGAATGTTGTCCTCTCCAAAACTTTTCCCCAAGATTTCTTGGCTTTCTGGTACTCATTGAAGGCAGTACACTTAATTGGTAGTTCTTCGAAATCTTTGGATGTCTTCATCTTTATCAGTCACTTACCGGTGGATTTCCTAGGAGTTGTTGGAAGTGGCAGTACCAATTATTGACACGTTCTTCCTTTGTCTTTCCTTTGAGGATACCATTCCTAGAGGTTTCCTTCCACTTACTTCGTTAATGAGCTCCCAAGATAATCTGTGTTGCATGTTTAGGATTGCCTTTTCCACTTCTTTTACCTCTTGTCCAGGTATTCAGAATTGACCTCATCATAGGCTTGGGCGAGTTCTCGTTTACCTGCTTCAAACTCTTGTGCAGACTCTTTACTGTCGTCTGTGACATGTTTTTCATACGACTGCCTTAGCTTCTTTCTGGCAGTTTCTACTTTTCTACTATAACACAATGCCTTTTGCCTCTTCTTACATATTTTTGGTAGTAGTTTCTCGGCAGTTTCTTGATTTGCTGTGATTAAGTTTCCATATTTCACTGTTGGATTGCCATCACAGGTGTCATTAAGTAGTGTGTATTTGTTTCTGACTTCGACAGAATATTGATCTTGCAGTTCTGAATCTTGGACAATCTTATTCCAGTTGTATTTCACTTTCTTCTGTTTGGTTTGCTGTTTGCTCGTAGGCTAAATCTAATCTTTGAGGTTACTATTCTATGATCGGATCCAATACTTGCAAACGAGTTGTAGGCTTCTGTGTTCAGAATACTATTTTGCCATTTTTTTCAGATCAGATGTAGTCAAGTTGTGCTCTGAATCCACTTGGTAGAATACAGGTCCATAGTTTTGTTATTTTCTTTTGGAATCTGGTGTTTGTAATAACTAGGTTTTTTCCATTGCAAACTCCTCCAATATTTCCCCGTTCCTGTTTGTGGTTTCATGGTAGGTAAAAGGAGCAATGTCGTTACCAATCCGGGAATTAAAGTCCCCAATTACTGTCAGGAAATTACGGGCCGGTACTGATTTGGTAGATTCTTTCAGCTCGTCATAGTAGTCTCTTACCTCATCTTCACTTGCCACATTGGTGGGAGAGTATGTAGATATAACAGTAGTTTTTGGATTGCCATTACAACATCATGGGATGTATTATTAATCACATTTAGCACATTTAAGCACATTTTTTGAAAATTGTCAAACAGTTGGGAGTAGGTTGTTAACAGTTTTAATAGCCTCGTCAATTGAATTAGGTCGGCGACCGTATGTCTGAAAGAATACCTCGGTACTGATGATTAACAACTCTTGGTGAAATGTAATACATTAAGCTATGAGGTTTGAGAACACCTCCAAGCGCCACTCCGGATTACCTCGTAGCACATACGTGAAATGTACGCATTAATCATTTATAATAAATAGCTTATATATGTTGTCAGAAAAGTGACAAATTGTTAATTCCAATGATATCTCTTCAAAGAGAATGATTAATGAAGGGGAATTCCCATGACGATAAGTAGCAATATTGATGAAAACTGTGCTTCACGGCGGCGTAATGGGACTTGAATCTTTTAACTAAAAGTAATAAAATCTTGATTTTTCATTTGTTACGTATTTTCTACAGCGAGGATATACAGATAGGTAACACGAAATTAATAAATGGCTTGAATGGTATAATCCCGGGTATAATCTGTCGGTAAAAACCGAGATGCAATTTGCAATTGGGATGGGATTATTGTGTCTGCTTGAACCTTTTAGTTGTGATTATATTCGAATAGAATCTAATTAGAGTTCTAAATACATTATCCAAGGTGATCGACAAGGCAATACTTGTGCAAATGACTAATTTACGACGTACAGATCCACGCCTCAAAATGCCTCGTTGATCGCCATGTTGCGCGGGAATTGCCGACACGGTAAATAAATGGCTCTCGATGTTATTTGATTCCCACTCTTGTTACTGAATTGATCATATCTCGGGAGTTAGAGAATGACATTTAATGGAATGAAGTGTATTTGATAGAGGACTATTAGGGCTTACAAATTGTCTTTTGCTTTTAAAATAACAAAAACATGGGGTGTATTTTTAATTATGTTTGTGCCTCATGGGACACTTTTTTTATACAACCTGTAGTATGCGATCATTGTCAGCTACCGAGGCAAGTGCTTTCTCTACTGTTCCGGAGATTAGCACATTTTTGAAAATCGTAAAACAGTTGGGAGTACATGTTTGTTGTGAACAGTTTTAATAGCCTCGTCAATTGAATTAGGTCGGCGACCTTATGTCTGAAAGAATATCTCGATACTGATGATTAACAACTCTGGGTGACATTTAATACATTAAGCTATGTAGTTAGAGAACACCTCCAAGCGCCACTCCGGATTACCTCGTAGCACATACGTGAAATGTACGCATTTATCATTTATAACAAATAGCTTATATATGTTGTCAGAAAAGTGACAAATTGTTATTCCATTGATATCTCTTCAAAGAGAATGATAATGAAGGGAATTCCCATGACGGATAAGTAGCAATATCGATGAAAACTGTGCTTCACGGCGGCGTAATGGGACTTGAATCTTTTAACTAAAAGTAATAAAATTTTGATTTTTCATTTGTTACGTATTTTCTACAGCGAGGATATATACATGTAGATAGGAAACACGAAATTAATAAAGGCTTGAATGGTATAATCCCGGATATAATCTGTCGTTAAAAACCGAGATGCAATTTGCAATTGGGATGGGATTATTGTGTCTGCTTGAATCTTTTAGTTGTGATTATATTCGAATAGAATCTAATTAGAGTTCTAATACATTATCCAATGTGATCGACAAGGCAATACTTGTAGCTTACAAGACCTCATATGGTACTGGCATCTGAATTGAACAAATATGGAGTTGAATATACCCCTATGGCAATTGTATGCAACGACGCAATGTGTAACATAACATTGTGTGTAACAATTCGCGTTAATTTGTGTTTTGACACAAAAATTATTTTGACACAAAAGGGACAAATCTTTCAAAGTGTCAATACCTTAACCACCGGCTTAACATAGAGAAGAGAAGATGATGGGAAAAGAGGCCCAGGTCGAACAGGTGTCTGTCTGATTTTCCTCGAGAAAAGTCATGTCAAATCGTTTATAACATTGACTAAATTTTTGCTTTAAGTACAAATTCAATGATATATTTATGTCTATTTTATGTTTATTTACCCTTCGTGTTTCTGAACACACAAATATAAAGTATGTAAATTGGACGCTTACCGACACATTGGGATCAAGTTCTCTTCGGTTTGCAATTGTACGAACCATCGAGTTTTTAAAGTAAAGCAGGTCCTTATTTACAATGGGCTACATTTTCATAGATTTGGTTTTTAAGAAATTACACCTTCTAGTACCAACAATATCATGAGATATAGAAGTGTGAAACGGTCCCATTTCTACTTTTGTAAAGTATTATTTGGTGAACATAGTGAAACGAATATAGCAGGTATATTCATCTCAGGTAAGACCAGCTGGATATACGCAATAAAAACCACCAGTGGTGACCCAAGACAACATCTCCTGAATGGCGACAAAAGGCAATTCAAATCAATCATCTTTACGACTAGAAGAACACCATCGTCCAGTCAACAAATCTGGCTCTAGATCAAGCAGAATCCACTGAGGAAGGCGACACTTCGGATCGTCAAAACCCGTTTGGAAAATGAATAATAATTTTCCCCTTAAGAAATTGTTATAAGAAGAAAAAGATTACAATGCAATCTTTATTTTTTTCCTATTTAAGGTCCTGTATGCTATCTTGCGATGTCCAAGCTGTTGTGGCTCGCCTTAATGAGGGGATTGTTTTTATGTTCAACGTGGACAATGTGGCGTTTAGTGTCTCGTATAATCAGACGGACGACGAGCAATTCTCATAATCGCACGTGTCAAGAACGAGACTAACTTGTTAAACATCTTAATGTTTTTCCTGGGCAGGAAGAATAACTTACATGGAAAATGTCAAGTGATCTAATACGCTCGATTTTACATTACTCTATTGTTTGGTTTATACTTGAAGAGTACTTTGATAAACACCTGTTCACCAACCTGGATAACAAAGGCTATTTATTTTGCTTTAAAGGTTAATAGGGGGAACCAATTGATCTTACTGTCACATTCCGCACAGGGCGCTGTTCCCATCGATCACCTAATAAGAGCCCTAGACATGCTGAAAAGCAAAGGTTACGAGAAACAGAAGGCTCCTATGGCCGGTTTACCATTTAAGTAAAGTAATAACTTCTAATTGAGGGGGAGGCAGTGATTTGAAATCTTAATCTGATCATTGGCACATGTTGATACTTCCCTGTGTCTTGAATCGTAGGTACCGTAGTTCATATTCAGAATAGCGACAATGTTCTCGTTTTTTTGTGCCGTTGTCAAAATTGATTTTATTTCTTGACATAAGTAATCCTCATTTATACAAGAAGGATTAGAAATGATGATCAACATGTGGCACGTTTGGATAACGCGCTATTTGCTTATGGGTAGTTTAAACATCCGGATGCATATTATTTGGTGATATGTTGCTTCAACGCATTGAAGTCCAATATATCGCATCGAAACCAATATAGCGTCCAAACGATGCCGTGTCGTCTCGACTCGTGATTGGTCAATTGTGATTCCTCTAACGTTAAATGAAATAGGCCCAAATCAATAACCGATCGGCCAATGTTTATGAATCTACTACAAGGGATAATTTTGGGGTGAAAGGGGACATTTTATTTTACCATTATTATGTGAAAATCATTTCAGAACTTGCTTGAAAATGTGTGTTGGAGAGAGTGGTTAGGAAAAGTATCTATATCGGACAGAAGGGGGCGGGTGACAGGGCGTGTGGTATATTTGGATTTGTCATGATGTGGAAATCAGATGACTCTTTCAGGGAAATTTGGTGTTCAGTGGACATTTTGGAATAGGGATTTCGGAATTTTTGGCAATTTCTAGTGTTCAAGACCGGACATTTTGGAAAGCGACATTTTAATTCCGAAATTGAGGGACATTTTAGTTTTTGAATAGTTAAAACAGCAGTGAAATAGTAGTCTTTGAAAGGTTTTGGTGTTAAGGCGAGATGCCCGGGGAGATGTTTAAATCTCTTTTCGTTCTTTTCCCTTTTCTTTCTCTTTCCTTCTCTTTTCTTTTTTCTTTTTTCATTCTTATATTTCTTTCTCCCTCACCCTTTTTCCTGTCCATTTTCTTATCTTTTCTTTTTTTTCCCCTGCCTTCTTGCTCATCTACCTTCTTCCTCTTTTCCTCTTCTCTTTCTTGTCCGTGGCATACATATCCATATTAATCCACACTGGCTTTATTTCTCACACGGAATCACATTCATCGATCCTCATAGATATAATAGGTCATCTACATCTGTGTACACAAACCATCAGTCACTTAACTGTTGGCGGACTGTTGAGGGTCTTTGACACCATTGTTGGTCATGTAACCTTAAAGGGGCACTGAGAGATTGCCACCAAAAAAATGAAATGTGGAAAAATGCATTGTTTCAACCCTGAAATGTCTGTATGGTATTATATGTGCTGGTATATAACATTTCATAGACGTTTTATAGATTTTTTTAAAAAAATCCGATCTACCTACCCTATTTTTTTTCCCTATGTTACGCAAATCAAACCTTTTTTTAGGCCTAGTTAAGGGGGGGGGGGGGGGTCTGGGGTCAAAAGCCCGCATAAAGAATGTCAAATTTAACAACTTTCCCAAAACTTGACCCACAAGTGTTATATACATACCATAATATAGCACTCATCGCAAACTTTGAAAATTGACTTAAAATTGGTTGCCATGGTAACCACACAGGGCTTCTGATTGGCTAAACACTGTAACAAGTGTAACTAAAAAACGCTAACTAGTAGTATACTGGTATTTGGGTTGAAGGTTAACAACTTCATGGATCCGGATTTTTGATATCGTTGCCATGGCAACCAGGAACCGTCCAATTAGGTAATTTTGCATGATAATTCAAATTTGGAAAAGAATTTCAAAATTCGGGATCCATGAAGTTGTAGACAATCATGGTCTTAATATGTATACCAAATATTATACAAATCCAACATTTCTTTTTTGAGTTAGACCCGTTACAAATCGCAAGTTTGCGTTTTTAGACGTTTTGAGATATCGGGGTTTTAAAAAGCACATATCGTAGAGGGCGCTTTACATTAGCCCTGTATATTCTGAGCTTTTTTTGACCACGGATATGCCATCCGGGATTGTAAATTATGATTCCTTTTCCCCAACTCTTTGAGTTATTGTACCAGCTGTTAGTGCCTACAGCGCTTTGCTCTGGCCCTTTGGACAACCCAGTTTTGACTAGGGTGTTTTTGTAGCAAGGCCGTCACACTAGTGGGGTCATTGTCAAATTTAATAAATGCAGTTTTTTCTTTATATTCGTGAATTAAAGTACAAAAATGAATACATTATATAAAAATAGCAGTCTGCTTTTATTGAACGAGCACAATTGGTTGGATATATCTCGACTTATATATTAGAAAAGCTTTCATGTTCACAATATGTCATACTCAGTAGCTGTCTATACATAGCTTCCAAACTTCAATAATAATTTGGGCGAGCAGCAGCAAGCCCAAAGAGTTTTAAAAATAACTTTAAAAACTTTTAAAAAACTTAAAAAACTAAAAACTTAAAAGTTTATCATTTGGTATGTTATAAAAATTATACTGTAAACTTCAATCTTTTATAAAATTAGTGCTGATTCAGATTTTGTGAAATAAAAAGTTCAAATTTCGAGAAAAGTCACGATTATACTATTGCTTGAGCAGGTTTTAGTTTTAAAAATAAGCCCAATTTGGACATTGAACAAACCTCATGTGGCAACACACTAATGCCTTGGTCAAGAGAGGAAGCCCGCAAGCAATTTTCACAGCATGTGGGCTTGTCCGTGGACGGTGCAATGTAGGCAATTTCTAGCTTTAAATTTCAATTTGTTAAGATAAGTGCTTAGTATTTCAGATTTTATAAAATAAAATGTTCAAATTTTGAGGAGGTGCCGATATAGCATTTCTAGATTAGACTTTAGTTTCAATTATTAGCCCAATTTGGCTACATTACACATGTTAAATGCTAAATAAAACGTGGCAATGCTGTAAGCCTGTATTGGCTAGCCGCTAGACAAAGTCAGGTTTCATGTTCACGGAGCAATCTTGGCCTGTCATTATAGTCAAAAAACTAAATACCAAAAGTGGCTCAAATTATAAAGGCGATGGAATCGTAAATGACATTTATGTTTGTAAAAATAATTATTGTATTTTATAATCAAAGTTTTGATAAAGATAAATGCAGTTAATTAATTGATTTAGTATATTTAATACCATTGCCATGGCAAATCGTTAAATATAGCAGATAATAGCAGGGTGAAAAAACAATAAAATACATAAGAAATACACCAAAATTACGTATTATGAATCAAATTTCATAGTAAATGTAATTTCAATATTTATAATACCATTCTTGACTATAAGATGTTTTATTAAACCTTCGATAATATTTTCCCCAAATTTAGTTAAATATCACTGCTGGAAAATTATAATTACATGTAATCTACAATAGGAAACCGCCATTGTGATACAAGTTCGCCTCACCGATATAACTTCATTCACTCACAAAATGAAAACGAAATGTCCGATTGCAGTCAAATAACTAACAATTTTGAAGCTAACATTATACTGCGTATGATGTTTGCAATATCTCATTTTTTCCTTACCTAGCCAAAAACACATATTTCTGACCCCAGACCCCCCCCCCCCCCCCCCCCCCCACCCTTAATTGGTGCTAACTTCTTATATGAAGCCGACTGTTTGATAAGACCGAATGAAAACCAATCGGTACATGCCAATTGTAAATTTTAGTCATCATTTTATTAATTAAATTGAATTCATATTTAACAATAATTACCGAAAAAGTAAGACTTATTTATTTATACAGATAATCCAATCACCGAAATACATCTTTTTAATGTCAATGATATTTATTTCAATTTGTGACACTCAATTCAATCTGACATTAACAGTTCTTCGAAAAGACGTGCCCACTTTTTGTCATGTTACGTTTGAAATGAATTCTATTACCACATCAGGATTCAACATTATGCACTACACAAAACACGCCATGGTGTTATCTCACCTTGGCTGAGATGCATGAACGGCACTCGCGGAGACAGAGGAAGTTAACGCAAACGCAAACGCATGACATTTGAAAGTGGCGTAGCTAGGTTTTTCATTAGTGGGGGATGGGGTGGACAAGAAATAAAAATGAACCATAAAGACTTATCCGTCCCAACAATTTGCTATTTTACACTATTGTTCCATGATTTAAAAGTAAAAGTACATCCGCGGCTTTTAACGAGCTAATTTTTAATATCCCAAAACAGACGACGCTGGGCACGATTTGCCAATTCGTATTGGATCAAAGACGATACCGCGTGTTTGATTGGTCAGATTGGAGAACACGTATCATGCCAATACCCATCGAAACACTCTAAGTATCACATTACTAGGTAGCCTAAATATTCCCAAAACCAATGGAGTTGGATAACCAACTCCTGCCTTTTAAAATCTTCCAGGGTCTCTAACCTGACTATTTATATTTAAATTCTACTCGTATTTCATCTCTACATAACTAAAGTACTAAGGGTATAGCTCATACAACTTTACTATTCCTAGGATTCAGGGCCAGGCAAAAAACACCTTTGCATAATAATGGAACTCCCTTCCATCAAGGAAATTAATAAATATTTCAAATTCAAAAAGGCCATCAAAATATACCTGGCTGATCAGGCCCTTATGGCTGAGCAGGATCCTATTGTTGCCTCATTGTTTTTAGGATTCTTTTGTGCAATATTCTTTGGGTCTTGTGTTTTATATGGGCGATTCCACGGTAACACGTGTTACATTTTAGCGCGCCGTTCTTTATTCTCCACACTATACATGCCTATACCACTTCACCATGTTCCGGGTCATTTCGGTGTATTTACTTTTCGCTCGTTGGTTTTATTGACATAAATCCTTACAAAGGAAATGGGCGGAGTAGTTTTTTGGAGATCTGTCAATATAAACGGCCGTTAATATGAGAATCAATGACTTCAATCATGGTGACTGGTACGGGCATGGGGTACAGAAGTTAGCAGAACTTAAATTCAAAATCTTTTAAAAAGATTATTTCAGTAAATTCCACGCGGCGGTGAACGGAGAGGGTGCGGGCTTGCTGAAGTATACATAACTTGAATTCAAAATTCAAAATTGTGTCTATCAACTCCACGTGTCTTAGAATCAAGAGGGGGGGGGGGGGGGGTGGGGGTACGGAAGATTACAAAACTTAAATTCAACCTTAACGATTTGGTAAAGATCATTAGTGTCAACTCCACGTGTCTTAGAATCAAAAATGTCTTTTTAAATACTATTTAGATCATGTTAGACCCCGCGCCGTTGGAGAGGGGGTTTACGGAAGTATGCAAAACTTAAATTCAACCTTAAAGGTTTGGTAAAGTTCATTAGTGTCAACTCCGCGTGTCTTAGAATCAAAAATATCTTTTTAAATACTATTTAGATCATGTTAGACCCCGCGCCGTTCGGAGAGGGGGTTTACGGAAGTATGCAAAACTTACATTCAAAATCTTTTTTTGTTCTCATTAGAGCGTAATACGTTTAAAATTATATTTTTGATATTTAAAAAAAAAAGTTTTTCTCCGAATTTTGTTCCTACTAGCGAAAATTAGACCCTCATATTTTGGTCATTTCGATAAATATACATGTTAAACTTTAAATCGTTTAAAGCAATCATTTATATCTATGGCACGTGTCCGAGAAGCGCCAATGTCACACAATCTTGTATTAAAAGACAGTGGGGTGGAGAAGATATGCTTTTATACACAGCTCTATGGAATAAAATTTACATTATCGTCGATATCTCGGACAGAAAATCATTGATCAAAATGATATTTTTTCAAATTAACTTTTATGGGCAGGGAATATGCGGTTTTCTTCTTTAAAAAATATAAATAAATAAATAAAAAAACGGATAAAAAAACTAGATAATGACTTTATTTGGTTAGTCTACAATATGAACATATTGCCTGTTTTGGTTACAACCAATCTTTCCCATTAATGAGAACTTTTATAATCAACACACACACGCACATCCCTCACCCATGCCTATACCACTTCACCATGTTCCGGGTCATTTCGGTGTATTTACTTTTCGCTCGTTGGTTTTATTGACATAAATCCTTACAAAGGAAATGGGCGGAGTAGTTTTTTGGAGATCTGTCAATATAAACGGCCGTTAATATGAGAATCAATGACTTCAATCATGGTGACTGGTACGGGCATGTAACTGAAAGAGTAATTTGAATGAAGTGTTCATCTTTCGTCATTGTAAGATCCTCATGCTTACACCAATATGAAATATCAGCTCATGTTAATGTGAGACCGCTGCGAAAATCGGTAACACGCGGTACGTGAGAAGACGCACTAAACAAATTCCCAACTTTTGTTTTGCTTTTGTACTTGGGATCCCGGGTCAAAACGCACCAGAAATCAAAATATCGACATCGTTTTGACCTGTTGGTCTTAGGCCTACTGACATTATTTCGTGAGAGTTTTTGATCTATACAACTTTGTGGAGTGGCCAAGCAAATGTAGGCAATCTATGATACAAATGGTTTTGAAAATATCTAAAATTTATATAGGACTACACGACGATTGATTCAATTAAAAATCATGAATATTAACCAATAATGTATGCCTTCGTGCATTTACATGAACATGTCATTACTTCCTTTCCCTCGTATAATATTGGTGAAAATTATTGCAAGTGTATCAAGACCAAATGAATGAACATGCTCTGCTATGTTATAGTAAGAGTGGTATATCAAAAACGAAGAAGAACTACAGAGGAATATGTCTGCCATCCATCGTAGCGAAAACATTCAACAGACTAATATGAAGCATGCATCGTTTTAACATTCAATAAGATCAAGAAACACGGCCTGCGTTGTAAAAGTGAAATTTAATTTCTGGAAATCCCAAATAATGACAAAAATTAAGGGTTTTGAGACATTTCAACTGGGTATGTACAGTTTCCGTCGATCGCGATCACGAATGTAGTTCCTAATAACGGAAAGAATGGTTAATGATATTGACATGATATGTCTTTTATTTATTTCGCTGAATAAAATGATTTAAAATAAAAAAAAGTCAACTGATTTTACAAATCATGATTCAAAATTCAAAAATCGCCGACCGGACTAATATTAGTCCCAGGTCCTTGGTACTCTCTGGTATTTATACATTTTTTTCAATCCTGCCGTAATCTAGCAAGCATCTTGCATGTCTGTTATGTGTGCTATTTTATATGTATTTTTTTGATATTGTACAAGTATGTAGTCTGAGTACTCAATAAAGGTCATAATTTATTGACTGAATGAATGAATGCTTGGCTAAGTGTCCATTCTTTCTAATAACAAATTAAATAACAGTTCTCGAACATGTCCGGTAATTTTAAATTAGTTCCGTGTTTATAGCTCGAAATTTCATATGCCCCTCAATTTCATAGGCAATAGTATACAAATATTTAATGATCATGAGGGAAATGGTGCAAACTATTGGCCCCGAGGTGACTGGAGGCCGTGGGCCTACTATTTTCCCGAGACCGGAGGTCGAGGGAAAATAGTAGGCCCACGGCCTCAGTCACCGAGGGGCCAATAGTTTGCACCATTTCCCGAATAAAGATCATTAAATAATTGTTTTATATAACGCATGAAAATATTTCTGTCATTTTACACATTTTCATCAACCATCAGTGATAGTGATACGGTACTCACCTAATTTAGCAGAGTTGAGCTCCCCATCAGTCCGAAATCATTAGTTCCCCAAGTTCATAAAACAATCCAAAACAAATTGATTCCTCGTCAAAAAGTCTTTATCGTGTAATTATTCCACGCGAAACAGATCAAGTTCAAATAATTTGTTTACTTTTTCACCGTCTCACGAAATGAAGGTAGGGATGTGCGTAGGCGTGGGGCGTGGGCGAGTCAGGGAAAAGGTGGGCGACTGCCAGGTCCAAAAGCTCCCATCAAAATGTATTATATCATGATAGGCCTGATTTCAACCATGTAATAGTTTTTACTATCATTATGGCTGGGAAAGAATCATGTGATATCATGATATAAAACAAATATTGAATGCCTTTTGTTTGTGCAATAGTAAAACTATATCACTCGGTCCAATTTGGATTATTCCATTACACTCGGCTTCGCCTCGTGCAATGGAAAAATCCAAATTTGACCTTGTGATATAGTATACAAATATTGAATGCCCGAGAGTGTGATAGTACAAACTATATCACGAGGTCAAATTTGGATTTTTCCATTGCACGAGGCGAAGCCGAGTGTAATGGAATAATCCAAATTGGACCGAGTGATATAGTTTTACTATTGCACAAGCAAACGGCATTCAATATTTGTTTTATATCATGATATCACTTATTCATTTCCAGCCATAATGATAGTAAAAACTATCACATGATTGAAATCAAGCCTATCATGATATAATTTTTACTATCACACGCTCAGGCATTCAATATTTGTATACTATTGACCGCCAGGTCCAAAAGCTCCCATCAAAATGTACTATTGACCGCTTGACCACGGTTATTTGGGTGAAAAGGTTAAACTATTTTATGTCACGTGATGCAGTTTCCACCAATAAAATGACAGGAATATTTTCATGCGTTATATAATATATATTATATCATGATAGGCCTAATTTCAACCATGTGATAGTTTTACTATCATTATGGCTGGACAAGAATGATGTGATATCATGATATAAAACAAATAGTGAATGCCTTTTGTTTGTGCAATAATAAAACTATATCACTCGGTCCAATTTGGATTATTCCATTACACTCGGCTTCGCCTCGTGCAATGGAAAAATCCAAATTTGACCTTGTGATATAGTTTTTACTATTACACGCTCCGGCATTCAATATTTGTATAATACTTGACTGAATTCTGGCCTTATATTATAGTTGACAATGACAATTGAAATAAGTGTTAGGTATTTGTGGACGCAAAATATATCTATTTTACTATCGTATAATAATGAGTTGAGTGAGACTCACTTTATTCCGTTTTAATAAAAAATAAAGCAAAATTCACTGACTAAATTATTTTTAAACAAATCAACTAATCACTCAACTCATGTATTTTCTACTGTGTTGCTGGTGTGTTCTTACGAGGGGTCTTGCCACTATAATTTTTCGTGGCCAACACCGTCTGTCCCAAAATTAATAGAACTAGCGGGTCCAGCGCGAAGCCCGCTAGAAGAATTCACGGGGAATAAGTAAACAAAGCGTAAGAAAATTTGATACAATAATCAAGAACATGTCCTATACACATAATCCAGACGGGGCCCTAAATAATCCGAATATCGCAGGTGCTTTTGATAATCCAGGTTATACATTGCCTTAATCTAGGTAGGCCTACGTTTGTGTTTCCAGATACCTATGTAGGCCTCCCATGAGACCTGAAATGCAGGTACCCGTTGTCCCATTATATCCAGGGACCCCATAGGCCTAAGCCCTACCCCCTAATCCAGTTACCCCAGGTGCCCTTAATAATGCACTTAATACCACATAATCAAGGTAGGCCCACTGCAGTGTGCCGTTATCTCGAGATACCCAGGTGCCCTTACTTTATCATAGTCAAGTAAATTAAACGCGGGTGCGAAGATAGCTGACAGTAAAAGTCATATCACAATAGGCAGAGGTCAGTAATATCAAAGCGTTATAAATGTTTATATAAATATCAATCAAGAGTATGTCCTCAAATAATTCAGGTACTAAGGTGCCCTTGATATAATGTAAGTAACATGGTGCCCTTAATACACCATGAGCCTAGGCCCAATGTGCTCTTAAATAATACAGAGTAGGCCTACTCCATCAACGTGTTCTTAATACCCCCAGTTATACTCCTGTCAGCGCATGTCTCTACCTATTTTGTACCCCAAATAATAAAAAGTTGAATTTTAATGTCAAAATTGAAAGTTACTTAAAATTAGCTTTTAAATGTCTCCCCCTGCAAGTGTCGCCACTGTTCATATGCACATACTGTATCCAGGTAATTCAGTAGGCCTACGTTCTGAGCGTTATAGTTTTATAGTCGGTCGTTTCGTTTTATGGTCGGCGGAGTCTATCATCAAGATCACTTGTACCATTTCACGCTTGTACTTGAGCACAATGTGTGCCATCCGGGTTTTGTTTGGCCTATTTACATTAAATTATTAGTCCTCCAATAGGCATGTGGGGCCTTAACGTATAGTATATGTAGTCCCTTTATCATGTTTGCTGTGTTCTATAAAGCCTCCTGAGATACTACCTGAGTGTACACCCTTAAAATCCAGTTATCACAGGTGGCCCACCTGCGCATAGTATATCCAGGTAATTTGAGACTCGTTTTATAGTGAACCCCGTAATCCAGATACCACGGATGCCCTGAATAATCCAGACACTCTATAATAATCATGATAATGTACCACACGTTCCGTTTATCCAGATGCCCCATGTGCCCTTATATCCAGATTATCAAGTAAGGGAAGTTCGGAGGAGGTGGCTTTAGGGTACACTATTAGAAAAAGGGTGCTTCAGAGGGGTTCTTGGCTGTCCCGTATAATGGTTTAAAGGTTCTTTGATTTTAAAGGCCCCAAAAGGTTCTGTAGAGAACCTTTAGAGGTTCGAAAGACCAATGTTTGCCCATATTTGCCTATTTTGAACCTTAAAATGGTTCTTTTTGGAACCTTTTAAGGTGATATAAAGGGTTCCATACGGGACAGCCAAGAACCCCTGAAGCCTGAAGCATCCTTTTTCTAAGAGTGTACGGACTGCCTGCTTTCACTCTGCTCCGTTACAATGTGCACGGTTTGCGCCACAAACGCGTACACTTTTTCAAACGCGTACACTTTTTGTCTGCGTCATTACGTGTGCGCCGAACCGCGTGCGCCATGTTAAACGCGGTCGCGCAGCACAACATAGAAACGGTTGACATGGTACTGCCAGTTTCTTTATCGTTAGCAAACGTCGCATTCATCTATGTTACTAATGTGAAAGTGTCACTTTAAGATCTGTGTAAGAGTTTTTGTTTACATTTAGAAAATGTCGTGAAATATTTTTATTTGTCGGACGTATAAATGCTTGTTACTATGCGATCTTTTAGAATAACAAACAGCCGCATATACAGAAATGTAGCTATATCCCTGAAGAAAATATTTTGGGTGAAGACCATATGTCATCACTCACTCCGAAAACCACAATTTGTGTCCGAACAGTAGCTACCCGAGTAAAATAAATTCAACATTTTGGATTTTCACATGTGATCCTTTCTGCGCATGTCTGAAAACGGGGAAAAACGGGTATTGAACTATCTAATTAGCTCGTGTATTAGAGGTGCAATTACCACGCTTTTTCAGTTGAAGAGGGACGCGAGTGCAAAATTATTATTGAACTATCTAATCAGGCGAGGGACCGAAAATTAGTATATAGATACCTGACTTTCCCTTTTGAAGGGAATTTTTTAAATGACGTCAATATTATTTACATCAGCCGATAATTAGTCATTACAATACAAGGCAATACAAGGCAATAAAAGCCCTAGGTCGGAGTCGTAAGTCGTTGTTAATTCATGATTAAAATGCTTTTGTGGCAATAAAAAGAGGTAAAACAAGTCGAGTTTCTTATTCAAAACCCTATAGTTTAATTGCGGCTGCCTGTCATCTGTTATGGTAAGCAATTTTACCCCAATAAATATCATTGTCGTCTCCGTTTTACTTAGTTTAGTTGCTGAATTCGGCAACCTTCTTTTCGATTTTGTGTAAGCTTACTACTGGGCTAGATAGATGCATAGACTATTGATTGACGACCCAATATGGCAACGGGAGTGCACCATTTTGAAATCTTTTTAACGGTCATCGCCCGGTTAACAATGAAAATAATTTTAAAAATAGGATTTACAACAGACGGCTGTATGCAGCCATAAATAAGGACGTCCACTGCTTCTGTCAATCACAAGTTCTTTCTATTGTCTGGCGATACGAACTCGTTTACCGTGCATCGGTGCGTTTTCAATCAATTAGTTGATCGATCAAATATCGACTACTAAAGTAAACGACTGGGTCGGTTGTCACGCTACGGGTATTACCAGCTGAGACTAACGTCTCAGTTACCAGCAGGAAAGGTTTCTTGGTTTTATCATAAAAATCCAGTATTTATGGTTTTATATTGGTTTTACCAACCTTCGTTTTACCAGGGAAGGACCATTTAAGTGTTAGAAATGTCAATTTTTGGTTACATCGCGCGTAATAGTTTGAATGTTTCATTATTCAAGCTAAACAAGATGGCATTGCAGGACAGTTTCCCATGACCATTTAAGTTCAAAAATTGAAAACTTTCTTTTCTCACCTTTCCTGGTTTTACCCACTAAATAAACAAATATATTTAGAGCTCAATCTACTTCAGCTGATAAAATATGAAATATTCGGTGTCCCTTCTGTCATGCTTTTGTTTTCAACTGATTCCTCTTGTTAGGAGCACCCACTTCGGTCAACTGAGTCAACATTATTCTGATGAAATGAAATGAATAAATATAAAAATTATAAATTGGCAAGTTTCTGACACTGTGTTCGAATAAATTTGATGTCGTTTGTCAGTTTGTTTGTCTGTGTATTTATTTTGGCTTTGTTGGCGCGGTGGTGCAGGGAACCAGCATAGCTCAAGACTGGTATGGTTGTGATCAATCGATTGGCGGCCCGTGTTTACATCTTCATGTACAGTGATCACAGAGTGATTGAAAACGCACTGATGCACGGTAAACAGTTAGTATCGCCAGACAATAGAAATATCTTGTGATTGACAGAAGCAGTGGACATCCTTATGGCTGCATACAGCCGTCTGTGGATTTACAATGGAGTAGCCAACTCCAACAGTTTTGGAATGGAAAAAAAATCTTCTAACCTATACATGATGAATCAAAATGATAAGATTAACATTCGCGATAAAGTGTTATTCCAATACGAATTCAAAATTAAGTTTCGCGTGACCATAGTCGGCTGTTTTGTACTACAAGGCCGCAAAAGGTTGTCCTAAGCTTACAAACTAAAGCTTAATCATGTTAATATAAGATGTCAAAAGCCAGACTATGATTTACTTACTTTGCCATGAACAGAAATCAGTGGCGTAGCCAGAGGGGAAGGAGAGAGGCGAGGGGCGATTGCCCTGACCATGCCGACTGTCGTGTTGGTTGAGATTGGCACTGTCGGTTCATTTGACAACAAGAGGAATCATTAAATTAATATGATGGTCAAAAAGTACACAGATGGAAATTTTTTCGCGCGCTACGCGCACATGTGTCTCCAAAAGGCAATATTTTTGGTATAAGCTTGTTTACAGCCAAAATGTACCTCAATCATAGCAAAAATTAGGGAAATGTCGAAAGTTTTCGTGTGCTACGCAAAAATTTCTTTTGTCACCATATCTTTTTGGTTCACTTTTATTTCTGCCCTTCCCCAAATATGGAAAACCTAACTACGCCACTGACAAAAATGTTTCATGTACACGACTATATAATATTGCTTCTGTGATTTTAGAACAATCCATGGCTCAAGTTCCTAGTGTTGTTGTTTATCATTTCTGTATAAATTAAAAGTATTTAATACATGTGCCGTTTGTTTCAAAATATATTGATAATATTTGATAATTATTTATCATAGAAATAATATTTTTTACCAAAGAAAGAACGGCAGACCCCTTAGATTCGTGAATGAATTGAGAGGCAGAGCGTTTGTCGATGTTTTCCGATGATGACGTCATCAGACGTCATCAGGCCTGGGTCATTTTAAGTCAAATGAAAACAGACAAGATGGCGGAATAGTGGGGAAAAATCTGGTGAAAATCAATGCAGTTTTGGGAAAGTTATGCTACTTATTGGGTAGGTTTTCGATAACTACTTGCAGAATTACTAATAGAGAATAATTTGAAAATATGCATGATGGAATGTATGTGGTTAAAAAATGACATATTTATACATTTAGTTTAGAACTGGGAATTTAGCGATAGGTAGAATGAGACTGTGTTGAATACGTTAATCATTGAATCAGCAAGAAACCTTTTTAAAACTTTCAGAAACTAGTAGTTTTGAATATCACATTTGATTTTATTCTCAAGTCATGTTTACATGCGCTGGTATTAGAAAAATCTAAGTAATATGATCCGAGGCCAATTTGTACCAAATGCGCATGTCTTGTTGCCTCGCTGTGTCTCCTGATGCATCCCTAGTATTTATAAAGACTAACTGTTCTACGTGTCATGGACACTTTGTAGAACTCTCTCAGTCTCATCAAAGAGATATTATTACTAAATCAAAACAAATAATTGCAATGAGCTTGCATTCATCTAAATGTTGAACACAATCTTATGATGCACTGCATGCCAAAACAACAGTCGCACAACAATGCTGTGCATGTACATTTTTGGATTTTTTTTTTAAAACCAAAATACAAAAAAAAGTGAAAAACACTCAATTATAAATACCTTCGGAAATGCTGAGAAAATGTCTTTATTTTTCATTTTTACTGATTTTTTTGAAGAAGTCTTACATGAGAGGCTTTCTTCATGTATGTACATTGTATCATCTATCTAAACAAGGTAAAAAAAACCCTGAATTTTATTTTTTGAGAAATCCCTCTGTGCCGGAGTGTGCCCCTTAAAGGCATATTATGTGATCTTTTCCAGAGAGCGCCCTCTATTCATTATTTTTTTTAGAAAGTAGATTTTCTTGCAGATTTACATTTCCGGTCATAAATCATACATACATTCCAAGTTACAGAGCGATACAATTCCTAATTACCTCAAAATCATGGTTTTAGAGTGAATTTAGAGTGAAAAATATAAACTGTCGGGATTCCGACAGTTTATTTTCACTCTAAAACCATGATTTTGAAGTAATTGAGAATCGTATTGCCCTGTAACTTGGAATGTATGCATGATTTCTGATCAGAAATGTAAATCTGCAAGAAAATCTGCTTTCTATTTTTTTTCAATGTTGAGGGCGTTCCCTGGAAAGATCACATAATATACCTTTAAGACATTGTTTTTGCTTCTTACATGTATATTTATATTATTATGTTTATAATTTATTAATCATGCTATTTTTGTATCTTTTTGTAAACGCTTTGAGCCTTGGGAGAATGGCGCATCACAAATACTTGTTGTGAGAGAATGATTTGAAATGATCGACAAAATGAAAAAAAGTTCAGGGTGCTCCGGCCAATTTGGCAAAAACAGTATTTTGATAGGGCACTGTCATCATTTTTCTATTAACTTTTTCTAAATAAAATCTTTTCATATCACAATTTACCAAATGTTCTCCCATTACAGACAGCAATGGCTGAATGTCAAGCAGGCACAAGACCCAGGGCATCAAGTCACCAATCCACTACACAACAATTAACATCATTGAAACATTATCATGATAACGCATTCAAAGACATCAACCATGCCCTCTCCTGTGACGAGCGTGGGCAACGACAGGAGGCGTTGATCGCATACAGTCAGAGCATACAGAACTTGATGAAGGGACTTGAGATACAATGCGAAGGGTCAGGATGCACGGGAACAGAATGGGAACAGGCACGCGAGATGCAGAAGAAGATGAAACGAGCTGCGCGTCAGATGAAATCCAGACTTGATATCCTAGAAGCAGAGATGAATGGAACGGGTCGGTCTAACGGACAGTCGCAGGATGCGGGCCTATCCGAAGATGAAATCAATATGCAGCTCCATGAAGAGATGGAATCCATGGAATCGAACGATCCACCCTCCTATCAAGATTCGCAAACGGATGCTAGCGAAGTCTTCAACTTGGAAACTGGTGCTCAGATCTTTTTCATCAATCCCCATGGACACGTCAGCGCGCCCAGCTCACCGGGGCCACTGCGAATCTACAAGTTTACGGATGAAAGACAGGTTAGGGAATCGAATCAGCCACCTGCCTTCATGCAGGTCGGTGATTGGTTGTACCCGCTGGTGCCAGGGGAGTCACCAGCTCTGAGGAGTCGGGAAGGGGCGTACATGTTTCCAGATGTCACAGGAGCGCCAGGATCAAGTGTGGGTTTAATGTTTTCTCCTGAAACTGATAGGTAAAATTTGGTAGATTTGTTTCTTTTAAAAATGGTTACTTTATACTCTATTTGCCTTCCTCTGGAACGTGTGTGTATCTTCCGCCTTTCTACGCATGTATAAGTACGCCAGCGCCTTGAGTAGGTACGCGCTTTTATGTGCTACAATTACTAGTAGAATACGCAATTGCTTCACTTTCTTGTGATGGATAAATAGACTGTAGTCATAGATTCTGGTAGAATAATTGTTTGGTTTTTCACTTGTAGGCACAAAAATGTTCAGTTCATCTGTCTTTTTCAGTCACTGAGGCCTGAACTTAGACTGGAAGAAAAAGACATTGATAAACCACTCTGAAATAAGGCCAACATTTGTTTGTGTGTGTTTTGCCCTCAGCGATATACCTTAAAATCTCAAAAATCAGGGTCACATTTTTATTTTTAAGGTTTGAAATTTGACCCAATTTGTCAAAATATTTATATTTTCTGCTTAAAACGACATTTTATCAATTTTGTCTCAAGTGTCATGAACCACAGTCTGTCACAGTAACATTTGTCAGCAAAAAAAAGAAGAAGAAAATTGACCAACCGACCAACCCAACTTTTTTGGCACTTGAGGGGAACACAACAAAAACAAAACAAATCCTAAGTCTATAAATCAGGCATTCTCAACTGGTGGCGCGCGCGCCACTTGTGGCGCATCAAGGCATCCTAAGTGGCGCGAGAGTGGTTAAAATTTGTTTTAAAAAAAAATCATATCATGATATAGCCAGATTTCATAGGCCTATGATGGTCAGATGTATTATAAATACAGCAATTTTTCTCGCGCGTAGCGCATGTGCCCTCAAAAGAGTAATATTAGTTATTAATGCTGCCTACATAATGTTAAAATATTTTCAAATTAATGTTATAAAGGGAATTTTGCCATTGTAAATTCTAAAAAACTTGACCAAGTGGAGCTTCAACAAGTTGGTTACTAAAATGTGGCGCATCCGTAAATCTAGTTGAGAAAGCCTGCTATAAATGCTCTCACTGTTGCAGAGACTGTTAATAACAGTACTTAGATAGAAGAAAAAACCCAAAATGGCGCCTTATGATAATTTCTTTTGGGGTAGAAACCTTTGTCATGTAGTATGCAGACTTTAACCATCCTATGTTGTGCCTTTATGTTAACAGAAATACACTTTTAGGTTTTCAACAAACTATCGGCAGTTTTACAGCTTTAAGAGATGAAGGCGTGGCCCCACCTAGGTACTCAGCTACAGCGACGCCGCCTCCTCAGCCCCAAGAATCCACAAGAGCACCTCCCAGACCGCTAGAAGTCCCAAGACCTCAGCAGCAAAGGAAGAGACCCGCAGAACAAACAAGGGATGCTGAAACCCCCAGGGAAGAAGAAGAACATGAAGAAGCCAAGAAACCAGATCAAGTGAGCACTAAGATTGCTAAAGGAATTACTGTTGGTGAGTAGATGTAAACATTCCTTTAAAAATATATATTAATTAATTTTTAATTAATCTCAGACTCCCTTGTTCTTTTATTTAAGTGATTAAGTAATTTTTAATTAATTAATTTAAAAATAAGGGAATCCCAGACAATAAGGCTGATATTGCTATGTACAACCAGAAAGAAAGTTTGTGAAACAAACAGGATAGCAGTCCATGTAAGATTCAAGGATAAATCATCAAACCTTCTTCAGTTCACAATTATGTGACCATTACTGATACAATGTAGATGGTAGACAGTTCTTATCCGGCATTGCATCGCAGTTACATAATTCTTCTGTCTTGATTTAAATGGTGTCGCTTATCTTTCTCATAGGAGATGAAAGCACAGCAATGAGAAAGGTTTCATGACAAAGCTACAGTTATGCTCTACATCAAATTTATTTCTACAGCTGGTATGTTAATTTCAACTGGAAAATTGTCATTATTGAGTCTTTCTTTGATCCGTGCTATTCCAAAAAAACACAAACAAATGATGAGTTTATTTTACATACCTTAATAGGGGCTGAATGGATCAGCTGGGGTCTTGGCAAAGGGGCAGAAGCAACAGGCTATCTTATAGTAAAAGGAAAAGATCACTTGAAGAAGAACGTGAAATCGGACGAGAAAGCCGCCAAGATCGACGAGAAGTACCAGACAGGAGTGCTGTATGCACGGAAAGCAACAGGAGTGGCGGTGAAGGTGAGAGTAATTGTCCTTATAATTTTCAAACCCCAAATGTCAGCCGTAAACCGAATCCCCAAGTGATTAAATTTAGACTGAATCCTTCTATAGTCTTCACAATTTATACACGGTCCCTGCGAGGGTGCTCAAAAGTGACGACTAAAAAAGAGTACAATTCCAAAAGTGTGAGCTGATTGACTTATTAATAAACATGAGCTTATTCACCTACCATCACGCCACACTGCGTCCTGCTTCGGGGTTTTACACTGAGTTGTGCATTGTGTGACGCGCCAATAAAGTGTGCAGTGTGATAATCGTCAACCACGCTACACTGTTGTCATATCGTGGTATGTTTTTCATACCCTACTTAAAGGGTTGACCCACTTTTTCACATCAAAGTATAGATTTTGGAATCATTTATTATACAAGAATTTATTATCCCCCACCCGCCAAAAAAACCCAATAAATAAGGCTGAGAGATGGTTGTTAATTACTAAATTAAATTACCCCTAATTTGGTATACACAACTCTTGAAGTTTGTGTACATTTGATAACATTTTTTGCTATTTTTATGAGTAAAATCTCAAATTTTGGAGTAAGGTCCTATATTGTGCCATAACCCTAACCCCCGAGGCACCTTTTCCAACGTTTTTTTTTTGCGGCCAAATGGCGAGGGGGAAAAGTACCCCCACTCCCCCGGGGCTCGAACCCCGGACCTCTGGGTTCAGAGGCAGACGATCTACCGCTAGGCCACGGGGGGAAACCATACATGGCGGAGTATATTCCGCGCTGTATATACCCTGGGGCCATTATTTCATCGAAAAACTGTCGAGCCGGGTGACACAAGCACACCGCATCGTAGTAATTCGTAGTACTCAAGAGTGTTAGGGTTAACCCATAACTCCCCGGGCGTGTTTTGGGGAATAAAACTATAGCAGGAGAGAAAAATAGGTTACATTCAGGGAGGAGGGGGTCTGGCTGTGCCAGTGCTTTGGGATCAAACTCTGGCCGCCGGCGTGGAAGTCTGACACCTAAATGATTGCACCACAGTGTCAGCTTGAAAAACTTCTGATGTCGCCATGAGACTGGGGAATGCTTGGTCTACCAGCAGTGTGAAAAAACCCAGAGTGGTTTTGGTTAAAACCGAAGAGGTTTTGGTTAAACCCAGAGTGTTTTGGTTTGTCCTTACCCCACAAATGGTCTTTAACCCAATTAGCAACAATTATCGACTCTAATAAAAATAAGTCAGTTTTTCCTTAGGCATTATCTGTATCGTCAATTTTGGACTGAGCCCCCACTCAAAGATCGCCACACAATACTGAGATAGAAATTCATGCGATACCAAGCCAATTGGACTATAAAGGTCCTTCACATGAACGATGGATACGATGTTTGAATAGATCACAAGGTGAACTGGATCAATTACTCCCCAGTGGTTTTCATCCAAGTCATGTAAATAAAGTGCCTCGGCTCTGTGCCATTGTGCTCAGCTCAGGCAGACGGTCACCTGTGTACAAAAAGATGCCTCTCATATTCAAGTTAACCCCCTGGGGTCTACCTGTCTACCTTACACTTTACAGTGGTTCTGATTGGTTTATTACAAGATGTACTCATATGAATAGCCAATTCAAATGCAGCTTGTAAAATATTTCACTCCAATCTTTATCAGGGATACAATTATTCTAACAATGTCTCTCATTGGTGCAATAAATGATGTATTCATCTTTCTGACCAATCGGCCGGTAGTTCTCAGGGGGTTAACAAGGATGTTTGACAAGAGAAGGTGTTTCTGAAGAAGAGCGTGGAGTGATTATTTACCTTAAACAAGGTTCCGGACTGTTGTCAATCATCTTGAATCAAATTTCACTTTGTAATTACAGACCAGTGCGTCTTTGTGCCTCGCCTTCCGAGTGTCAATTATGCGAAAAACCCTATTTGATTGGAAAAAACAAAATAAATAGGGTATAGTTCAGTCAGGCCCTAAGTGGTATAGAAATATTTGCTTTTTATCTTTCTGCTAGCAAATGTGTATACTTGTTTAAACAACACAGTATAGTTATAACACAACTAAATGTTGTTGTATACCAAGTTGTGCAAAACTTCAAGTCAGAAAGATGACTTTTGGATCAAGTTTTAAAATACCCTACCATATTATTTACCCCTCTGCTAAGAATTTTGATCTACTCTTTACTAGCATGTTATCAGACACTATCGCGCAAGTAGTCGAAACATGCCGTTCGAGAAACCGCCTTGTTATTATACCTTTTTCTGCAACTGATTGATTTTCTGGCATTACTTGAAAATCCTGGTAAAACATGAATAAAATATCAATACAATTGATACCAAAATTATGGATTTCCACAATTATACCTTACTTTCTCAATCATGTTCATACAAATCATCAGGGCGTAAGAGATGAAATTGTCTAATATTGGGTTGCCATATACAATAACATGTACCTTTGGCCCTTGGCTGACATGACTTCACACCATTTCCCCCAATTATCTGTTCTCACATGCACAGAATTTGTAAAACTAATTACATGCATAATAGTCTAGGCCACTTTTTTCAGAATTTTTTTCCTATGGCGATAAGTGACTCAAAATATCGCCACGACCCCCCCCCCCCCCCCTCCTGGGATTTGAACAACGGACCTCCAGCAGACGGGACTTGGGATTTTCCAGTACACCACAGGTGTCAAGGCTACTTGGCTGGGGCCAGAATTTATGCGAAAAACATCCACGCCGGGTGGAACAAACAGCCTGGCTCGTTGGATTTAGCAGATTTAGGGTTAATGAAAATTGCTAGTTTTATTATACTAAGTTGGTTTTGATTCCCCTGACTGATGTCTTGGAACCAAATGGGTGCAATTCCCCCGAATGATAGTCAAAAGGTCGGGTCCCCCTTTGGATATGCCAAAGCATGGTCTCGCCCTCTTCCAGACACAGTTAATCTCTTCCAATAGCACACACTAGACTATGTGTACAGTGACGATGTATACTGAGTCACTTGGAAGTGAATAAATCGTCTAGACAACTATTGAAAACAAATTGTTTGCCCTACTGTTGCGCTGAAGTGAATTTGGTTAGTGCTTAAAATATACTAGCCGTTTTTTGCAGTGAAGTCCCAAATGTGAATTAAAAACAAACAATTCTGTCCAGGGTTAGCTACGCCGGTCGGGTGCTGGCCGACCAGCACTAAAAAATGTTAAAAAATCTTATGGGTAGAATCATTAAACTGCCTCATAAAATAAGAAATTATGTGGCAGAAACCCTCAAAGTGCATTAAAAAACCTAATAACGTTAATGCCGTGATCAACTGCACTTGGTTCGCTACACTTACTCCGTTCGCCGTCAGTAAAATTAGCTGCCACTCATTCTGGCCTAGCTATAACCCTGATACTGTCTTTTTCACTTGTTTTGGTATTGAACTGAAAATGTTCCTTAAACAATTTTTGAATTGATATACTGTCTCGTCCATCTTTGTTGGTTTGTTGGGGAAAGATGAAACAGAAAAAGAATAAAATGGAAATGGATAAAAATGTTGAAAGAAATGGATAAAAAAGTAAATCATGGAAGAGGAAAATAAGACAGAAGAATATAAAGACTGGAAGAATTTGTAATGGACAAGTAACTATAGGAAAAAAGAATAGGAAATGTATTAGATTAGATTAGTTAAAGACACCAAACATATCATGGGGACCTCAAACTTGGGTACGGAAGAAAAAGATAGGAAATATTAAAGAAAGAAGATTGGGATGAAAAGGGGCAGGTTCTCTGATAGACAGAGACGTGTGTCCATTGGCAACAACTACTCATATCCTGTTGATCTAAAATATGGACTACCGCAGGGATCCATTCTAAACCCTTGATCTACACGCTCCCTCTCGGTAACATCATTCATCGCCATGTCTTAGACTTTCACCTCTATGCAGACGACACACACTTATATACTGTTCCTGTAACCCAAAAATACCTGGTGCTAGGCAACACGCTATTGAGAGGCTACAACTGTGTATTTGTGAAATCCAAAATTGGATGACCATTAACATGTTGAAATTAAATGAAAGCAAAAAGCAGAGTTGTTTGTGTTTGGATCACCCCATTTTCTCCAGAGCTTGCCACCTGTGTCACTGGCAATTGGTGATGCACATATTGAACCAACGCTGTCTGTTCGGAACCTGGGTGTAAAATTTGATGCAAATATTATGACCATGACCAAACAAATATCTAGCCTCTGTCAATCTACACTTTACCAGTTAAGAAACATCTGTAGAATAAAGCGATACCTTGATAAAGACACTCTTCATCATGTCGTTAGAGCCTTAGTTATCTCTCGTCTTGACTATGGTAATCTTCTTCTCTTTGATGCTACGAACATGAATTAAACCGAGTTCAACGATTGCAGAACAATGCCGCTCTGTTGATATGTTCCATATCCATGCGTGACCATATTACTCCCACATTTTCGTTGTAGTCTTAAGACTCACGTTTTTCCATGCTAAATGTATTTTGTGTTCTGATGTGTTACAAGGGCTATGATCAAGATGGAATAGCGCTATATAAATGTTATGTTCACCATATGGAACGTAAAGCTCACAATTCAGACAAGATTGAAGAAATAAAACCATGTCACGCCCTAGTTTCAATTGTTTTGAATAGAATGGAATATACGATACTTCCCTCCCCCCCCTAAAGTCATGGTAATTTGGGGGCATTGTCTATCCAGTGTTATGTCTGACTAGGAAACTGAGCAGGGCCAGAATATATTCAAAGAATGCAAGAATCCATGTAGATTCTCGCAAAATATTTTGGTAAGAATCTGTGGATTCTCCTCTATTCAAAGAATATGTTACACGCCGGTTATCAAACTGGATTGTCGCAAATCCTCTGACGACAATGTTTGCAAGGTCGGATCCTCTGATTCACGGCAAATTTCAGACCCTGCTGAGACCACATGTACAGCACCCTGTCCTGTGCCTCCTGGCCATCCCTAAACTCCCTCAATTTTGGATAGCGATGCTCCCTAAAATGAATGAAATACTATGCAGATTTCATTTGGTCAAATTGAAATGGGCGATTTTAAAGTATGGCTATGAGAGATCAATGGACAAAATCTAAAAAAATGACAGATATAATTAGAGAATATAAAACAAAGTTGTATATTTTACCGCTATTTGATACATTATGACCCCAGAAATACTGTTGTATATTATTTGTGATGATTTATTTGTAAATAATCAAACAAGCAATCAGCTCAGTAACACATTGTCCATGTTTGTGTGTATACCTATCTGTGTAAAGGTAAGCAAAGTGGTGGTGGATGGCTTGTGCTACTGTACACAACGTCTGGGAGAGGAACTGGCACCCGTCATCCGGGAGCAGGGGGACAAATGGTTGAAATCAAAGGACGATACAGATGGCACGTTGAGTAAAACTGTAGAGGGAGCAGTCGAGGTTGCAGCCAGTGGTCTTCAAGGTAGGTGTCTTGTTTGTCTGGGAGTTTGTTTGGGTGTTTACACGCTTGGGTCCTGGACGGATCAGACTCAAGCAAAATGCTAGGGCCAGGCTTAAGGGGGCTGTGCACCCTCGGTACAGCCTCCGTAAAACTGCCGTAACTTCTTCATTATTCATTTAATCAATATAAAAGTATACATTTTTTTGCAGGAAAGGGTTCAATGAATCCAACCATGATCATGAAATTGACCATTTTGGAGAAAATTATAAAAAACACGTTTTTTGACCCATTTTAGGTTTGGAAAAGATAACTCAAAATATATTTTGTCAAATTTTGTCATACTAGTTTTATTATATTTTTTTGTTGTTGAAAATATTTATTATTTTTTGAATTAGAGACCAAAATGTAGATTTTTTACCTCCAAAATCGTGAAAATCACATTTTTTGGCACTCTTTGGTCTCTAATTCAAAAAATAATAAATATTTTAAAAAAATAAAAAAACGATTCCTAGGGAATTGTATGAGGAATATAATAAAACTAGTAACAAAATTTGACAAAATATATTTTGAGTTATCTTTTCCAAACCTAAAATGGGACAAAAAACGTGTTTTTTATAATTTTCTCCAAAATGGTCAATTTCATGATCATGGTTGGATTCATTGAACCCTTTCCTGCAAAAAAATGTATACTTTTATATTGATTAAATGAATAATGAAGAAGTTACGGCAGTTTTACGGAGGCTGTACCTGAAGGTGCACAGCCCCCTTAACAAGCCTATATTATATCAGTTCTTGCACCTGTACATTTCTCTCACAATTTTACACCTCATTCATAAAAAATTGAGTTGATACTTAAAAGTTAAAGGTATTCTCGTACTAAACACGGTTCTATCTTAAAACCGTGTCTAACTAAATCTTGTGTCTAAATTAACACGAGTTTATCTTTTAAATGATGTGTTTAGCAAAACCAGATTTTAAACTCTGCAAATCTCACCCCCAGAGTGGTCGTATGTTCACTGTATACAGGTATTCAATATTCAAATGGCTTACAATTACGATAGTTATCGACCAAATTCCTCAAATGCACATGCATTTTTAAGACTGCACGATCTGTACATCAGCTTGCACCGGGCATGGTTGAGTAATCAATCAAGGCGTACAATTGATGCACAAGTATAGTTAAACGTGCGTTAAACTACCCCCATACCCACGTTTAAAGTCAGACACTCACTTTTCAGTAAGTTAAACAAACTTTTGAGAATTGCGTTGAGTTAATCAATATGTTTAAAGTAAACGTTAAACGCGTGTTTAGCTTAAAACCGTGTTTAAATACCTACGAGAACACAGCCCATTATAGTTTTAAATAACCAGAGTAACCAGACCTAATTGTAGTCTGTGCTCTATTGAAAGCATTCAGGCATGTAGGGATGCATTGGGAAAAGGTGATTCATCACACCCACACACCCACCCCGTATCATACACTAAACCAGACTTTCTCAACTGGTGGCGCACGCGCCACTTGTGGCGCATGAGGCATCCTAAGTGGCGTGAGAGTGGTTAAAAAAAAAAAAATGTAAAAAAATGTAAAAAAATCATATCATGATATAACCAGATTTCATAGGCCTACTAAAATCAACCACTGACCATCCGCGGGAAAAAACTTGCCCCTCTACCACACCGAGTCCTGTTTTCTGTTTTCCTCTGAAAAATAACTTGAATTGTAAATTCTAAAAATATATGACCAACGAGAGGCGATTTAAGTCAGTTAAAATCCAAAAAACCAAAAAACCCAGAGGCTTCAGGGGGCGCTGCCCCCTGGACCACTGCCGGGGCTTTGCCCCTGGACCCCAAGTGGAGCTCAAAACAAGTTGGTTACTTATGATAAATGTGGAGCATCAGTAAATCTAGTTGAGAAAGCCTGCACTAAACACTACCAATGATATTTCGATCATAGGAAACTAAATTTGCTACAACTTTTGTGGTTGCATAACAGGTGTGGTTGCATAATACATCATAACTTTCAAAATATCCACTCAATTGTTATGAGTGTCAAATTACAGGGGAATAAATTTGCTTACTTTATAGTATCTCATATTGTTGGTACAGTTTATTGATTTTGAATTAGATAACATAAAACAAATGGTCAGTAACTTATTGTGTTATAGTTTAGTCTGTTTGTTGGCAGGATGTGTGTAGGAGTTGTGTTTGATGTGCGTCTCTAGTGGTCGTCCAAAATGATCGCCATTTTCACTTAAAGCGTACGTAACTTTCCCTCCCTCCCCAAGTTACGTTCGCAATAAATTGCGAAATATTTCTGACCCGAGAACTAGTTTATGCACTTACATTTATTTTATGGCCGCTATCTACGGGCCTATAACATTACATGGGAAGAACTGGCGAAGATAACATTTTGATTTGTACTTAAATGAATAAAGTATGTATCCAGATGCGCCCGAAATTTAAAATAACACATTGTAATATAAGGGTATTATGGTTTGTGTGCTTTCATTTTTTAGTTGTTAAATGTGTTGTTGGGGCATTTTGGTTTTTTCTCACTCATTCAAAATCGCCATTGAAGTTACGTACATTTCTTTTTACCCCTTTCTCCCTGTTACGTTCACTTTGTATGTAACTTAAAATGGCAAAAATAATGGATAACCCCTTAAGTGATTAAGTGGGACTGGGAGAGGATATGGAGTGAAGTTTTATTCAAATTATGTTCAATATGCTGAAGAGAATAAGTTGTTTTACCGTATAGAAAAAGGCTATCATTCTGTCAACAACAACAAATGTTATTGTTGTTGTTGGTATTGTTGGTATTGTTGTTGTTGTTATTATTATTGTTGTTGTTGTTGTTGTTGCTGTTGCTACCTTCATCATCAGGATAATTTATTGATATGACACATAATTCTCCTTTCTAACAAATTGAATTTTGAATTGAATTTTATTATGCTATGGCATAACAAGAGCATTATTATATAATACGCCCTATTCTACCCTCTTTACTAAGAGAGAAATACACTTTTGAATTTCTGTAAGTCTTATCTGGGCTGGGATATTAAAATCCGAATGAAGCAACAAGGGGTTAATAGATCAGCTTTATAATAAGTCGGCACTGCTTTATACTGTAAAACCACTTAATTTCGCGAGGGATGCGGATTTGTGAAATTTTAATTTCACAAATCTGCATCCCTCGCGAAATTTAAACATATTTAAAAAAACGCGAAACTTACAATTTTGTATTGAAAGTAACAGTAACATTTCCAAATTCGCGAAATAAAGTATCCACGAAATTATTGTGTTTTACAGTATCCCAATGTATAAGAAAGGCACAAAAGCAGGACAGGTTTATGCGAGTAACTTAGGCCTAAAAAAAAAAGAGGTTTGATTGGCGTAACCAGACCGACCCTAAATACATCACCGACCCTGAATATTTTTTATTATTTTGAGGGGGGAAAAAATAAATATATATATATATATATATATTTATAAAAATTGAACAAAGTATTAAAGTTTTTGACTGTTTGCTTTCAATTTCGGCTATTTTAAGTCCCCATCGAAATGATATATTGTTGAACACAACGATACATTTTTGCCCGGCAATTAAATACGCTAGAGCTATGATTTTTGTGTACTGCTGTCTTTCAAGTGTTCAAAAGTAGGTGATTTGAAAAATAATTTAAAATAATTAAAATTAAAAAAATCCCGACCGACCTACCCTATTTGTTTTGGTCATGTTACGCCAATCAAACTTTTTTTTTTTTAGGCCTTACATTCTTCCAAAGCCTAGGCATATAGTCTAACCGATCTGTTATTGTATGTTGTATATGTAATGGAGCGCGTACTTAATAGCCAGTATGTGCTTATCACATGTGACATTCATTGCATGTTTTTAACATGGCAATAAATGGAGCGTATACTTAAAGATGGGTGAGCCGATTTTGCACATAGTGTTTCTGTGCTTTCATAGTATTCTGAGTGCAATAACATCATATCTACCACTTACGATGTTTTTGCACTCAGTTTTGTCACTGCAATAACATCGTATCGGCCACTTACAATGTTGTTGCACTCTGTTTTCATGTATGTTCTCAAGTTTTCTCAGTGCAATAACATTGTATCTGCCACTTACGATGTTGTTGCACTCACTAAATTTGCTAGTGCAGATACGATATCTTAAAATATCAAAAACTTTTCAATAAATTATTTTTATCCCAAGATGTTCAATTTATATTATCAAAGAAAAACATCTTTGTACTTCCATAACATTATGTGGTTAATCAAACGCACAATACATAAATGTGCTTCTCCTGCAAATACAGCAAAATGCAGATACAACGTTCTTGCACTCACACAATGAAATATGGGCTTTCTTATGGTCCCCAAATCTCAAATTTTGTTGGAAAAGAGTGTTTTTGGAACAGATGGCACACTTTTAATATGACAGGGATTTATCATCACATTGACATTTGTGACAATCATAATCCTCGCTTGGTAAATTGAATCAAAAATTGCTTACATCTGGTCGAGGAAATAAATAGAAATAGATATTCATAACTTTTGAAAATGTGCGTACCACCGCGCTTCCACTCAAATTGATCGTTACATGCGAACGCACAGCGCAGGTTATTGATATATTGCCAAGACCTCCAAAATGTACTTGTACGCGCATCAATGACCTGGGGGGGGGGGCGTTTTGTGTGACGTTGTGCATGGTAAACAAGAGGCAGATGTTTGCGAGTGGGGCCCTGAACATGGATACACGCGACACGACTACTCGCGGCTGTACTTTCAACAATAAATACTACATTGAAAACACAACAAAACACCATTTTTATATCGTTGTAAAATGTCAATGATGAACTGCAAATTTGGTCTGCATGATTTGAATAACTGGCGTGTGTTTGTACCACCAGCGCGGCGGCTAGCCTGCCCTACAGATACTGACTGGACGTCCCTCAGCAGCGAGCGCAGACTCGGTGAAATTTTGTAAGCTTCATCATGGACCCCAAATGACACAAGTGACGAGCGAGGACGTACAATGTATGTCATAGCGATTGTAAGCTAAACATCGCTCTGATGTTGCGTGTCTGTCTCAGTCTCACCGGCAAACACGGCCGTATCAAGCATCAGTGAAATAAATCTGATTACAGGGCTAACAAACTATACTAGTATTTTAATAAAATTTGACTGGGGACGCAAAAAAAACCCCATAAAGGCATATGATAAACAGCCTAGTACAGAATATGAATCTGTCTCATCAACAAAGGTGACTTTATAAATGTTTCAATTCAAAAAACGTATTCAAAATCGAAGTCAGGCGTCATCCATTTTTGTTGTAAAACCGAAACTGACAAGATTAAAAAATGTTAGGCTAAATTAACTAGGCCTACGTACGAGCCTACTCCTAGCTAGGCCTATGATAGCCATCCCGTCTACGACACATGACAACCCATTTAATTTTTGTCAAAGCCTGACAAACAGTGACACTGCAACTATAATAATAATTAGGGCAAGACAGCATACTTTTGTTTGTCAAAAAGACTCACGATGTAGGTCTAGGCCATCAATCATTACTCACCGAATAACGTCGTCTCTAAACAAGCAGACAAAGAATGGAATCGTACAACACGATTAGCTGCGATTTTGATTATATTTCCCCATCAATTGACCATAAACATAAGAAGGTTGTTGAAGTGATTCGACTTTGATCCATGGATCCATGATTATGATGAGACATCATGATCCCGATCATGATCATTTGCATTGACTTTTTCAATGATGAATAAGCTTACAAAAATAGCTTCACAAACTTATTCGTACGGTAGATCTGAGACGAAATATTCGTACAGGGTATGAAGTCATATTTCATATAATATTATTTCCAATCGGCAAAATTGATCTTTCCTGCTTCTGAATTCTTTACAGGATCGGGAATGAAGAAACTTCTGTTGTTTGTTTATTTATTTTCCGTGCTTGTTTGCAAATCAAAAACTAAATAAATTTGTGGCCCTGAACATGCATAATATTTGCCGAACTGTGATTGGTCTATCTCATAATTGTTCTTTATAACAGCTTCTCCGCTATTGGTCAATCCAGAAAAAACAATGACGTAGTGGGGAATCCCCTAGATTGCCCTAGATTGCTCCATTATTCAATGGGGTGGTGTTTATTTACCTCAGGGGGAAATGACACAAAAATACGAACTCCAAAGTCAAAATATAAACCTTTAGCATGTTTAGAATAACTTAATATTACAATTTGGATGCTAATCAACATTAAATGACAGTTATGAATAAGATTGGTGACTTTGTACGGACTATTCTAAGGTTCTTGTTTGAAATCGCTGACTTTGTTTAGGTACCTCGGGATTGCCCCTCGGGGGCGTGCCGCCCCCTCGGGGCAATCCCGAGGTACCAAAACAAAGTCAGCGATTTCAAACAAGAACCTTAGAATAGTCCGTACGCAGTCACCAACCTTAAATTAATCTCTGAAGATTCAGCACCTGGTGCCCGGGAGCTGGTATACATGTAAGTGCTCAGGGAGCAGTCAGGTATAATGTTGTAACCATCCGCATGAACAAAAACGCAGATTAAGGGTGTTTTTTTCCACCACAATGAGGGCCCACGCTAAAGGTATCAAAATTGCCAATTTTAGAGAATAAGGTTGTCTTTTCCAACCTGAATCTGCGCTGAGGGTTGATTGGGCCGCTAGTCATGTGTGAAAGACAAATTTACTAACAAAACTTAATCATACAATTACTCTGTTTTGAGGACCTATAATATTCTCCAGGCTCTGCTCTGGGAATGATCATCGAGCTACCTTGTTAAAGGTCACTTTTTCCTTTTTAGAGAATCCGTGTTAAGGGTAGTTTTTGAGAGTGGATTCACAATGCAATAATTCATGTAAAATTTGTGTTAATTTTGAAGAGAAAAATCAAAAACATTTCAAAGGTTTTGTTTTTTTTCATCCAAAAAATAATGTCAAGAATACAATGTTTTTAGTCTGTCGTATAGTGCGAGAAACAAAATGTTTTGTGAGTGTGTTGCTTTAATGTTATAGCCAAGAGTGTCCCACATTAAAAAAGCTTACTTAATCTTTGCAGGAAAAAACCCTACCAAAACTAGGTCATGGTTTAGTCAATATTTAAGCTATCAGTAAAAGTGAATCGTCGTTTGAGATCATGATGTTGTCAGGCGACATTTCAAGTTGTCTCCAGAGATTTAGCGTCAGTTCTGGGGATAATCATCTAGACAGATATTGACACAGCTGAGAAAAATTTTCTTGTGGGAGTAAAAGTGAATTGTGGCACGTTAACTGTTAACGCTAAAAGGGTACAGACACACAGATACAAGCAGCCCTGGCATTTATTTTGTTCCTGTGAGGTGCAGAATTTCACCACTTTTGAATTGTGGCAATTTATCCGTTAATGCTATAAGGTCACACACAGATACAAGCAAGTAGTCCTGCACCTCATTTCATATTGCCATAGGGGTGGGAGATCTTTATATTCAATCCCTTAAAAAACTTCAACAGAACTTTACGTTCAATCCATTATAATCCTTCCACAAAACTTTACATTCAAACCCTTAAAAAACTTCCACAGAACTTTACATTCAATCCCTTAAAAAACTTCAACAAAACTGTACATTCAATCCATTAAGTTGATTATATTGTTTTTGCCCATTGAGTTGTGCTGTAAATGCTGTCATTCCTATTTAGTGCCATACTCTTGTAAAGAACCCAAGCTTTAGTTTTCAACAGGCCCAACCAGTATACATTCTCTTAATACCCTCTTTTTGGCAATAAACAATTGTTAAACTAATAGGCATGTTTGCCTATTTCAGTAGGAGTAGGACTATCAGTCAATTGCTTACAGGGGTGGCGCCAGGGTATTTCGATAGGGGGGGGGGCAAATTGTAGCCCGTCCCAAAATTAAAATAAATTGTCAATCCTTTTTTGTCAGTGATGTGCGAAGCACCAAGGTGTGAAGCACTGCACTATAGCGCGGACGGGGGGAGTCTGAGGGGGGATGTGCCCCCCTGAGCATTAGAACAAATTTCAATTTTCGAACCCATTTGGTGTGTACTTTTAACCGTTTTTTTATTGAAAAGTCATCACTTCATTTCCAATAAATATTGGCATTATCAAAGTTAGACAGCTATTTCGTTATATGCGAGAAAGAAGTTGTGCATATATACTGATGAATGAATGATGATTATTTTTTGATTTAAGTAAGTATATATCAGTGGTTGCTAACCTTTATGGCCCCACGACCCCATCAGACATTGTTCGGGTCAGAACCGTGACTCTCCCAAAAATTGCGAACAAATACGCCTGATATAATACAACTGAAAGTGTTTATACGATGCAAGCGTAGCGAGCAGAAATTTTTGCATATTTGAACGTTTTTGGGGTTCTTTCTAAGCTTTTTAGAACGAAATACTAAAATGGTTCCCCAAAAAGCTATATTTATGACCCCAAACGACCCCCAGAACCGCTGGTACTATATAGATGGTTAACAATGTTATTTAAATTCTTATCACGTATAACAAAATGAAGCAGCATTTTTACTCTTTAGGTTCGTCTGTATTTGTTTATTTTCCGAACATGATTTTTCATACTATTAATTTTAGACGAATTAGGTTTCGATTCCCCCGATTGACGCCTTGAAATTTGAAAGAATAATTAATATAAAAATCTCTTAATTTCCCAAATAAGTGTAACACCCCCCCCCCCCCCCCCCCCCCCCCCCCTCTTCCCGAATGAATTTAGTTCTGAGGTACCTGTTTCCTGAAAACATGCGCGCGTAGCGCGCGCATTTTTCTCTCTCTATATATACTCAGTTGTGGCTATAATTAATGTATATTTTGGTTTGAAATGGGCTTTTAGAATGATATTTCTGGACATATGCGCACGTAGCACACAAAATAAATGTTCATACTTTCATACTACTCATTTATACTATTTGTAAAGAATTTGGTTTGGATTCCCTCAACAAATTTGATAGAATAAAATATATAAAACCCTTTTATTCCCCCGAATAATAGTCAAGGGGGCGGGGTGCATAACCCCTTATGGACACGCCACTGCTCATGCCATGTCTATCTGTCAATTTCTAGGTTAAGGGGTGCCCCCCCCCCTCCAAGCTGGATTAGATAAGCTAGCCCCCCCCCCCCCCCCACCCCAATTTGGACAAGCCACTGACATCCCAAGTGGGGGTGCAACTAGGCCATTCCAATATACCGATTGACCTCTGTTTTCATTTCATTTCCTCTTTTCTTTCCTTTTTCTTTCCCTTTTCTTTTCTTTCCCTTTTTTCTTTCTTTCTCCCCTTCTTTTTTCTTTTTTTACCATTTCTTTAGGGGGGGCTTTTTCCCCCCCTGCCCCCCCCTGTGGCGCCACCGCTGATTGCTTATGAGGGTATTGGGCTACTCCAGTTGAATTTCATACCACCTCCCCCCCCCCCCCCCCCCCCCCCATGGAAAACATGGCCTTAATCTTCAAAACATGGAGTGTGGATTTCAAATAGAGTCACCCATGCAACACCCCTGTGGGAAGGTCATGTCTTCCATAGGGTGTATGGATTTTAGATGGAATAGCCCATTGTGACTGCCAGCTTTTTACA
>CM069450.1:24653654-25094092 GCA_035610835.1 Ophiura sarsii | reverse complement strand
CCTGTATATCGGTCAGGCTACACAAAAACGAACAAATAAATCAACCTGTTGAAGGTCTCTGGACCTTTGATGAAATACGCTTAGTTGAGTGCATCAATTTTTAAACAAAATCTAAATCACTGATTTTGATCATGAAATTTAAAAACCATTTTAAACATTATACCAAAATAAAATATCTTACACATTATTATTTACGTCCTTAAAATGTAAAACAAACATTTTAGTAATCAATAATAGGCATGCGACCCGTGTATGTATGTGTCACGTACGGAAGGTTTGTGTCCCGTGTTGAATTTCACCTTATCGTGTACACAAAAGTTAGATGATGAATAAAAGAAATTATATAAGTTAAAAGTTTAACGGGTTCGCCGTCGGACAAGTTTTAATCTGTCAAGCTTTCATCAGGATTAGCTCTGACTTCTTCAGGACCAAATTATTATAAAATCAAGCAAAACATAGATTGTTATCATCATTTGGGCTGCCCCTTGCCCGATGATTTGAGAGTAGGTGCCCTTTCCTACTTGTGAAAGAATTGGTGGCTCTGAAAAGAGCCGTTCAGATGGATTGCCGCTTTTCCACTGAACAGAGATTGTTTGCTCTGAAAAGAGCTTTACACATAGGTTGCCACTGGCCTACTATATATAAATTTGGCTCTAATAGAACCTCCAAAGGACTGCCCTTTGACCAATAGAAATAACATAGAGACTGCCTTGTCTACTACAGACTACAAAAAGTCTAATGCACAGTAGTACAGTCACGGATCTGTAAAGGTCACTGATCTATGTATAAAGATCAGATCACTGATCTATAAAGATCGGATCACTGATCTATAAAGATCAGATCACTGATCTATAAAGATCAGATCAGTGACCGATGACACTGTATTTGTGGTATTTATCATCACAAAGGTTTTAAATGACGATCTAACTGCTGCGCTACCTGCCTCCATCTTGGCAATGAAAGGTAACCAAATGTCAAAGTTATTTCTGTTATGTTTTCTTTTTCCTTTCAGCGGCGATCGTGATAATTTGAGATCTCCCAACTTGAATTGTGTACATGTTACACGAATGATACAAATAAACATTTCACATGTAGTTAAGTATGTCTATTGTTTTATCATGTTTGTCTGTTTCAGGATTTGGTACGGTGTATCTAAGTCTTGAGACGGCAGCTAAACTTCTGGCCACGAGCTTATCAAATGCCACGGTGGAAGTTGTTCAACATAAGTAAGTTTGAAATGGGAAATTTATACTTGGTTCAATTTTTACTTCAAACTTAATAATACCCATAGATGATCGTGACGTAATGCCCGGCGGTATGCGTGCGCACCTACAGGGCTTTTTAAATTAAATTCCAACTTGATTGATCATTACTTACGTTGTAGAATAGTGCAGAAGTCATGGTCTGCATCCACAGCACAGTGAGAGACCAGGTACTAAATCTGGTTGCCCGGCAGTATGCGTACGCACCATAAGGGCAGGTGCTTTTAAAATTGGTGCTCAGTGATGAGTATTTTGCTTTTGAATAGTACGTATGCAGTAGTCATGGACTAGTACCTCTAGCATGTTTACATACCAGGCGCTAATCAATTTGTAAACACTACTGTTGTAAACAACGGTCACATCATCTATAGGTTATGATATTGCACTCCTCTGCTAGTTGCCTCTGTATCTTCAACATAAGAACGTTGCGGATCTAAAACAAATGTTGTTGGTTTGAATCTGACTAGAAGCACATGGGCTGTGGGGTGGGATTTTTTTTCAACGTTTATATGCACTAGTCTACTCTGGGGAAAGATTATTAACCCTCTGAGAACTACTTGTACCTGCCTGTATATCTGCATCTTAGTACAATTTTGATTGGTTAGGCAAAAAAAAAGAAGAAGTTAATTTGCCCTTTCAGGGCCAGAGTCTGGGTCTGACGGTCTGATTTTTTTGATTTTTAAATTTAAACAGGGAGATACTACACAAAAACACGTTTTAAAGATTTTTTTGTTATTGATTTTTTTTCTTCTTTACATTTTTAAACAAGCAGATACTACTCAAAAACACGTTTTTATCTTTCTTTATTGTTATGTGCTTCTTTCATTTTTTTTTATTTTTTTTACTTTGAAAAAAAGAATAGCGACCCTAGATTTCCGAAAATTCAGGTCGGTCTGAAAGGGCAAGTCAACTTTTTTTTTTTGCCTTACAAAGAGTGTTATACCATACATTAGCAAATCAGAGATACAGTAAGAATTGTGGTATGGTTATTATAAAGAGTTTATAAAAGCACTTTTTGATTGGTTAACTCACAGGGGTATATCAAATTATATCCCGTAATGAGCCAATCGGAGACACTGTAAGAAAGCAGGTGGTGATCACAGGGTTAATTGTATCTGAGCACAGATAAGGTCCCTTCGTACTCCTGTCGTTGCGCATCGCCCGACATCGACGTACGAGTTGAAGGAATGTCAACTTTCATCCAGCAACGTGGGCCGATTCGCAACGACGAGAGTATGAACGGACCTTTAGATGTATTAATTGTAGCACTAAAGAAAGGTGAGTCAACGTTGAAAACAGTAAACAAATGGATATATGTTTAGTGTAGAAAACAGTAGTTCTTTGTGTTGATATTTTTAGTCTTTAACGAAGCCCAACATTGATATGGCCACCATTCTCATTCACTTTAAGTCATGCTAAAGTAACAGTCATGTCTTAACTGTGTAAATCCCATTTGAATGGTGAAAAGGGGGTCAGCTTACAAAACATGTCATAGTTTGTTTATTTTTCAGTAGTTTACATTCATCTTTTTTCTGAGGATATTAAATACGCTATATATATACAAACAACAGCAATTTCATGATTCAATGCACACATCAAGGTCAAAGTGCTGTTCTAACCCGAGCACAATTTCTTTCGATTCACCCTGTATATCTGCATATTTGATACAGGGAAGAAAGCAATTTATTAGCGATGTTCCATATTGAGACACCCTGTATTGACACATATCGAGGGCTCACAAACAAAAGGCCTTATCTCCATTTTGACCATTTTGAGAAAAAGACTATTGAAGATTTTTAAACACATTGTGGAGATGGAGATAGGCCTTGTGATACTGGCTATAACTTTAAAAGGGGTTGTGTTATGGAGATAAGGCTGTGTTACCAGAAAGAGAATTTCTTTCTGAACATTTTGATACCAAAATCTCATTTTTGAAAAAATGGAGATGAGGCCTTTTAGTTCTGAGCCCTCGATATATGCAATGCAATAAATGAGCGTAGAGAGCTCTTGATTCTCTCATGTCGCTCACACTGTATCTAATCCCAGACACCATCCTCAATGTAGTCAGAAAAGTACTTTAATGTTAACGATTAGGACAAGGTGACGGGATGGGGAAAACCCTGTTCTATGAGCCCGACCAACCCATTTTATTAGAAGGGAGGATTTTATGTGCAAATGAATACCAACCCATATTTATATTTCCTTACTGGGGGGGCGGGGGGATTTATGTCTCATTTAAGGAAAATCCAATTTGTAAGAACTCTATTCTTTTTTTTTGAAGAAATATGTTTAAATCAAGTTACTCTGATTTATAAGTAAAAAGTTAAATCAAATGTTGATGGTTCTGTATAAAATCAAAAGGATATTTCCACGCAATTCCATCCAAAATAAATGGAATAAACTCATACTTTCCCTCTGTCCTCAGGGTATCAAACCCACATGAAACGGTACCATTGAAGTGCAATGGTCCATTTTCTGATAATATCAGGAAAGTGCGAGGTGGCTACAAACACAATATGTTCCATTTGTTTGTAGCCCCAGGATACAATGTGTGAATAACCTGACTCTTATAATTATGTAAAAATAAATATGATGTGTGAACTGCTAGGCCGTAGAAACTAAACAGGTTTGGTTGTTCTGACTGGGCTGCTAAATGTTTTGTTATTAGTTAGGACAAAACATTACACACATTACTATTAAAAATATTGTAGGGGTGTACTGTCGTTGGTTAGGAGTAGAAATGCTTGGCCCATAAAGGAGGTGGTATGATGGCACACATGTGGGACAAGATCAAAAAAGCATATAAATGGAGTGTTTTATTGTCAGTGGATTGTTGATGTGTGTGACACATGTAGAGAAATTCCAAAATATAGATTTTGTGATGCAGCACACCAAAAGTGGGGACTTTGCAGGTGAAATCAATTTTGAGTTTACTATGTGTGCTCTCAGAGCATCTTCTAAGCTTTAAAATGACACCAAATTCATCAACATTGATCCAGGCATTCAGATTTTATGAGTGAAAATGACTCCTAAATACTAATTATTTTCTTTATTTTTTCTGTCCGTTTTCATCTACTGTAGGGATATTAAATGTTAGCGCTTCTCTAATTTTAAGCCATTTCGCTGTTTTTAAATTCGCGATTTAAAAGTTCATTAGTTACATAGATTTCTACTTTGCAGGTGAAATCAATTTTGAGTTTACTATGTGTGCTCTCAGAGCATCGTCTAAGCTTTAAAATGACACCAAATTCATCAACATTGATCCAGGCATTCAGATTTTATGAGTGAAAATGACTCCTAAATACTAATTATTTTCTTTATTTTTTCTGTCCGTTTTCATCTACTGTAGGGATATTAAATGTTAGCGCTTCTCTAATTTTAAGCCATTTCGCTGTTTTTAAATTCGCGATTTAAAAGTTCATTAGTTACATAGATTTCTACTTTGCAGGTGAAATCAATTTTGAGTTTACTATGTGTGCTCTCAGAGCATCGTCTAAGCTTTAAAATGACACCAAATTCATCAACATTGATCCAGGCATTCAGATTTTATGAGTGAAAATGACTCCTAAATACTAATTATTTTCTTTATTTTTTCTGTCCGTTTTCATCTACTGTAGGGATATTAAATGTTAGCGCTTCTCTAATTTTAAGCCATTTCGCTGTTTTTAAATTCGCGATTTAAAAGTTCATTAGTTACATAGATTTCTACACAAAATAGACATTTTCGCGTGTTTTTCTTTCACGGTAGCTGCTTGGAGCGCAAAAAGCACGTAAATTAATGTAGTGCGAAGATTTCCAAGTTTACAGTATATCTTTAAAAACACACAGCCGCAACGTCCCCCTTTTAATGTGCTGCATCACAGATTTTGTTTGGTGTTTAGACTATATCAAGGGTTTAGTGCAACAAAGGACTATCTGCATTTTGGCTATTTTGAGAAAAAGTGAATTAAAGATTTGTACCCATCATTGTACCCATCATTGTCCCCTTCTGGTTTTGACAAGTTAAAATATTAAAATTGTTACAATAGAACGTTGTGCATTATAAATCATTAGGAAAATTAGGTTCGTAATCTTTTGCGGATCTTTTTGATACAAAAATTTCATTTTGGCCAAAAATGCAGATAGCCCTTTGTTGCACTTAATCCTCGATATGTACTTTTTTACAAAAAAAACACAAACTTGTTTTGGGGTAACACCTGCTGTGGAAACGTGAGAGCTCAATTGAATAAGAGATGTATTGTCATTTAGAGCCATACAGTGATGTAAGTCTTCTGTAAATTCCTGGAATTCCCGATATAACGCCCGTAAATAAGTTTAATCCGTAAATATGAAAATAAGTATGTATCATGAGATAACAGGAAGTATGAGATTGCCTTCAAACAGGGATGTAAGTGGGTGATTGATCAATTTCCTGAACTTTTTACGCGAGCTTGGCCAGAAGGGGCTTGTCTGGAGAATAAGCTATAGGGTTTCACCCCCTATAAGAACCATGTTTGACTCTTTTTATGCTGAAATATCATCATATATTTCAGAAATGGAAAGAAAAAAAATCCTTCTTCCAAAAATCCAGAATTCTATGTTTTATGGCCAAATATACGGAATTCCGGATATTTCCGGAAGTCTTGCATTCCTGCTTCAATCTTTCAATTAATCGCTGCTTTCAGCTGAGATGTACATTTTAGGGGGAGAGGGAGACCCATGTAGTTGAATCATTTTATGCCTGTGTATACTTCATCATGCCTTGTTTTGGCTGGCGTATTTACCATTACCAAATATTAGGAGAGCTTGGGAGAGGTGGAGCAAATGCCCATGTTGACCAGGTTGTTGAATTGTAATACCTGTATGGTCTTCAACTTAACTACACAATCATGCCTATATTGATCAGTGGTGGCACTATTTTAAATGAAAAGTGTGCTACTTTTGCAGATTGATACCAAACAAAAATGTCTTTGATAATGGCAACACACAAAAACCTGTTCTTCGGGCAAACAGACCTGTCGGGTTTTTTAAAAGTTATTTATTTTGGTTTTTGTTGGTCAAAATGTTCAAACAAAATCAAAACATTTCAAAAATGTTCAATTTAAAAAATAAAATAGGTCGGTCTGGTCTGTAGAACAGGGATATTTTGTTTGTTGTCTAATGCATAACTTTCCTGATAACTTTCTAAATTAATATCATCAGAACAGAAGCTGACCCCAAAGACGCATCAATATCATGCACCATTCATTTACCCCATGGTATACTTTCCTACTGCATCCACCTCAAGTCATTTTTGCCATCTTTCTTTGCTTTGCAGGTATGGATCGGAGGCAGGACGCCTTGCAGACAACTCCCTTCACGCAGCAACAAACCTGGGCTTCACCGTTCACAACATGAACCATCTGGGAGTCAAAGCTATTGCTAAAAGATGTGCTAAGGACACTGGCAAAGCCCTTGTGAATCATGACCCCAATGCACCACCAGCACTTAATGATCCATCTCCACCCATCTCATCTCATCGCATAGAGCAGGCTCCACCTCGCTAAAAGTAATGTCAGCCTTGTTGCCAATGATCAATCTACGTCCACATCGCCTCACCACATGGATCAGGCTACATCTCACTAAAAGTAATGTCAGCCTTGTTGCCAATGATCAATCTACGTCCACATCGCCTCACCACATGGATCAGGCTACATCTCACTAAAAGTAATGTCAGCCTTGTTGCCAATGATCAATCTACGTCCACATCGCCTCACCACTTGGAACAGGTTCCATCTCACTAAAAGTAATGTCAGCCTTGTTGCCAATGATCAATCTAAGTCCACATTGCCTCACCACATGGATCAGGCTACATCTCACTAAAAGTCATTTCAGACATGTTTCAAATGATCCGCCCTAGCCCACATCGACTTGCCACACGGCCCAGACTTCATCGCCTAAAAGTAATGGCAACCATGTGCAGTTAATGATCCATCCTCATCCATATCATCAGCTCACCTCACAAGTCAGAATCCACCACACTTAGAGTAAAATCAGCCTTGTTTGCTGATTATTCACTCGATTCGGTGTTATAACTATTACAATTTCTCAGCAGATACGGCGATGATGCCGGACGTATCGCAGAGAACTCACTAGGAGCGGTGACCAACGTGGGATTCACCGCCTACAATTTCAGCCACATCGGGGTGAAGGCCATCGCCAAGAGGTCTGCCAAGGATGTCGGACATGCTCTTGTTAATGAATATGAAAACACACCCCTTGGATCAGATGATGATGAGGAAGAGGAGGATGTTGACTCCGATGCTCTTGAGGATGAGATCAAGAGAGATCTTACAACTTAGGCTCCCGGGGGGGGGGGGGCACTCAACTTTTTTTGGGGTAGAGGTGTGCCGCACAGGGTCTCAAAAAGGGGGGCTACAGATCTGAACTGAGTGGATTTTATGACGAAAAATAGGGTCTTAGGAACTGATTTTTTTTTAAAAGTAGATCTTGTAAACTGGCCTATAGTTCAATTTTGATTAGCAAGAACGCAAATTTTCGAATTTATTTTTTGGTTTTAGAGCAAAATTTGGGGCTTTGGAACGCAAAATTTCACGATTTTTGAATTTTCAATAATATCGGGGTCTTAAGAACTGATGCAGGCTCAAAAGGGGGTTCATAAGAGCTAGCAGCAGAGGGTAAAAAGGGGGGTCTTCAGCGCGGCATATACCTATACCCTTTTCCAATGTCAGTGCCCCCCGGGCTTAGGCTATTGTAACATATTACAGCCACTTTACCTATAACTATGACCTTGTTTCTAAAAATTTGCTTGCCAATTTTAATTTCACAGTGTACTTCCTTCTGTTTGAATTCGGTCTGATTTAAAAAAGAAATTGAAAACAAAGTGCCAGGTGTAAAGTTAAAAAGCTGAATGAACTATTGTAACAACCAGAATTAAATAATTTATAATACTTTCAAAAAAATATAGCAATATTTATTTACAATATTTATATTTACCAATAAAAGTCTGCATTAAACTCTAACTGAGTTGCTTTTGCTGCTTGTTTCTTAAAACCCAATTATTGATTTACTTCCAAGTAAACCAAAATGCAATCTCCGCCTGAAGTACGAATGTGACACCAGTGTAGAATGCAGAGTTCCACTACGATGGCATGATTTGTCTTCGATTGTGCAGAGCACTAGAGTCAGATATACTATACCGAGCTGTGTTCACCACCAGTGGCGGCAGAGACACCAGAATTTAGGGGGGGGGGGGGGGGGGGGGGGAGAGTGTCGGGGACAATTTAGGGGGTCACAGACATATTTAATACATGTGTTCTATGGGAGAGTGGCAAATTTTAGAGGGGTTGTGAAATTTAGAGGGGGTCAGGACTGCCACAACCCATAACCCCCACCCCGCTTCCACCGCCTATGGTGTACACTGGAATATGCTGATGTCACATACATTCCTACTACAGTTGAAAAGCCATTCAAGAATGCCCATGTCTTTTATTCTAATGATGTAAAAGGGGATTATTTTCCATAGACATTGTGGTTTAATCCTTGTCAATCAACTGCTGTTGTTATCATTGAATTGTGATGACTAAAAAGTTCCTCGGCAACGACAATGATGAATAGACTTGGCCAAGGTCCCTAACTCCTGATATCCCAGCGGTATCGTTTTCGATTTCTGCTTACGATGAGTACATGACATGACTTGATGATGAATGCTAAATAAAACAACCCAACAATATATCGAGGGTTTGAAGTGACAAGGCCGTATCTACAAAGGCTGCTTTATGTAAGGTTGCATTTCACAAGGGTATACAATATAGCATCTATAAAGAATATTACATATGTCAGCTATTACAGATAGTGACTTTTTCAAATCATGAAAACTGAACAAAAAGGTCACATCTGCAATAGCTGCTCTGAATATCACTCAGTTTATAGCAATTGATCAGCATGGAACAACCCCATATATATCAACTGGCAGCTATTAGACAAAGGACCTTTAATGGCACTAATATATAAGCCCTCGATATATATGGAATGAAAGTGGCCATCACATCACATGGCTATAGAGAGTATGCAATGCTACGTCACTATGTCCTCATTTGAACTGTGCCTCCAAGATGGATGCCACAGAACAATATGATTTGGTCAGTTCAGATCACTTGGAGCGGGAAATTTAATTGTCAATCCGAATACGTGACTAGCCCGACCTCCATAATGGCTGCCCGATCCATTGTTATACCGTTCCGGTTGGTTCATTGCATACCCTCTATACAAATTGTAGCAATTGAAAGTAATTGGGATTGATCATCCTTGGTCATTAAACCATGTCAAAATGGATAATAGCCATGAATAACAATAGATGAAGGCGATTGACAGTATCTTGACTAGTAAATCTGTGATTAACAAGTATCTTGACTATAATACCACAATCAGTTTCAATTTGGCGAGAAATATGAGGTTTTTTTTATCTCTCTGTGTGAAAAAAGAATCCAAGTATACACGTGCAAATTTGGTCATACGCACGCAAATAATAGAGAAATGTGAAATTCAGTTTTTCAAACAAGTGCCGGGTTTACACTGCCCTCAAACCATGTCAACAAGATAACCACAAATTAATAATAACAATAGATTGAGGGCGATTGACAAGTATCTTTGACTAGTAAATCTGTGATGCTATGTCTAGGAAGAAAATCCCCTTTACTTCATTTGAATTATAGGAGGCGTAGGGCTTTCTTGAACAGCTTGTTCCGAATGGAATAAAATAAAGGGTTCAACAAAAGAAAGTATACCACTTTGTTTATGTCATTTTGAGAATTTTTTATTTGTTTTTGACCAAACAGGCTAGATAGGCATTTACATGAATCTTTTAGGCATAATTTGATACCAAATTTGCCCCCTAACAACAAAGATAAACCATGATTAGCACCATTTAAAGGAAAATATCCCATTTTCAAAAGTCGCATTTCCAATACACAGCACAAGAAGATTTTGTTAATCTGTCCATGTTCTCCCCCATCCATTAACATTCCTTTACATTCAAATCCTTCACCCATGCATCAGTTTACATTTGAATTAGCCCGCGCATTGAGGGATATGCGCGGTGATCAGTACGGGATAAATACGGCATTATGTGTGTGTTAACAATTGGCCCTTTCTTCTCGTGCTTTGTATTGGAAATGCGACTTTCGGAAATGGGATATTTTCCTTTAAATGGTGCTAATCATGGTTTATCTTTGTTGTTAGGGGGCAAATTTGGTATCAAATTATGCCTAAAAGATTTATCTAAATGCCTATCTAGCCTGTTTGGACAAAAATAAATTGAAAGTTACTCAAAATGACATAAACAAAGTGGTATACTTTCTTTTGTTGAACCCTTTATATATGATATATGGAATGTTTATTGTACTGATCCAGTGTACAAAGTTTTTCTATGATCTTTCATTATCTGGTCAAAAATCCCCAGTTGGCAACTCCAAGACTGTAAAAAGCATTGTGAGTTAGCCGATAATCTAGCAAAAGTTCACAATAAGATGAGAATTTTTCGCCATTTTGACCTCAACATACAAGATATTGACAGGATTTTGAAAATGTGAAAATGGTGACCCCGTAATTAACACGGGTCAATGATATCTCATTGATCATTGAAATAGAACTATTGCTGGTGAATGCTTCTTACTATGCTTCAAATATCATGCCCAGAGGTTAGGCCTAAAAAAAAAGAAGTTTGATTGGCGTAACATGACCAAAACAAATAGGGTAGGTCGGTCGGGATTTTTTTTTTTTTAATTTTTTTAATTTTTTTTAAAATCACCTACTTTTGAACACATCGTTGAACACAACGATACATTTTTGCCCGGCAATTAAATACACTAGAGCTATGTGTAGACATTGCACAGTAGGCCTACTGTTGTGTTCAACAATACATCATTTCGATGGGGACTTAAAATAGCCGAAAATGAAAGCAAACAGTCAAAAACTTTAATACTTTGTTCAATTTTATATTTCAAATATATTTTTCCCCCCTCAAAATAATAAAAAATATTCAGGGTCGGCGATGTATTTAGGGTCGGTCGGGTTACGCCAATCAACCCTTTTTTTTTTTTAGGCCTTACTGGGATCAAAACGTGTCAGTGATGTAATTCAGTGGCGTAGCCAAGTTTTCCATATTAGGGGAGTGGGGGGAGGGAGGGGGGGGGGGGGGGAGGGGGGAGAAGTGAACCGACAAGGACTTTACCAGAAAGTCAATTTTTAAACTTACCGCCCAGTCAGAATTTTGAGGGTAGGGGGTGGATGGTTGTGACACATTTTTCCAAAAGCCGAGTGAGAAAAACGGGCATTCAATCAATAACCAAATTACCAACAGTCTTAACCAGCAACTGCCTATCACAACAGACGGTGCCATTCTCAACCGACAGTGACAGTCTCAATGGAGTTCTAAGTCTCAACCGACACGAGTCTAATATTGGGTGCGATCGCCCCTCTGCTGGCTATGCCACTGATGTGATTAAAGGTATATTATGTCAGACGACGGTGGCTACGAACGGCCGTTAATTTTGAATTTCCGTTGGTTTCAGTGTAACAATGGATTTTGATTATATGACCCCATAAAATTCATCATAGGTTAGAAAATTTTTCCAATCCAAAACCGTTCGGGATGGCTAATCATCCCAATTGTAAATGCTATTTTTTTAATTTAAACCGTTGTTAAGCGGTCGTCCCATTCACTTGATCAGGTAACCTCGTTCGCATATTTTAACCTGAATACTCGTGAATACGCCTATGTCCAGCGTCGTCTGATTATGTGATCTTTCCAGGGAACGCCCTCAACATCAAAAAAAAAATTGAAAGAAGATTTTCTTGCAGATTTACATTTCTGATCATAAATCTTACATACATTCCAAGTTACAGGGCGATACGATTCTTAATTACTTCAAAATCATGATTTTAGAGTGAAAATAAACTGTCGGATTATCCGACAGTTTATATTTTCACTCTAAAATTCACTCTAAAATCATGATTTTGAGGTAATTAGGAATCGTATCGCTCTGTAACTTGGAATGTATGTTTGATTTATGATCAGAAATGTAAATCTGCAAGAAAATCTACTTTCTAAAAAAAATAATGAATAGAGGGCGCTCTCTGGAAAAGATCACATAATATGCCTTTAATCTTGCCATTGCGCCATGGTTGAATTGAATCTGGGACCTCCTGTTTTTTAGTCGGACGCTCTACCAATCGAGCTAACAAGGTCAATGAGTATCAAAGCATTAAAAACAAGTTTTGTTAATACACTGAGCCAAAAAAGAAACTTATAAAAAAAAAGAAACTTATAAAAATCACCAAATAAAATTCTGTGCATGAAAATGTACCTAATTTGGATACAATATTACTGCAATGTATTGCTTCAAATGGCAGTCAATAACCAATTGTTTGCTTCAATGACACAAGAGAAATTGGCACTGACCCTATGGTGATCTGTTAAAATTTTATAAGTTTCTTTTTTGGCTCAGTGTATAACCCTAACCCTACCATATACCCCAAATACCACGACTGGGCACGTTGGTACCAACCGGCGTGGGAGTTTTTTGATGAAAAAATGGACCCAGCCCATATAGTTTTCGCAATATACTGCACAAACTAGACTTGACAGCAGTGGTGTAGTTGGGAAATGTACGCCTCTGGTGTGAGAGGTCCCTGGATCAAATTTCGGGGGGATATTTTGTTTTGATTTTCCACGTTGAAGAAAAAATTCTGAAAAAGTGGGGGGTAGAGTTAGGATTACGGGATCTTGTTCCATACTTCTTAGCAGAGGCATACAAATATATAAAAAAAGATATTTGACCAAGTTGTGGTCCAAAATGGCAACCGTCTGGATCAATCTCCAATTATCAATTCTGGAGTTAACTTCAATTTGCTAGTGAATAATTATTTTAGATATTGAATATTAAAGCGGTCAAAATGCCTAAAAGCATAATGGAAATTAAAATATCATAATATAAAGAGAAATATGACTTGGTTGACCATGGTGTAAATCTTTTTTTTTTTGGGGGGGGGGGGGGGGTTGTTTTTTAAACCGTGAGAAAAGCTGAAAAATAATGATAGTTCAATCAGTTCCAAATTGACCAGCCTCATCCTCAGCCTCATCCGGCAAATGTATACGGAAGAATTTGGCCGTGCAAAAGGCTTGCATAACGCAAGAGCGCACAGCATCAAATGCATGATACAATATTGTTGCAAATTTAACTTATTATTATATCATACATACTGAGGAACACCCTGTAAATAAGGAGTCGTACACATATGTTTCAAGTTAAAACTTTCTGTTTATTTATTTTTTGTTCTATTTTTTAATAACATTTTTAATCGCTCCGTGCCAACTGGCAGAATTGATACTGCCTCAACACATACATGAGCGTAAACAAACAAAAGATGTGTGCAAAATTGTTGATGTTTTTTTTTATATTGTAGTTGTTGTTTTCTTGTAAATAAATATCAAAAAAAGTGGAAACACTCTCCATCGATCCTGATCCAGGACTTGGACACACACACACATTGATGATTACCATGTCGCCTAAGTTTGAGGAGGGTAGGGGTGAAACCAGTTCTAGCGATCACATATCATGTGATGGATGGTACACGCACAGGAAACACACGGCTCACTATGCCAATAATTACACACTGGCATCACCACACCCAACACCACCAACTTGAGGTGACACGTGGTATTATTATTATCTAGAAACACCCAGTTTTATTGTACTAATATGAGATACAGCAACGTTTGCATAGTTGGATTCTTGGTATAATGGCATTAACTATGTATTCCTGTATGAAAAGTAACATTGTCATTGTAAAACACAGATTTATTATATGGGGAAATCAGAAGAGGAAATTGACTTAAGGGATGTGGATATTTTTCACAAAATTATTACGGTGTGAGACCCAGATACTTTTCCACTTATTCTATTCATCATTCTTCTTCTAGTGATAGCAAAAGTATGATATCACTCAAAGAATAGTACAGTATGGTAGTCCACATATAGGAGCAATTCACTGCTCTTTCACTTATGCACACCAGGAAACATCCCTCAGGCATAAATCCCTGTAAGGTTTGCAGTGGTAATGAGGAAAAAGATTTCTTCCGATACTCAGTTTTGATTGAAATTAATGAAAGGATGATGGGGTGTCACACACCTTTAACATTACACTCATCCATACCTCCAGTTTTAAAGACACAGAGAAAAATAGTAACATTTTGCAACAAGCCGTTCATGAAACGACAAATAACTAGGTATGGAATTTGGATCGTTATGTATCATCTCCACCCTGATATGATTTTAAAAAGCATACGGCGTCTAGGAAAATAACACATTTTACCTTGAGTTTTTCATTGATGATAAGGCGACGAAAAAATAACAACCCTGTTCTATGGGAAACCGAACCTCTCGGGTATTTTTCAGGCAATTTGCAAAATGTTCTCAACAAAATTGGTCGGTCAGGCCCGTACAACGGTTGTTTTTTATTGTACAGAGGGTGCAACTCAAGTCCTTGATCACTGTTGGCTACAGGATTATGCTTTCTAAATTGTGTTGATTTATTCAGTGTAAAAACAAGCATCATCCAACATGCATCTAAAGTTCAAATGAATTTGTTGCACCCTAAGTCCAAGGTAAAATGAGTATCTGTAAGCAGATTCAGGGTAAACGGAGCTCTTGTACAGAAATCCAAAGTAAATACATACAATGTTCATACAAAGATCTGAGGTATACAACAAATATCTGTTCCAACATTCGAGGGTATGATTAACTTTCATAAGCACTGTACGCTTGTTTAAATTCAACATTGCTAGGGTTTAGAGCCCAAATGGTAACAACAAGATTCATAGCCCTACAGTGCTTCATATAATTTGAGACCCATCACATTAAAACAGTCCAGTTTTCGACAAATCTTATTTGCAGACAAGAACAAAATCTCTTTTTTTTGTTCAATTTTAAGTTGGGTGTCCTTTTGAAACTAAACATTAGGTTTGAAACATGAATTTAAAATATCAATTTACCTTTTTGGAAACTGTTTTGATGCGATGGGTCACCATAATTACTCTCTCAAATCAGATACAAACAAGAGGTCGTGAGGACAAATCTATTACAAATAACTGATAAATCTGAGTCAATATCCTAAGACCATTTCAAGGAGAACAACAGCCAAATGTGAGCAGGCTTTTTAAACAGTGACCTGGATCTCTTAAACACCAGAGGTTTAAGATTTACTTCATGTAACACAACAAAAGATGTACTTTCATACAATCTACGATGCATCAGATGATATTATCGTAATCACAGCTTTTTCAATTATAATAGTAAAACTGGGCCAGTTTGTATGATGTCTCGGTCATCATAACATCAACATGTTTATGACAACATGGCTGGCTAGTCGCTATTATAAGATATTAAGCCTGGGGATCTATACTATTTTTGTGTCCAACACATTAAACGACAAATCTCAAGGGTCAAAAGGATATTGAATCAGATTTGTTTGTAGTAAAAGCTACTATTTTTCTCTGTAAGAGCAATACAGTATTATTCTTTCAAACTGAGCTTACATTGTCATGCTTCTTATCCTAACAGAAGTGGAACAAAAATGAGACCATTATTTTACCCACCAGGCCCAAAGTATCATGTGATCAAGCAAAATAAGTTGAAAATCAAGAAACGCCACTCCATTGTGGGAGTTATTTTCTTGTCAAAGGAAGAAAAAATCCTTTTCCCCAATATTTTGAGAATTCTTCAGACGTTAATATTATAATATATGGAATTAATTTGTCCAAATGCAATCAGTTTCCGCAGTATAAAATTACAGATTAATTAAATCAGATAGAAAACCAACATTTGTTTATACCGGACTTCAGACCTACTTTGATTGACCGACCTACTTTGATTGACCGCATCACATCTATGGCTCCACAAAACCACCTTGTTTACATCCAAATTCAACCACGCATACTTCAATAACGTGTTTCGTAAATACTTGATCATACTTCCCGGAACAGCCAAAATGATAACAACTGAATGTAACATACAAAAAAAACTGGGGCATTTATTTATGATGACGCAGACAAACTAAAAGGATGAAAGACTGTTGTTGACGGATTATAGTCTAACAGAGCTGATTGTCTGGTAGACAATATGTCTAGACGATAGTGTAATACACACTGGGTTTAGTACAAGTACTGGGATCATCGTGTCAGGTTTGTGTTTCTCTATCCATTATGACATTGTATGGGTTGTTGAGATGATGAAAATAAGAAGACCATGTTTTGACCAAGTTTACCGAAGCTGTCTGATGCCATGTATTGTGATGGCAACGTTACTGAGAGTCTTCATTTTGAGATATTATTATTGCTCTCACTTTCCTTATCACTGTTTATGAAAAGGAATCAAGTTAGGCTTCGATAAACATGACCAAATGGATCTCCATAAAATAAATAGTAAAATATTATCACTTTGTTTAGTGATATAGCAGCAATTTGTAGCACATCTTATAATGTAAACCCTACATACATTACCCAAACCGGGCTCACAGCCGCCAAGGAAGTGCAGCCCCAAATTTAGCAAACCCGTAAATTCGCACCTATAAGGTGCATTTCGGGCGCAACATCGGTAGCGTGCACCCACAGGCCTGCGATAACCCGATGGGACTCTGTATCTTTAACAATAAGCATATACTAAGCTAGGATGGACCGCATTATTGGGCCTCCTCGTTTTAACAGTTAAAACTCTAAATAGCAAAACGCAAAAATTAAAAGGTCCTACAGACAGACAAAAAACAAATTGTCTGCCTGTCCGGCCTTCTAAACCCGCATACATAACACCTCTCCCTTTAATTAAAACAGCAAGCGTAAATCCAAAGCAAACAATTCAACAACTATGATAACAAATTTTTAAGTAGATCTTATAATACGATTTCCAAATCAATGGAAACCGTCTAAAAACACCTCTCCGAGCGCACCGCTGCCGAGTCGATTCGACTCCCATCGTTTCCACCACTCGTCCTTTCCACAGGACGCTTTAGACAAAATTGGCCTCAAAAACTATTCTAATTAATGACAAAATAGAAGGTTTTAAAGTCATATCAGGCGTTGTAAGGTCACAATTGGGAAATCCTCCACTTCAATCAGCTGATCAGTTAACGCAATTATGTTTTACTATCATTTAAGCATATTATTCACCGCAAGGAAAGAAATAACTCATCATTGGCTATTTCACATCTTCAACCGGCCATAATATAACTATGTGAAGCATCATTAAACACACTTATAAAGTTCATTTTAATGCAGGAATCTGATCAATTTTCAAACTCAACTGCATAAAAAACAACACTCCCTTGTTTCCATTTTCTTGTTACTCTACAAACACAATAAATCTAGCAACATTTCCAGGGAGTCATACTTGACTCAACCAATCAGAAATTCAGCTATGTTCAAAGGTACACTACACAAGCAATCGTATATACCAGGAGTTATGTCATTTCAAACTCAAACTGCTATTACAGAGCTGATTTGGTAGTGTTATCACTCATTCTCTTTGATCTGGAAACATTGGTACAAATTCCTGGGAGTCATTGGGAACTCGACCAGAGGAATAAGTATACTCTTTCTATTTGATCTAAAAACACATTGGTACAAATACCTGGGAGTCCACAAGGGCCTCGACCAGAGAATATTATGTACTAAATTGAATTTAAGTGTGTAATCAGCATTCAAACTGATCAGGAGATTCTTAGAACATGACCCTGAAAATATGTAAAATTAGTTAATGGCACCGCAACAATATCACCATGGAAACACATTAATGTTTCAAGGGTCAGTTCCAGAAGTGGAGGTAGTCAAGTCAGGTAAAATGTCTTAATTTGGCAAGAAATGTCTAGTATAGATTTCTTCATACATAATATTCTTAATACAATATATCTTTATTGTAATAGGGTAAAGGATCATTCAAAAATGGCTTCACAATATATAAAAAATGTGTCCAAAAAGTGACTGGTTCAGATGAATATTGCCATGGGATCAGGTAGATTTAGGCCGTCATGCAGTGTATCAACAAAATGGCCATACTGAGGTATTTTTGTAAATTCTGTTTCAAAATTTCACAACATGAAACAAGTATGAATACATAAAGGAAGCAGACAGCCAATGACCAACAATACTTGTGGGTCAGACATAAATTGGAAAGTGTTTTTGACATTGATTCAAGGTGCATTGTGGGACATTCCCAGAAAAGTGTGGAGTACATAAAATGCATGAATTCCATGCAAAAGCCGATGTTTTTGAAGATAAATTTCTCCTTTCTCATATATATTAGATCATACTGTTTTCTTATGATCAAACTAATGTAAAATGGGATATTCTCAATTTAAAATAACTATGTTCACATACCATTCTACTGGGTTTGGCTTGCGATTGGCAATGTTGGAACATACGATCTCTGACACTGTCAAAAAAAAAATCCCAGCAATACAACGAGCTACACCTAAATGAGTGTACGTATACAAACCCTGTTTTCAAACACAAGGTTTTTGATTCATGCTTGAAAAATCCTAATACTGACAGTGATGGAAGAGTGGTTGTGAAACTTTGATCATGCAGATTATAGTTGCAAATGAGTAAGTATACCAAAACCAAGTTTGAATCGATCCTTTACCTTATGAAACCAGCCATAGAACTACATCTACTACATAATACACATAATAATACAAAATACTTTCACCAGAAAGGTACCTTATAATGAAATTTCCAAAATAAAACATGAGTCTTGATATGGATATACAGCACAATAAAATATCCAAATATGGTAATGTTATTTCGTCTATGGTGTCAAAGAAAAATTAGTACAAAAATGTGCCTTGCTAACTCACTGTCAAAGTGTTCTTTGATTTAGCGCATGACAGGTGAATTGATTTTTTTTTCTGGGGAAATTGTTTTTTTTAAATATCTCATAGCTAAAAAATGAAAGTGTGACTGTCAAAATGCTTTCATTATTGCGGAAGTGTTGTGCATTGTGGGACGAGTTGACTACTCATTAATTAATCAGTCTTTATCAAAAGATGTCGCAGCTCTTAATTTTCTTAATAAAGTACATTTCCTTCAAATTGAATTTGCAAAAGTGAAATTTATCCATCGTCAAGTGCGTACCTTCGTTCAATTTTCCTGTTTATTTTTCTTCTTCAATTTAATATGGAATTATGGTACAAGTAAAAGTTTTATCAATTTAGAAAAGTTTGCCATATCTGCATTTCTGAATTTGTATGAAAGTCAAATTAATGTTGGCATTAAACTGTTGGTTTTCTCTGATTTACATGCCAATCTTCAGTTTCTCTTTTATTTGTCGCCTTGATATGATGGACAGATTTAGCTACACAATATGCAAAGTCATTTACAGGAATCAAGTAACATGCCACCACGTAACACTCGTAAAGAGGAGGGATATTGACGCAATTTTATGAAATTGACAGAATTTTGAGAGTCTGAAAATAACCATATCAAGAAAAATGTATCAATGATAAATTCATTAATTTTGGTACATCTACCAATTATCATTTTTGAATTACCAATTGGTTTTCCACCAGATATTTTAGGCTAAAAAAAAAAAAAAAAACATTTTAGGTTTACAGGTTACCTACAAACTTGGTTGTTTTCTTTTTTAAAAGCTTATTCTTAGCTTAGCTTATGTGTGAGTTTAAATATGATATGTTATGTGGCATGAGACTTATTCCCCTATTGACAATGAGATCAAAAAGATCATGGTGAAAGTACACAAATCACTACTCATATATATCTATGCTGACACGCTGCCTTAATTTGTTGCAATACTATAGCCCCAATAATAATTTAAAAAGCTTTATCTTAAAAAGTGATTTTACTCTCAATTTCAAAATATATTTTAGGTTAAATACACAGCCACACTCATTCATTTACAAACATATTGGACAATTGATTGACACAAACACACTTAATAAAAGAGAAATAAATCTGGCATAAGTGTAGCAGGGAACACTTAAAAAGATTACATCTTTGCAACTTTCTACGGTTGGGATTATACCAAAGTGATTGGGAAATCCTTTGGTTATCTGAAGAACTTCAAAATCAAACAAGAAATGGAGAAACACTTTTTTAAATGTTTCGTTTTCTTCGAACTGCACTATTGCAGCACACCATTATGATAATTTTCTGTACAGATCAACGCAACATATAAAGAATGTATTTAAAGCTTACTTTCTGGTAATGGAATATAAATTAAATCACTATAGGTTAGTTTTATTATATAGTTGGACTGGGTTCAAATTCTATGGATTAAGCAAGCACTTTATCTAGTTTCCATATACATTTATCATACAAGATTATAAACAGTTAAACCTTGTATTAAATATAAAGAGTATTCAAAGCTTAGTTTTTTCTGGTAATGGATTAGAAACTTTATTACTATAGGTTAGTTTCATTATAGTTGGATTGAGTTCAAATTCTATGGATTTGGCAAGCACTTAACTTAGTATTGATGCATTACAATACAAGATTTAAGCATTTATAAGTGCTCTATAAATATAAAGAGAATTCAAAGCTTAGTTTCTAGTAACGGATTAGAAACTTTCTATAGGTTTAGTTTTATTACAGTTTTGGATTGAGTTCAAGTTCTATGGATTTGGCAAGGACTTTGTCTAGTTTCTAGGCAATAGAATACAAGATGTAAGCGTTTTTAAGTGCTCTATCTATACTAGGTGTCCCCTGGTACACTAATGCCCTAACAACTTTCTAGACACAAACACATTTTGAAAAAGTCTTTGAATAAGATAAAAATAAATATGATATAGAAACATCATCAGACAGTACACGCCTCTTCGTCATAAAAAATAACACATGCAATTATATAAAATTGTCCTTTTTATATAAAATCTCAATATTAACGCTACAAAAAAAATAGAAAGCAAATATATCTCATATCTTCATATTGCTTATGTTATAAAGCACTCATTCACACTAACATAGTAAAATTATTGGTTTGTTTTTGTAATATTGCGATATTTCCAGACACAAAAATTATAAATGGTGTCCAGAATTCAATTCCTTAGTCTGTGACTTGACCGGCACACAATTATTGGCCCATCACTGCTATGCAGCTTGGATGTTCTGCCTTGGGCATACGAATCCATACATTTCCTTATTTATTCATTGAAATTGCTTAAATTCTGGAAATCAGAACGTTCAGATTTTCTGGCATGTTAAAACTCAGAAATTGAAACTGTTCAGACAAAATCGGACTGTTCAGACAAAATCGGAATGGGGTAAATCCCCTATTGACAACACACCTTTTTTTTTAAAGGTCTGGAAGAAACAATTTAATAGAAACAAAAATAATTTCCTCAAAATATACTTAATAATACACCACACAATATAACAACACATTCCTAATCTTGTATTCAGTAGCACAGTATATATAGAGCACAGACAGAAAATGTAACGGAAGCATAGAAGAAATTAGCACTCATTTAATTTGTATGGACAAAACCATAAACACACAGTATTCTATGGGTATTATGACATTCACAGGATCTGAGAGGGATGGTATAGTTTTGGGATTGGTGGGTCATAATCTTGCTCTTACCCTGATTGATTTAAGAATTGGGACCTATAAGCTTTGCTATTCAGCATTGCAATGTATAGATGAATAATGTATTCTTCTAAATTCAATTTGTGCATTTCTTTTCTTTCTGGTGGTTTTATTTATTTCATTTATTTACTTATTTAATTTGGGGTGGGGGGGGGGGGGTGGGGGTAATCACAAACTTAACAAATGTTGATATTACTTGCAAGGGTTAATTATATATAAACATATAAACAATTTTTCGGATATTTATATATATACTTCAATTGACAGGGAGGGACTATTCAAATTTCAATTTGATATTAAATATTACCATTGATTTTTAAAATTCAAAATTTGTACATATTTTCCAAATTTTAAAAATCACACATCGAAAGAGAGTTTGCTCCATTTGTCCCTTAATATAGCTGTTATTCCTTGGTGAACTCTCAAAAGCACCATTCGTGTGCTGCTTTTTACGCTTCCGGAAGTCTACATCCCCTCAAGCATTCTTGATAGTACTAAAATTGCGCCAACACTGGCATTTGCACACACACTTGAAAAACTGCACGTAAATGTCGCGCCGTTGAAGCGAGGTTCTTCTAAGAAAACTAAATGGACATACAGTTGTGCCAAAACAGGAAGGAAGAGATCAAATTGGCTTACTCATAGAATACTCTTTACCAATGTGATGAGGGGTGATATGAGGGGGAAATGGTGGCAAATAATTGCTTATTACATTTAGTGTGGCAGTAAGCACAGCTGATAAACAGCACAGGGTGAGCGCTTGATGTTTCAAAGTTTTCATTATTCCTAAATGTGCATAAGCATGACAAGTTGTTACTGATTCGGGTTTAGGGTTAGGGTCATGCTTAGGTTAAAGGTTAGGGCACACTGTTAGTTTCAGGGTAAGGGCTAGGTTGAAGATGAGGACTAGGATTAGCATTAGAGTTGTAGTTAGGGTAAGGATTAGGGCTAGAGATATTGTTAGGGTATAAGGATTAGGGATAGGGTTCAAACATCGAACCCTTGTGCTCTATTAAGAATATACATATAGGTGTCAGGGCTATGAGGTGGTGTAATGCAGAGGATTATCAAAATAGGTCAAATGGTGCTAGCATTTACAATGAATTAGTAGTATGAATTAACAAAAATATTATTCAATTGTGTTTAAATAAGAGATGAAAGGGCAGCAAGTAAACAGGAGCAAATGGATTGTCATGGGTACTTTACACTCTTATACAATAGTCTCTTTATGCAAGTGTCAATGTCCATCTTGAACCTACCCTCCCTCAAGGTTAGTCAAAGATTAGTCGCCTAACCTTTGCCTAGTAATATTTTTGAAGAGGTGAATCTTGAACTAATTTATACATTGGACAGGTGAATCTATGGTGAATCTTCACCTATATTTCAACTTCTCCCACATAATACTATTGAACGAACATGGTGCACTAAGGTGAATCTTCACCTTACAAATTGCAGGATAGACCTAATCTTGACCTAATTTATCCTGAAGACAGGCGAATACAGGTGAAAGCTTGAGGAGAGTAGGTTCAAGCTGCATATTGATCCCTGCATTAGTACCAATAAGGTGAGTCTGATGATTTGCGAATGGATTAAAACAAGCAAAAGTACAGTACAACTCTATACTTCAGTCGGTTCCAAATTGGCAAACCTGTTTACAGCAGCCAATTAATTCAGAAGAGCGTGCATGCGCAAAACGCTCGCACGGCTCCGTGTCATCGTATGCGTGACACTTGCGTATGCTAAAATCATGCGCGTACGCTTGGATTACTGTTGCACGCGGATAGCTCAAAAACGCATATATCTCGCCAATTTGGAACGGATCAAACTATAGAAAAGCGCAACACTAATATTATATGGCCATTTAGGTGTGACATGCAGTGACCCAAATTGTCATCCATTGACACGGACACCGGTGGATTTTTCATTCTATTTTGGTGATGAACAAAGTCATAGTACTTGGGTATTGAGAGCGGTTTCAGAATTTGCAAGAGTAAACTGGTTACATAATACCAATCGCAGGGATTGATTGTGCAGTGCAAAAGATTCCCTATAGACTTTTCTGCTGATGAAACTAGGAATACATGCATAATGTAGGTGAATATGTAGGAAGTAATACTATGGTTATGTAGGAAGTGTGTTAAGGACAAGATGATATGGAGACTTGTAAGAGTATTCTATGAGTATTAATTCATTCCAATGAATGGAATATAATAAAATGGAATTTGCTCAAATAAAATCCACCCCAAATAATGACAAACCAGCTACCCTACCCAAAATAAATCACCCATGTGATACCAACTATCCAATCACAAACAATGTTCTCAAGGAATTGCCTGGCACAGGGATAACTGAATCTCCATTCTTGACTGCGACACACCATTCCCTCTAGATTTCGCAGAACAAAGTTCTGGAAACTGCAATTCAATTTAGGATTGGGTATAGAATTGATAGACCATTGAAAGTGAATAGATAGCTATTAACTTGATCAATCAATATGAACAGACTTGGGTGAGGAAAAGGGTTGTCATTTTTTGAAATTTGTGATTCAAAACTATACATCCCACTCAGATCATGTACGTTTCAATCTTGAGAAAGTAGATTTCAAAGTTTTACTAAACATTTTAGAACAGATTTCAATAAAAAAAATCAAAAGAAATATTTAACGTAATTCACCTACAAAATTGAGAAATCTTTTGAAATCTTTTGTTTTGAATGTATACCACCTCAGAATTACATTAACAGATTTGTTAGAATGTTCGGCAATACATTTTAAAAGAAATAAGGAATGACTAATAAAATCAAATAATAAAACATGTTTGAAATACAACAGTAAATTTTTCACTCTTGAACCCTTAGGACCACAAGAAGGGAAAAAGATTGTTGAGGGTAACCTCTATAAATCATTTTAAAACTAAGTGAATAACGCAACAAAACACTTCAAACCCAGAAATAGTTGATCAAGCTCCCTATTCTTTAAGCTTTTGGAGTGTGAGCTTGGCTGTTAGTTTGATTATAAATTCAATTCTAATACATTCATTTGATGGTGGGTTTCTTATTGCTAATTTGTATTTTACAATAAAATCAATACAATAAATTAGAGAGATTATGGTCATATTTGACAAGAGAGAGAAAGCTTGGCTTAAAAACACAAAGCCAATCAAATTTGGAATCAGGGGTATTTGTAGACCGAAAATCCTGATTTATATTCAAATAATTTAAAATATACACAGCCAAAACAAATCATTTCAGCTTTCTATAAGCCAAGCTTTTCAAAATGACCATTCATCTGTGTAGCTGCTAAAAATACCAACATAACCCTAGGTTTGTGCGTAAGTGAATTTTCCATATTATTTTCAGTAACAAAATATAACTCTACATTGGTAACAAAAATATATATTTATAAACATATAGAAATTCCCCATTGGTAGCGTGTCAGCATAGATAAAGAAATAAATTAACTAATCTACATCACTCTATATAATAACTGGCTGGTATCCATGGAGAATATTTGTATGGTTGCTATGTATAGCTCCCTCTCTGTATAGCTCCCTCTAGAGTTTGTCTCTTGATGATCCTGGTGATGACCAGGGCGATCTAGAGGTGTTATCCCCAAGAGAACTAGCCGGACTCCAGATGCTGGTGCTACCAAAGCCAAACGGCTCGAAACCACGATTCTGAAAATATAACAATGAAAACAATTAACTGATTTTGTTAGGCAAAATCCAATCACACGTTCCATACTTATTTCTCCCTGCTTTCGTCTTCACCAACATTCTACCTGGTCCCCCCCCCCCCCCCCCCCCCGCTCTGTGGTGTCTGATGCTGTAATTGGTTAAATATTTAGGTCTATTTGCTTCTATACACTTAAACGAGCAAAGGGTGTAAGGTATTATCAGCTGCAATACATACACATTTATTTATTTTTACTTCAGTTTTCTTTTTTCTTGTTTTCTTTCTCTCTTTTTTTTTTTGGGGGGGGGGGGTCAATACTTTTACATACAGATTTTAAATTTGAATACCATATTGAATGAATGTTAATAACGGTATTATCATACAAATTTCACCAACAGATGAAATAGAAACATGTTTCCTCCTTATAGATGTACCCTAATTTAGGAAATTTGACCAAACAATAAGTTTGAAGCCATCAGTGTTGCTTCAAATCAAAGAACAGTAAGTGACCAGGCAAAGCGGGGCAACATCCTTCCGATAACCTTCAAAATCTGGCTTATTTAAACTCATAATAGCCCACATCAAAAATATGTATACTTGTTAATATTTCCCTGAAAGCTGTTATACTTCAAACTCATATAAGCCAACATCAAATTGACTTAACTGACCCAGTATCACACAAAACATATTAGCAGTTTACATAAGTCCTCAATCATCAAGTATGAACAGGTCTGAAGAAACACTTCATAACCACAGATCAAATTTGATGTCTGTCTAGCAACCATTTGGCAATGGCACGTAGGGCTGTCGTTGAGATCTTTTTTCATGTCGAAAAGGTTGCTATTTTAAAATCTCTATATCGATATGATGTCGACATTTTATGATCCAAATACAAAGTATCATGCTATTGTCGCTGCAAAATTAAGGTCCGTGGTAATCAAGATATGACTGCCGTATCGACAATAGCGCTATGTCAATCTACACAAGTTCAAAGCCTTTGGTATAAACATAAATATGATGAATAATTCACAGATTTTCTATGTCTTTTATTACAAACGTCAACCCGAAAAAAATGTCAAACTTCCCGGTTCTCTTTCAAAATATCAAAATGATTACGATAACGTTTCTAGAATTAAATTTTAAATTCCAAAATAAACCAGCCCCATCAATGTCGGCATCTTATCCTATTATAATTATATTATTATCGATATTGTTAAACGACTGAGGATTTAGACTAAGCAAGCAGCAAGGAATTGTGGGAAGAATAATACAAAAACATAATGGCGAATAAAGAAAAGTGTAGATCGCAATCGCGTATGATATGATCGAGATCATTCTGTAATGTTTGGATGAAATGAGCAAGCTTGTTTTAACAGCAAATTTAGTGTCTTTTAAATGTAATAAAGGTTGCATTTAGCCATTTAGCAAACTTTGTAGACATTTAGAATTTGCACAGCCTATAATTAATATAGAAGCTTATAAAATATATCGACATACGCATTTGGATATCGACATGTCGGGATTGATAACGATATCAATATAATGTCGATGACAGCCCTAATGGAACGGTTTGGCAATCGCAAGGTTGGTCATCCAATTTGTCCACATGGTATTTTCTATTCAATGTGAGGGCACCTTATAAACTAAATGCAGCCTTATTCCAAAATGCAAGTTCAATACTCCAATAGAAGCAAAAATTAACTTCAAATGTTGCCATAGATTGGGACACACATTTTTGTTGTATACCACATTGGGTATAATTCACTCCTTTATTGCTTGCAGCATCTTAAAGAAAGATCAACCAGGTCTAACATTTTGCAGAGAAAAGGAGAAAAAGTTCTTTCTTCTGGTACCAAAATCACGATTTGAATTGGAAAAAATGTATTGGATAAATTTACTTGATTAGTACAGCCAAATCTTAATAGCACTAAATCCTGAATGCTTGTTTTGATCGATCAAATAACATTTGGGATACGTTTAAAGGTATTCTTGATTTTTAACTTAATATTAACTTAATATGAACCCCAAATTTTCATCAAAGTTTATTGCTGTGATTAGGTGACTGTATATTCTGCTTCCAGGGGTTTAGGCAGCGCAGCTAGCCGTGTAAGCTTTTTTAACAATTTTGCACGGCCAGTTTTGAAAATTCCACACCCAATTTTTAGACTAACATGGACTATACTTTTTGGGTCATATTTTGGTTAATAAATAGCAAAATGTGTGCTGTTTATGTTTAACTGCGGCATTAACACATCCAATTGTCAATTATTCACTTATTCCGACTCAACTTTCGCTTTTGTCATATTTGTTTAGCTTGTGTAAACCTACAGACCCATGTTTTGGCATTCTGTAAAATCTGTGTTTTTGTGTGAAGTATCTATTTGCTCCGCTAAAAAACATATTAAATTCAATTTTTATTTTCCAGCCTTACCTGGGCTTCCGGGTTTGCATTGTCCAGGAGATTGTTGCTGTTATCTGAACCACCGCTACTCCAGATGGAAGAGGGGAACAGTCCACTGCTGGTGTTCCATCTGTTGTCTTGCACTGTAGGACTCGCATCCCATGGGTTAGATCCACTGTACAATCTCTGTAAGGAAGCGGTACAAACAATGCTCAAATAAATAAATTAATACACATTGTCGCTGTACTGTCAAAACGCTGTATGTTTTTCAGGCCCTTCAGCATGTATGAAGTCAAACTGACCAACGTTTATGCATAGGAAGTGTTACTTTATACATGTTCAGAGACAAGAGCAATTTAATGGTTTTGATCGATGTGTTTTTGGTTCTGAACATGTTTAGAGCAGCCTGGCCAAAGGTTATACAAAGAAAGAAATACTTTATACATGCTGAAGGGCACCATATAAGGTTTAACAGCAGAACAGCAACAACATTTGCAATGGCTTAGGATCATGAGTAATACAATCATCTCCATATATAAGCAGATTCTTGACCGTTCCTGCATTGACCTATGCCCGGTGGATCGTTACTTCCATGACAGAGAAAACAAAATGTCCTGTTCACAAGATTTCTACAAGGAATAAATACAATTCACCATTACTTTTCTTTCAATCCTCTTTTGGATGGAACATTAGACAATTCAACTGAGAGTAAATTTGGCAAGTGTAAGTATAGATTATTATTTAAAAACCCAATTGGGGTGTGGTCCTTTTATGCCATTCCCAATGGCTGAAATCAAATGGTGTGAACCCAGATTTAACTTTTCCTGCATGACCTTACCATCCATCCCACTCCTATTTTCAATGATAGACCACCGTCTGCCCGTGTGGTAGATTGCGCTGGTGTTGGTGATAGATTGTATCCCTCACAAAGTTGATGTTGCGGCATTTCAGTTACAAAAACGATTGAGATGAAAGAGATTTGGGGTAATATTTTCACTTTTTACCGTCTGCTCGATACATTTGGAATTTGTCCGTCAGCGCCTTTGTTGATAAAAAACCAAAATAGTCTCGTTCCACGTTTTACTTCTCATGTGAGCACGCGTGTATGTAAACATAGGCGGACAATCAACTAGGGCAATGCTGCGAATGCGATCAACTGTTGCGAAGAACGCGCAACGCACCTACTCCGATCTCAATTTGAAATGGTCTATAGTGGCCAAGTAAAGAAGCTAATATTTGCCAAATTGGTACTGAAATACAAGGGTGTTCCAAAACTGTTGATACCTTATTAAAGCTAATGTCTCAAATAAATAATGTGCAGTATCTAACTTAAAATATACTTGGATAGAGAAAACGTGTCGATTTATTAAGATAAAACTTACACTTCCCTCTCCTCTACGAGAAGACCAACCATTCGGTGTACTGCTGACTGGTTTTGATACTTGGTTTGGTGTTGATTCCCAGATGCTACTGCTAGGGGGTCCCTTGCTTACACCTAATCCACCAAACAGGTCAGACATTTCACCTGTGACAACAAATATATTGATGACAGTTGAGAAGAAAATCATTTCAACAAACAGCTCTTCAACACTAACATGTTTAATCGTAATTTTCAGACTAACCGTCTTTAGACTTTGACTTCCACTTGTAGATTCTTTTCCTCTTGTTGTGATGTTTTTAGAAGAGGGTGCTGTTGATGTTTTCAGCAAAGAGTCATAAATCCTAGAAATTTTGCGGCCCCTGTTCCCGTTAAAGGTAGGGCTGGTTTCCTGGTTGATGAAGATGGCTTCCCGTATCTTTCTAAGCAATAGTTTGTCCTCCTGTCCCCCAACTTTAGTGTCCTTTAGTTCTTGGGGTATGCCCGGTTAGTTTGGAATGTTCTGCTAAGGTGGACTGGTTAGAGGGACTTTTTGCAGTTATTGATAACGAGTCAGGTTTTTCTTAGGAAATTCAAAACTAAAAACTTTCTGAACACCAGTTTTACAGCTTGTAGATGATAATATGCAATTTTCGATCATAGTACTCATGTATACTTTGGTTTGCTGCACGAGAAGAACTTTTTACTAAACCACTTAATTGTCTCTAATTGGTCATTGCCCCACCCAATTTTGTGTGTGTTAATTTTGCTTACTTGTTTTGATATGTTTGTTTTGTCTTTTAGGTTTTGGTTGTTTTGGGTTTTACAATATTCAGACATTTAATGTGGGAAAAGACTTTTTCAATATGCTAACTTTCATCACATCTTCTGAATTGTGTCATCAAACTGAGTATGAATAATTACTGAGTCTCTTTTACGTGACATACAAAAAAACCTTTTCTCGGGTAGGGTCAGTCGGCCAGGTGTATTTTTTACGGGGGGAGGGGGGACGGTTCTGGGTTTTTTTCTTTCAACATTTTCTGGAAAATGTTCATGAATTTGCGACAATTTCGAAATTGAGAAGGAAAATAATCAAATAATCAAAAATCTCAACTTTAACAAAAAGAGAGAAGGGGTCAGACCGGCCTGTAGAATAGGTTGGGTTTTTTGTCGCCTGAACTCCATCCCTCTGTCTCTGTGTTTTGTCATCAGAACCTTAAGTGATATGTGTCAGTAATCCTGGGAATATACCCACACAATCGAATACATATCCAGGAATCATGATTACATTCTGTGATGACAACTGGACTATACTCTGATGTCACTACACAGAGATAAATGAATGAAGTATGGTGACTACAGTCCATTTTCCTTCTTCTGGACAGTGACATAACCTTACAAACGCAGCATTTACGCGTGCACACTTATCTTCCGTGTTTCTAAGCATGTGTATACGCCAGAGCCTCAGTAAAGGCATGCAGGTTTATTCCCTGCAATCTTTGAATGACGGAGTGACGTCACATTGAAGGGATATAGACTATTTACTAGTGCCCGGTACTCACCCATCTTCTTGGGTCGTCGGTTATGTGATGCAGAGGCACCAGGAGGTCCCATCTCAGACAGACCAAGGGACTTGTTGTCCCACATCGAGGGGCCAAAGGCGTCGACTGAAAACAGACAACAAAACACAGATAATGAAGACATTGGAAATACACACTTTTTGTAACATAGTAATACATAGATTCAGCAATATATAATCATGTTGATAGTTAAGTTTTAACTCAACTGTTTTTTGTGTGGGAGCTTTGATTGTGGATTTGATGATACCGCATGAATAATCAATGCAAAATGTCTGTGTCTATATCCTTCTCTGCAAGCACTTGGTGTTACAACACTTTCCACACGGCTATTAGTTTTACACAACAGATTTTTCAGAAACCTATCCCAACTTTCAAAGTCTATCTCAAGAATCACTTAACCAATACTAGGCATGTTTCTATGTATTGTAATGCATTTCTTGTGATTCCAAATATAGTGATGAAATTCAATAATTTTGACATTTTTAAAACATTTTGTGAATTTTTTGAACTGTCGTCTGCAGACGACTGCCTGCCACATGGAAAGTGTTAAGTCCCTTCATGTAGGTCCAAATGGTTTTAATCAGCCACTGGTGGTTTGAACCTTGAATACAACTTGAGCTAACTATCTCTCTCGTTTCTGAACCCTAGCACCTAAATCAACTTGTTTTGTCTACAAAGGGAACCGGTAAGCTTGAATTGTTTCTCCCCTTGTTTGTTACTAGTGGCAACTATAGGCCAGGCCAGTTGTGTGTGTGATTACCGGCTTCCCTGTTGGGACAAGCCTGCTAAACAAGCCCAATATGCCCATAAAGCCACCCCTATGATAGGGTATACCCCCTCTAGAGGCCATTTAAAAGCACCTGGAAACATATTCATTCTGGGGGTACACCTACACTGCAAAATACATATTTTTAAGCCCACAATGTAGCTATTGTAAGAACAATCAATCTCTCCAAAATCCTTGGTTTGAGGAAGTCATAGACAATTCCGATGTATAACTCGTATAATTTAAATTACGTTGTTACTCATTTCAATGATTATTCAAAGTCACCTGTGGGGTAAAGACAGGGGTGTGAGAGGCCACAAATTAAAAAATAGGAAAACAGACAAAAACGAGGAAAAACAGCGTAAAATTGGGTAAAATGCCAAAAATGGGCTGAAAAGAAAAGCAAAGGCTGAAATTTTGGCATAAGAAAAATGAAAAAAAGAGGAAATCAGCTTAAAAGAGGAACTCTCACACCCCTGTAAAGAACACATAACGTCAAATACACCACAAAATATCCAGAAAAGTCTGTTCACGTTCTCACCATAAAAGTCATCCAGCTGATTGGCCTGGCCATCGTTCTTTCCTGACCCGAGACCAAAGACACCGGGACTGCCCGGTCCAGTGGACGCCGTGCTGCTAGTATCCGATGCACTGTCTATGTCGTTCAAACCCTGGCTCCAAGGGTTGTTCGTGCGAGGCAGCGACTTAGCCTTGTTGCCAAACAGACCTTTTGTGGTACCAATTGCGCCTGAGGGTGTGAGAAAATATAATTTTTTTAGAACATGCTTGCTTGGCAAGTAAAAATACAGAATATTAATGAAATTACCAACATCAGTTTTGTTCATTAACTTTCCACCATCACTTATGTAATGTAACTCTGCATACTGAGCCTTTGTTTAGCTGAATGACATAATGTTACAAGCAAAAAAATGTTAACAATTAGTAACCAGTTGAATTAAGATATTTAAGTTACTTTTAATTATGGCATGCAATTATATTACAGTATTAAAATACTGTCAAGATGAATCTTGACATAAATCTTGACACATTACATTGCACAATTGTGACGTGTTCTACCCAAACCAGACACAATTGGGCAAGATATCAAAATTGAGTTAGTAATTGATTATTAAACTAGAGATCTTCAGCTTTACAGTGGTACCTCTCTTTTTTTAATCGGACTTCCCAAAGCGGAGTTACATAATTTTCAAGTTCGTCTTTTACGGTCTTTATGAAAACCTCAAACCGAGATATCGCCCTTTAAAGTTACTAGAACTAGGCTTTTTACTAGAATTAGGATTTTTTTAAATCACCGAAACATAGATTTAGGATGATTTTTTAATCTGAATCTTTCACAATATTGTTATAAACACTCTGAAGATTAATTATTTACCAGAAACTGAAATTCCCCAAAAAATCACCCCCAATTATGTTTTGGGCTATTTCTCAGTTTGGAGCTCTGCCCAATTCCGTCTGGTTTTGGTAGAACACGTCACAATTGTAAGAGAGACAAGCATGTTTGTCAGTTTAGTCTCATAATTTTTAATTGGAGGTCAGTTATTAAAGATTTCAAAATAATGTTTTCCAAGTTTATCACCAAATAGAAAGAAAATTGAACCATCAGGAATATTTTGGCGATAGTATCCAAACACATTGCTCCTTTTGCCGCGTAACCCTACGCGATGAACCCAACTTTAGGGGGTTTGCGGTGTTTTTTTAGTTGTCAGAAATAAACTGGCTCCAAAAGGGGAGGAAAAAATAATGGGCCATAAACATAATAAAATTAAAATATGCATCTTGCATTGCTATTTTTTCTATTAAAAAAAGGCATATATAGCATAGCTATTTCTCCAAATGTATGTGAGACTCTTCTTTTGTTTTCCTTACAAAAGGTAGAGAAGACATATCTTCACACCCTACTTTAAGCACCATACAACTCTTAATATTGTTATCAGCCCATGAATTTTGATCCAGCATATCGCTTATTTAGTGCTGTTAAATGATATTGTTAAAACAAATGTGTTGATACCTACTATAATAAGCACAGAAATTAGGTGGAGTAGTAAGTTAATAATGAAAATGTACAAAATTCTTTTTTCTCAATGTACCACAAACACTTTACAATTATCGGAAATGGTGTACTTTATGTCCCAGCCATATGTCAAAGTCTTTGCTGGAATAAAGTGTATTTATACATTCTTAGTAGTGTCGAACCAAGCAGAAGGCAAGAGACTCAAATACGTGGAGTGCATTGAAAGTGTCTAGTGCACTCTGCGTGTGTGTTATTCAATGCGCGCAACACACGCTTTGTTTGGATTCGTTGCTCAGGAAACGCGGGTTCACCAATTGTGAATTTTGATTTGTATAGTGTCGTGTATGAATTAGGTCAATACATACTTTAAAGTTTATGTTTTGTTTCTCAAAAAATTAGAAAAATCAATGCACTTGCACAAATGATGATATGCTCACAATTGCACTCCTTCTGAGTGGTCGGTCGTGCCATTATTCACACATCAACATCAGCGCGCATGCATTGATTTGTCTAATTTCTCTTGAAACAACACATACGCATTTATTGACCTATGATCATACCCTTATAACAAGGCACTTTTGGATGCATGTCTAGGACTAAAATACACTGTATCCCGAATGTCAAATTGAAGAGCTCCCATAATGCACTGTGGTACTTCTACTCTAATGAGTGTATGACTGCTACTGCTAGTATAAATTAAAACCAGATGCTCCCTCCACATGCAAAAATAATAATCATAATAAATAACCAGAGATGCCACTCTTTATCAATAATAGAAACAAGTTGGAAAAACTGAAAAAGCATGTGAATTTGATGTCAAAAGCTCTAAAATGTGGGGAAAGTTAATTAAATTGCAGGAATTGTGAGTAACATATTAAAGGTTGAAATCAAGCAAAATCCTGGTAAGTGGCATCTCTGAAACAAAGTTCAAAACAAAGCAACATCAAATATGCATTGACATGATTAGTCTTTTTTATGTTTTCATTCAAATATGTGTATTAAACATGATCAATGTTTACTGGATTATTCAATGCATGTAAAGACGCTGCTTGTGCTTTGTTGATGTTTATTTGGCAACTAAAAACTGCATATAAATGTGCTCACCCATAGAAGAGATATACTTTCCCAAAACAACGAGGCGAAGAAACAGAAGACCAAAGATCCAGGTAGTAAGTAGCAGTGTCAGTCTCACAGTAAGAAAACCAATCAATGCAATCTCAAATTATCACGAGTGAAGAAACTCTCTCCAGTTCACCAGCCAATGGCACTCAATTGATCCCCCACTGTTGCGTGACGCACCCAGTGGCGCCAGTTCAATAACAGTGCGCATGGGTTAGTGAACAGTGTTTCTTCAAACTGAGAATGAGGCTATTGTACGCATGTTGGTTTCTTTTTCGTACTGTGATTGAAGGATAGATGTATATAGAAAGCTACTTGCGCACACACACACACACGTATAGAGAGAATTACCTGATATGATTGGTAAATATTAATGAGAGTGTACGTAATTATGATATATGTGAAGCGAAAATTGTGGGCCGTGTCCTCTGAGACCTACACGATATACTGTAAAGTAACATATTTGCATGCATTTTCATATCCAAGGTTTTCATGACAATGGTACATTGCACAGTGGATATGCTTTGTGATTACACAGTCCTATAATTTGATCAGTTCTAGATTGGCGTGCCTTCATACAGCAGTGAATTAATACAGAAATGTGTAGGTGCACATGAACGCAACAAGCGCACTTGCTATCAAATGCGTGACAGGTGCATTTGGCCAAAATCAGGCCAAAAAAAAAAAAATAGTTGTGTTGCCCTCATCCGGCCGGGTCAAAATTCTGAGAATGTGGGCCGGGTATTTTTTCTTTCTTTCTTTCTTTTTTTCTCTTTTTCTTTTTTTCTTCTTTTTTTCTTATTTTTTTTCAAGATTTTTTTTTTCTCCAAGATTTTATTTCAAGATTTTTTTCTCAAGATCTTCCAATCTGTGAAAAGTGATGGGCAAGAAACCAAAATATTCACCATTGGGTTGAAATTACATCCAGTAAGCTTTTTCCTTAGTATCTTCACACATGTTGACTGAAATAATAAGTATAAAATCATTGATTTGGTAAAATTTAAATTTAAATTTAAAAATAAAAATAAAACGGCCGGCCGTCCTTCCTTCCAGATTTTAGGCTTGTGAGGGCAACACAACTTTCTTTCTTTTTTTGCCTCATGAGCGTGTGGTCAAAATCATGCACATACTCTTGGATTATTTTTGCGCGTGGAGGTATAAAAACCTAATTTCTCTCAAATTTGGAACAATTCAGTGTAGCCGAATGGCCCAGGCAGGCAGTAGTTGCACTATTTGAAGTGCTTCAGACAAGAAAAGAGCATGATGGCAACGTTTGGCTTCTCTACTCTAATGTCCATGATGCCTAATTCACTATGACTAAACATTGCAAAGCACGATGCAGTGTTTATTCCCAAGCTACATACATAACATAACATAACACATAGGCTACAGGATAACGTAACGATGCAAGGTAATTGCACTCAAATGAAAATGTGCCGCCTTTGAATTCGCAAAAATAGAGGATTTCCACCGCAACTTAATCCAAAATTATTGATTGATTGGAATGGGCTATTCACTAGATTGCATTCCCAGCAATTTGGAGATGAAGTTATACTGAATAAATGATCAACATCATCAGATTGATAAGACTTTGATTAAACCCATCATGTTGCGCACCAAGATGTATAGATATTGCATACTACACTTTAAGACCTGACAAAGTTGTCATACAATGTCAATATACATACAGTGCTCAAAGAGTAAATGACCCGGTAATAAATATGCTCATTACTCAAAAACTATAGCTCCTATGTAAAAAATATCATATCATTTAATTGAAAAGAAATGTCTCCTCTTGCACTGAATATTACCAAAGATTTGTGTCAAACACGACAGCAAAGCCAGTTTTATATTTTAGACTCAGTGTAGTAATAGGCAGATTATTGACTTAAATGGTAGCGGCAACTCACCGGTCGACGGCAAGTTGAGGATTGGGGATGCTTCAATTGATCAAATGCAGCCCATACACATATCTGTCACACTATATATCCTGCGTGTTCAAAGCTCAAGTGTAAAAATTGTCTCTTTCTTTTCGGTGTAGCCATCTTAATTGTTAACTGACCTTTCCGAACAATCAGGCCTGGAAATAGCACCTGCTGTGGGCGGGTGAAGATACAACAGTACCCACCCGACTGGCAGGTACAAATGTTCTTACTCAAAGTGTAAATGTGTGACACAGGCTGGTGGAATTTATCGCCTAGGCCATGTATTTTTGTGAGTTACCTGCCCGACAGGCTGTTTGAAAACAAATCTGAAGTTCCAGCCCTGCTGACAATATCTCAAGAAGAGAAGAAATTAATCCATAATCTTATAATTTGATATTTGTAAGTGAAAACTATATTTTTTAGAGTTATGAGCGTATTTATTACATGGTAAGTTACTCTTTTTGAACAGTGAAGAGACCAATGGGTACCATCAGCCACATTACCAATCTCTTCAGAGTCTATTTTGATTGGCTATTTACATCGTTAATCAGTGACATTGAAACATTGCTGAGCAGGATTAAGAAAATAGTGTAAAAGTGCCAGAAAATGTGTAGATATAGTAAAACTCTGGTGCAGGGGTGAAGGAAAATTACCATTGGTCTATACCCACATTGTCTAATACTAAATAGTCACATGATCTATGACCATATTGCCTTAACACTGTTAGTTAGGGTTAAGGTTAGGGTTAGTATTTGGGTTTTGGTTAGGGTTAGGGTCAGGTTAAGGGTTAGCAATTGGTTTTGGTTGTATTAGGGTTTTAAAGACAATATGGCGTAAGATGACATAATGGTATTAGACCATATGGGCATAGACCAATCCAATTCAACAGTGGTGCATATATATGTAAATGTACATGTAGATCTCAGAGGACATAGGCAAAAATAATATTATTGATATAACCAATGTGTAAAGAATGTTAGTGTGCTACATCATCTCTTCCTCGACTGACTTGTCCTCGCTTTATTATCTCCACCAATTACCTGGATGCTTGGGCTTGTGTAGCTCACCAACCGCTATGAAAGCCGATACAGAGGTGGCTGCTGGCGCCGAGTAACTCTTACCCAGTTTGGTTTTCTTGCTACGTTTCGGGGTGTCCCCCTTGCCGGCGACCGCGCTGCTGTAGCTGTTGGGGCGGAGCAGTCCACCGGCTGTGAACTTTGAGCCGACTGCTCCTACGCCGGAATCGGCATGCTTGGGTTGGACATTGAGCTGGCGACCCTGGTTGGTTGGCATCGGTATGGGCTGGTCCCACAACGGTGGAGGGGATCCTGAGTCCTTGTCATGCTCACTGCTTGAGGTACTGGCTGCGTCAGCTTCCACTTGATGCCTGGGTGCTGCAATTTAAACAATTATGTGTCGAAATGTTCAGTTTTTGTTGGCAGATTTGTTAAATCAATTTTGTTCATTTTAGAACCAAGACAATTCTTCAGTTTGAATCATATCTATTAATTTCTTTTTTACATTTTTTCTAATTGAAATATAATATCGGTTAAAATCATCACATCAAACGTCCAGAAGCAATGAAAACATGACGCATCATGTCAATCTAGCCCATTTTTGAAAAATGTGCGATTTTGACATATCTGACAGAATAAGCTTTTTAATGAATGATACCTAGTTTTTGAAGTAATACTCTTGCAAACATGAGGAAAAGAAGTTAAACATTTCTTTGGAAACCCCTTTTTTGGCTCTATATCTCATAAGCCATGACATAATGCGTCATAAATACTTGCGCACATGTCCTGTAATTTTCACTGGAAAAGTGGAAATGTTGGCGCCACATATTTGTTTGTGGACTTCGGGCTTGAAGCAGCGACTATTAATAGCACGTAAATGTATTCCTTTTGCATATAGGTCTATGTGATGAAGGTACAAATCATGAATTTAAAAACACATACAAAACAGTTGAAAATCAGCTTTTACTGCTTTTACATGATATCAGGCATATCACACTCACCCTTTACTGCAGCTCTCAGCGCCTTCTTAGTTGCCTTTGCTGCTACCTTTGCAGCGATGGAGTGAGGCGAGGTTGGCTCTTTGGAGCTCCTGTGGTTCTTCTCAGCCGGGATGGTGTAGGGCAACTCCAGAGTGCTGCAACAATAAGTATTTACAAAACATTATGATACATTACAAATCATCTAAAACATGTGATACGGAAATCACATAACTTCAGGTCTACCAAGGAACTGTGCAGTTTGGCAAAGAAAGCGGTCATATTCCATACATTTACAAGGCAAAAAAGACAGAAAACATGGAAAACAACAGCCAAGAGGGGGCCATGTATTGTGAGCGATGTACCCCATGAATTCATAGTTCTTTCAGTGTATAGGTCGACCCGGTCATCCGGGCTTTTTTTGTCATTTGCCGTTGACAACAAAGTAAAACATTTTAACACATCAGTGTCTACGCTCTACTCAGCCATACACCAGATCGTTCTTAGTGATCGTGTGAGACTGTGTAAGTGACTGCTGTTTACATCAGCAAACGGCATATGACGTCACTCCGGGCCGACCTATACATCGTAGTACACATAAATATGCACATACAGCACTGCTCAGTGGTAGACACCCACAAGTATAGTCCAAACAATCACAACATTGAGAATAGGTATATCGCTTCTCCAATAACAATATCACACTGCATAGATGTCACACAGGTACACGAGTCACATACATATGACTGTAGGCTAGATTCACTGTAATATGCACTGACATCCCTGCAAGGAAGTTCAAACAAATGTATAAATCCAAACACTAAACACTTAGAAAGCGAACATAGCAACTGCTTCATGGGTGTATCATATCAAGGGATTAGCCAAGCTAACTTAACTCCAACCTCAAACAAGTTGGGAATTTTTTTTCTATCACCTATATTTCGGATATTTCATTACATGTTAATTTGTGCTGTGATCAAGCGAAATGAGTTGTATGTCGGCAGTTTTCAATTTTGATATTGGTCCATCATTCAAAAGCAAGTGGAGAATGCTACAGTATGGTCCAGATCCCCCTAAAATTGAACTTCTAGTTATTAAGTTACAAATAATGTTTTTGTGCTTGAAAGAACAACTCTGCAGTCTGTTCAATGAAGTGTTTGTTACAGTAACAACTATACTATATAGAGCCCATAGAGATGCAGTTGACTTTTCATCACAAAGTAGTGATGATTTTGCCATATTCAATTTCAGACCTCCCCATATTTTCTATCAAGTGGCTGAATGAACACTGAAACAAGTGATTGCTACAAATTTGGAATTGAAAAGAGGAACACATCAGCTTTTCATTGATATGTAGGGCTGTCACCGAGATTTTTTGTTTATGTCGTTATTTTCTGAACCAAATACTATTAGAAGGTATATCACCGAAAAAAGTGTCAAAATTGTGGATTCTCTTTCAAAATATTGAATTGATTACGATAACGTTTCTAGAAGTAATATCGTAAATTCCTAAACAAGAAAAACAATAAAAACAACCCCACCTACAGCTTTATATCCTATTATATTATATCGATATTGTTAGACGACTGAGGATTTAGACTAAGCAGAAGCAAAAAGAATTGTGGTAAGAATGAAGCAATCTCAAAAACAAGATGGTGACTAACAAAACTGTTGATCTCGATCGCAGGTGATACAAGATCGTTAAATCCTGCAATGTTCGGATGAAATAAGCAAGCTTGTTTTAACGGCAAATTTAGTGGCTTTTAAATTTGAATAGGGTTTGCGTTTAGCGAACTTTGTAGACGTTTAGAACTTACACAGCCTTAATATAAAAGCTTATGAAATAAAAAGATATATCGACATACCAATTTGGATATCGACATATCGTAATTGATAGTGATATCGATATAATGTCGATATCGTCCATGTCGATGGCAGCCCTATTGATATGCAACACAATATGAACAAATCATGAAATATACAATATATAGGTGATTGGAATCAATTTCCAAACTTTTAGAGGGGTTTATATCATGTAAATCTATACACTTTACATAAAAAGCTTGAAGGGCAGAAATGATAATTAGACATGGATGGATAGAGGGGAAATCGACATGCTGGATGGAGATAGGATTTAACCCTCGTCCTCCTGAGATGTTTTTATAACACTGCTACCTAGCAACCATGGTATAGCTAGGGTTTCCCTCTTTCCATACATACCAAAACAAGTACAAACATCCCACGCATGACGTCACCAAACATGGCTGACCTCAAATTCCCGCCGTATTTGCTGTACAGTGAAATATAGGCCAAAATTGACATTTTCGCCAAAAAAGTTCCTATTATCGGAATTTCCCCCGTTTCTTTTGCTTATAAGTGAGGCAAATGGTGTTTCTAACATACTATAATATTCAGGACCATAAAATTAAAATATTTTTCAAAATGGCGATTTCAAAAAATTGTAAGGTTGCAACCCCCCCCCCCCCCCCCCCAACCCCCTCCGATCGGATTTTGACTTACCCTACCCCTGGGTAACGGGGTACCCACATTTTTTACCCGTTAAAATGAGCGCAAGGAATGTAAAAGCGATCACCTAGACGCCCTAGGTCACTGTCCTTTGTGCTCTATCGGTGAAAATTCTTAGCGAGGACGATGGTTAAGTAACTATTGTCTTATATCCATTAACCATGGCCTTATCCAAATGAGCATCAAATGACCAACCTCGTATGATTTCCCAACGTGATGTTCCCCAAATGAGAAATCCCATGACCTTTTCTCAAGTGACCCCCTATTGATAAAAGCAACCTTTCTACGGAGAAGCAACACCCATTACATTACATTTAATTACACTACATGTATTAGTTACTAAACAAATCAGCAAAATGAAAGGACAAGCACTCCTTATGGAAACGCACCATACATGACAGATATGAGTTAATGGTTTGGTTTCCATTTTTTAACTCTTCACAATGAATTCGTCAGATATAACACATGTATATAGCCGTTCATCACAGAACAATTGTAAAACCACTTTTAGCAGAACACAGACAAAAATGGAGTTTTTCAGAAAAATGCTGAAAACCCCTGTAAATGTGATATTTTGTAGCTCTTATCCATCAGTTGCAGGGAAAATGGGCTAAAAAAGGTTACAATGATGTAGAGAAAGCTACTAAAGGCTGACATACTGAACATTTACTAGGCCTGCACTTAATTTAACATCATGGAATGCGCCGCCCCCTTTTAAAATAGCAAGGAATGACCCATCACCTGCATGCAAAAATACCAATTCCCATGTATGTGTGTATTTGTTTTTTTGTATGTAACCAAGCAAATGTAAATTTTACAAAATAATACAAATATAGAAAAGGCATACCATCTATTGTTTTCCAGTGACATAAGATCGCGTTTCAAGACAATGTTTCCACCAATATTATGTTCTCAACCATATGTTTAAACAAAAATTCTTGGTGTAAACAAATCTTCCATTACAATACAAAATTACACAATTGACGATCATATTTGTGGTTGACAGTCATACCGTGCACAGTTACATGAAAAAGCAGAAATTTACTCGTGAATTTCAGCGACAGATCTGAAGGATGGTATACCTATTCTACATCCAATTACACAAAAACTACAATATGGGCTGCAAAAAGAATTGGTGACATTACCAATTGATTAACTCCGTTGGCGCATTCCGCCGGCTGTTAGTAGTATATTGCATAACAGGAACAAGAATTTAACGAGAATTATTTGGTTTAGTAAACATTTTTTTAAAAATCCTAGAGATAGTTACCATAGACAAAAATATGTGAGTTACATGTAAGGGTTGAGCAATAACTACGCTATTGTACTAGGTTCAAAAGAAAACGGGTGTCATGTTCTTAAAAAAATCTAAAAAATAGCCTTAATAATAAGATACTGTGTTTTCTGAATCTCTAATCAGGTCAAATATAAAAATGAATAACACATTGTCTGGAGAGGTTTAGAAGAAAGCCTCAAAATACAGTGGGAGCTGGGAGTGGGAACTGCTTTTTATTACCCATGGTTGCTAAGTTTTAGCTCCTGGTGTTTTTTTCAAATTTTGTACACCAAGTATAGGACCAGGAGCTACTTTTGTCCAAAAAAGTTACAAAGTAGGCCCTGGTCCACAATGCTTAATTTGAGGCTTGTTTTGAAGGAAGGGGAGAGGGACCTGTCATCTGTATTCAAAGGTTGTTAGTATGCTCCAGGCATTGTGAGGAGGGGTTGTGTCGCTACCATAGCATATTGCCACCTCAGGCCTAATGAGAAAGAATCCCTTTATAAAAAGGGTTTTTTTTTTTAAATAACTTTTGATCAGAACATTTCTTTTCTTTTAAAGAAAAAAATAATGACAGGATTCATATTGAATTTAGTGACTTACCTGGGCCTCAATACGTCTCCGTTGAAAGTGGTATTTTTGTAGTCATTCTTGGCGTTCTTTCTCGATTTGGATTTGGTTTTGACATCTTCGAATTTGAGTGAGTCTAGGTCGAGCATACTGCCCTCGGGGTCTGAAACCTTGGCACTTGCCTTGGGACCTCCAGAGGACCAGATCTGCTCACCGTTTGACATCACATGGTCAAACTAGAGGGTGACAAATGAAATCAATTGCAAGGGTGATTAGCATTTTGAGATATTTACAAACAAAATATCCTATAATTATGTCAACTTGTATACCTAGAAAGCTATTCTGGAAATCAGGATTCTAATTTATTTCAATACCACGTCAAAATGGACATGTTGGTGGCCTGAGTCAAATTTGAGTTATTGGTATGACTTGAAAGAGAGCACATTTTAAGCTTTAAAATGATACCATGTTGAAGGTAATCAGAATTTGTAATCACAAGATATGAATTTAAGAAGCATATTGGTTTCTATTATTTTCTTTATATTTCACCAAATATATTGGCCTCTATCTCAAAACAATGTTTGCTGACAACACATCCTTTTTGATGTGACTCGTTACATATTAATTAATGCAATGTACGATCAACTCAACTTCATTACAAATGTCACAATAATTATCATCCCAAATGATATAATGTCTTATACTAAAAATGGCAACCATATTATAGTTATTTATATTTAACCACGCAGCTGTTCAATTAAATCAAATTAGCATGATCCACGCATGTATTGCAATCAAACTTTTTCTACATGACCACTTTTAACCACAGGAACAGAGTCACCAGTCAAAATAGTCAAGTATGCTTAGCCACGCACTACTACGGAAAATTGAAGCCTTGCTTACTTACCTTGGTAACTTTATCAGACTGCTCCGAGTCTGCGTTGGAACATTCGGTAGTGGTGGATGATGAATCGTCACGATCCGCTGGCTCGCGCAAAGACTCCTCCTTGCGAGCCATCTTGCTCTGCGCTCTCCTCGCTTCTCTCTCCTCTCGTTTGCTACTACTAGGTGCTTTGGATTTACGTTTGCCCTTTGGCAATTTTATGCGTGCTGTGGGGTCTAACTCTTCTATGCTCGGAGTCGACAGAAGCTCGTCTGGCGGGTCTCCGATAATAGGATCTAAATCTGTATTTTTTATGAAAGGTGTGCTGCTGTCTTTGCTGATGATGCTCGCGCCCGTGTGGTTCCAGGAGGCTTCCACGTCTCTGCGCCGATTTTTTGAAGTCTTCCGGTGCGATAAATCGTGATTTGCCATGTGAGGTGATGCCGCTGTGTGAGAAAAATCGCTGTGTTTGCCGTTTGGATATGCAGTACTGTTGGCCGTTGTGTAATTGTTTACCTGAAGCCGTTCTTTGTGTTGGGGCAGCCTTTGCGCCGCTGAATTTTTACTTTCAATGTGCTGAACGTGGTTTGCCGAGCCGTGTCTGTGTGGGGACGGTTGTGATCTAAAAGGTAATTTTCTGCTGAAGCTGGAGAGAGCACTGTTTGAACTGCAAGGAAATAAGGTGAAAATATACCAAAATGGAAGCAATAAACACAACGATGTGACAAGTACAGGGTTGTAGTTACGGAGGGCCTACCCTAGACTAGCAATTTGCGCCCGGCACTCATAGTTAATGAAAGCCCTCCCGCCCAGCACTCATTCACCAAAATTGTAGTAAATAAGCTTAATAAAACAATTTTAACTGGTGTTGAATTAATTTGGAGGTGAAACCGAGTATTATTATGGTATTGTCTCTTTTTATTCAAATAATACATCAATAATTGGCCCCTGATAAACCCCAGGCCGGAAAATTGGAGCCGGGCAATAGAATTGCTCTAGCTACGACCCTGGATAAGTACATAGTATTTTATCAAGATTGAAAATTGGATTTGGTATAACATATGATGATAAGGGAATTGCTAGGATAAATCTTACCAGAGCCCAAATCCTTATATTATATTTTAAAGCGCAAGGCATTAGCTTACACAGACCAAATACAATTTGATTAAGAATATTTTGTGATTCATTTATCATTATGAAACACCTTTGCTTTGCATAGAAACAATAGGCATATACGACGGGTATTAAACAAATTATAAATAATAAAACCTTTGCTTTGGTTGGCCTCATTTTTTGCACTGCACTGACTCATATTCAGTTTGTTCACCTTAAGTATATGATTAGTTCATAAATATTCATGAAACACAAATTGACTTCTCTGACACTTACCCAGATTTTGTACCGCCACCTCCTCCGCCCGTCCCTCCCCTGTCGCCGCTACTCAACGCCGCTATGTTTCTCAAATCAAACCGCTTAAGTGTGTGTATCTCTCCGTTTTCCTCGCAGGGACGGTTCACGACAGGCTCCATGAGTCTCACAGCCTCCAGATAGGCGGCCGTCAAGATGCCGACAAAGAGCACGGTCATGAGAATCGCCGATACAGCGTATAAGAGCTGCTCCCATGGTGGTCTGGGGAGCGCCGATGTGCAGATTGAGAGCATGTGAGGGGGTAGGGTGGCTATCAATGTGTAGTCTAGGGTCTCGCTGTTGTAGGTGTGTATGCTCAATTGACGAGTGATGCGTGACAGGGTAAAATCTGGTGTGAATCTGTTTGGAGAATAATGAAAAAAGATTTGATCCATAGGGCGCAGAGAAAAAACACCCTGTTTTACACGCCTGACCGACACACTTTTTGCGATTTTTTATTTTTTATTTTTAGATAATTTTTTTGGTGACATTTTGTATAAAAAAAAAAAAATGCCTGTCCGTCCGCCCATAATACAGTGTGTGTTTTTATCGCCTAATGTGAATATCCCTTTCATTCTCAGAGTTCAAACAAACAAAGAATTCAAAAACCTCCCGATAAAGGTGATGTAATCCTTACATTAACAGATCAATTCATATGTTTATACATATTTGGGAGTGCAACATTTCTGAATTTAAAAAAAAAAGAACCCCTCGAAAAGCTACCACTGTCCTTTATTCGTTCTACTTCACTTAGGCCAACAAAAAAGTTGTGTTTCCCTCAGCGACCTACCCTGAAATCGTAAAAACTAGGGTCGCATTTTTTAAATTTAAATTTGATTAAAAGTGTCTAAATGTTACTAATTCTTGCTTGAAATGAATAAGTAAGCTTAAATAAATGTTTTATAGACTATTGTCACACTAGAAACATTAGTTAAATTGACATATCGGCCTATACCAATTTTGTCTTGACATAAACCATATATTTCCCCCCCCCCCAAAAAAAAATCAATCAATCAAAAAATAAATCAAAACAGATTTTCAAAAAAAAAAGACCCAAAAAAAGGATTTCCGACCAACCGACCCGATTTTAAGTTTTTGGCACTTGAGGGCAACACAACTTTTTTTTTGCCTTATGTATGTAGCCTATGTGACTTGATGTTATAAAATGAGGAAAAAACAAAATGTATTGTAACTGGAGGGGGGAAGGGGCAATACCCCCTAAACTGAGTTCATTTGAGGTGAAACATGTTTTGATATTTATACACCACACTTTTAAGGAAAGCCACATTATTTTGTGTAAGTGATGTGCACCTAAATAAAGAATGTCAACAAGTATTGGCATACTAAAAATATGTTAGGTTTGTTTCATTAGATCTTTTCTTTTATAGTTTGATCAGTTCCAAATTGGTGAAGCCTAATGACAAGTGAATAAATACTAAGGATGCAGACGTACAAGAAGGCAACACGCGCACTGTTCATCATATGTGTGACGCGTGCATGCGGCAAAAACCGTGTGATTGTGACCATTATCGTGCGGTTCACCCTTGGACAATATCTGGGCTCGGAGAGATAAAAACTGACTATTTTCCGCCTATTTTGAACTGATTAAACTATAGTAATTGTCATTACAATATAGTCATGACATCAGTAGAGTAAAGAATAGTCAAAATACATGTCTTAACATAATACCACTGAATTGAAACCAATCAATCAACTTACGCTATATCCAGCCTATTTGTCTCATTGGGTTGCAGTTCCATCGGACGACACTGGAGCACACGAAAACCGAAGCCCTCGCAGTCGTAGCCGTTTATTTGAAACTTGTGTATTGAGAGCGGAAGCTGCCCTGTATTTTTGAGACTGAGGGTACGTTTCACGGTGAAGTTTGGTGGAACCCTGGCTTTTGGCGACGACCCTGTGTGTGAGGAATAAAAAAAGGATTTAGAAAGGAAGTTTATTTCCAAGCAATACTCAAACTAAGGACTCCATAAGGAGATATTTTAATTCTGGCCATGGTAGGTAGTATTTCTGTAACAGTTTAAGATATTTCCCAAGAAATCACTTTTAGCAAAACATTGCATGTTGCATAGTGCTAATGAAAATTGGGCAAGTTCATATTATCAACTTGTGCAGTCCGTAATTTTTCTTCAATTTGCCTATCAGTCAACTCTAAAATTAATAACATAGACTTTCTGACATTCTCAAAGGAGACTTTGTTACATAAGTATACCTTATAAAGGATAATCAGCCAACTAAATGTTTCCATTTAGTAGTGCCCTACACATTTTTTTAAAAAAGTACTTAATGTCACAGACAATGACTTTCTGAACCAATGATTTCAATTTTACATTGACTTACTGACTATCTTGAAGGAGACTGTGTTAAAGGAAAATCTGCCGACTAAATATTTCCATCTGTCCTACAAATTCAACATAGAAACTCATACTTACTGTCACAATCGACTAAATGACTTTCTTTGAGCTCAAATGGGAGATTGCTCCTAGCACTTGGCTTCTTGTTATTCAGTCTAAGCTCACCACGGGCTCCATGACCTCGCACCATAAACGCATCCAGTACTGTCAGGTTGTTTCTACATTAGTAAATAAAATACAAAAAGGACTGCATGATGAAAACAGACACGTTGTGATCCTACATTTTAATTCAAATACTTTTCCCCTAAACTCAGCCACACTATTCCTACATTTCAAGATAATCGATGCTTGGATTTATACATTGAATTGTGGCAAGAAAATATGTGTATCAAATTTCTCAAAATTATTCAGATCCAATACAGCACGGCCAAGATGGTGAAAACGGACATGTTTTTTCCTTGTATTTGAATTATGGTAAGAAAATGTCTCAAATACCATTATACTACTAACCATAGTGAACATTTAGAAAGCTCGCAAATCCACCCAACGCTCATGAAGAGCAAATGAGGACTACTACGTAATGAAAACAGACACGTTGTTTCCCTACATTTTAATTCACATTCTTTTCCGCTATGACACTAACTCAGCCGCACTATTCCTACATTTCAAGATAATCGATGCTTGGCTTTATACATTGAATTATGGCAAGAACCAATATGGCCTAGATGATGATAACAGACATCTTGTTTCCTTGTATTTGAATTATGGTAAGAAAATGTCTCAAATACCATAATACTTCTCTATTCTACATCCATTTAACATCAACAAAATATTACAATACCTTGTCTCTTACAAAAATACAAAGCTATACAAATAGTATTCACAGACTACATTTACCATTGCTATCAATAGGCGACACAAAATACACCTGGTTGCACTACTGGCAGGGCAACCGGGCCTCTCAGGAAGGTTTCGATCAGTCAGGCTTATTTTTTTCCCAACAAAATCTCTGGAAACTTTTTTTTAAATCTCAAAAATGTGCAAACAAATCCCAAACATTTTCCACACATTTTCTAAAAACATTTAAAAAAACAAATAGGCCAGCCGGGCCTGTAGAACAGGACTAGAGGTGGGGTTTCCCCCCCTCACCTTACATTAATATCCTTCACGATTACATCCCGATTCATTCAGCATGTGTTAGATCATTTGAATTATATCCAAAGGATTATGACATTAGCCTATAATTTGACTGTTGCACTTGATATTCAAAACAAAACTCTACAATACCAGTCTATATACTGCTTGGCGCCAAACCAACTCACCTGATCAAAATCAGTGATATTCTCTCTCTATTATCGTTTGGTCTAAACCCGATGCTGATGGTGACGTTCTGCCGTGGTCTGATACCTATAGTCAGCGCTGTTCTGTTGGGTTTCACACCGAAATTTTCTTCTATAGCCGTCTGTGTGCTAAGGCACTTTCCAGGGGAATGCTGTGGGGAGAAACCAACAAAGAGGATTAGGCTTAGGCTTATCATCATCATCAACATGTGTCTGGGTTATATCATCATTTGTAAAGTTCTAGGATGATAAACACTTAACACTCAAAAGAAAAGCAACATAAATTTACAAAATACAGCATATATTGAAAATGTACAGATTATGTTTTAAAGTACAACCAAATTTAGGCGTAACAACCTGCCTAAAATAAGGAGCAAATAAAATAGTGTTAGCATTACCTTATATGGAAAGAAAAGTAGATAATGGTTTAGATTAGAAAGAGCAAGTTAGGCTTCCCCCACCCTCAATATAAACAAAAAACATGTATTAGTTTTTGTATTAGTTAAAGAGGAAAGTCATATACCAGAAATAATGATAAGAAGAAAAAAATATATGATTGAACAGACAATCACTTCCTTGGATATCGTTTACAATGACAGTAGGTAAACTTGTGATATTTATATTTATAAGCCGGGTTATTTGGATTATTCCTCAGAAACAATAAACTGTTTTACTGGCCCAACCGAACCTTTTTTCCTTTAATTGTTAAAAAAAAAGAAGTTTTTTGTGTGTGTGAAAAATCTCCACAATTTTCGCAAATTTGTTGAAGATAAGTGGGGGAAAGTCTAGACCAACCGAAAGATTATCATATAACAATAGACCACCCCTTTAAAACTGCTGATTGAAACAAAAACAAAATAAAAAAGAGCATAAAATTATTGGACTTTGCTGTTATTGAACCTGTTTAAATCACCGAAAATGTCATCAAGATGTCTCAAATCGTCCGTTCCGATATGGCATGAAATTATTTGAAATCGGTGAAAACCACTTTTTCACTTTCAACATTTTTCAATTGATAAAACTCACAATAAACTTCAAAACCGCTGCTTAGGAAAGATTGGTATAAATCATGCAAGCTTAACAATTCATAAAATTTCACTTTCACACCTCGAAATAAGTAACTGACCAGGTAATAAATATGCTCTCAACTCCAAAACGTAAAAATATTAAGGACATGTCTTGTCTTTAATTTGAGACATTACATGTGAAGATTTTTTTTTTTTTTTCAGGATTTTTTTTTTTTTTTAGGAAACAAAATTAATTGTCTGTACTTTGGAACAAAAAAATGTTATTGATATTATTACAATATTATGGTGATTTTTTTTTATTTTGGTTGATTTTTTTTTTTTTTTGTCAAGTCAGATTCTCACTGCATAATAATGATAAAATCGGACGGATTTTTTCGCATGATACACAAATATATTGGTCTCGCTATGAGTTTTAAAAATATTGTGCTCGACTGCGTCTAGCACAATATTTTTTAAAACTCATAGCTCGACCAATATCTTTGTGTATCACGCTCAATCCATCCAATTTTATATCAAACTTGGAATCTACATCTTTTTACAAAATTGTCCGTAATTTCTGCCAGAAATGTCTGATTTAAAAAAAATCTAATATTATTAGCTAAATATATGTAGATGTTAGAATCATAAGCACTGAGACCAATAACAACTAAATGATAGATAGGAGTTATACAAGGCCAAAATATTTTAAAAAGCTTGTCTCAGAAGATTTATAAAATTTCACTGCATAACTTTATTCTTTACTCCATTTTTTTGTGGAACTTTTGAAAATGAATGATGGTGTGAGCCAACTTGTGACTGCATGGAATGGGGATTAAAACAGTATTTGAACTGTAAAACAACTGACTCCAGTGATTTACTGGACTATACATGTGAAGTCCCATATCAGCTTCATTTTCTTGCTTCACAGAGCTGTCTCATTTCTTTTTTAAATAATGCATTTCGCATAGCATTTTTCAGGTTTCTTCTGAGACAAACTTGATTGTGTTTTTTTGCCTAACCCCTACCCTAAAAACCAACCTGCAATGATAAGACACCAAGTACGTATAAAATATAACAGTATCTACAGAAACAGGTGGTTTATAACAAGTCTTGAGCCTGCCTGCTGGTTACTGCCTGTACCCGACACACATTGATATGTAGGTCAAACATGAGGGAAGTTAATCTACACTCTGATCGGAACAAAATAGGCTACAGTTGTAAACTCTAAAGAGAATGTTTGAAAGAAGTGAAAATTACAGTATTTCCTAAGCATGTAAGGCGAAGGGAAAAACACCTGTTCCTTTTTTTTACAAATTGTTTTAAAGTATTTTGATACATTTTATTTTTGAAAATTTTGGAAAGAAGAAAAAAACACCAAAATAATGCCTGAACGAAGGTAAAAACACCTGTTCTTTTTTTTACAAATCATTATGAAGCATTTTTGAAATATTTTTTGTTGTTGAAAATTTTGAAAAGGAACCCCCCCCCCCCAATTTTTGTTGTTGTACTAATGTACCTTTTTTTTGTGTGAAAACGTCCCTCCCCCACCCCTATTTTCAGAAAACGCCCCCTTTCCCATTGTGTAAAGCATTTTTTCGGGCTGTTTTGGACTAAGATATGTCCTACAAAAGTACAAGGATGTGTTGATTTGTTAATTAATATCAGTCAACATGTTTGTCAAAACCCAACAAATTTGCTAGGGTCCTTCACCAAAGAGAATGTTTGAAAGAAGTGAAAATTACAGTATTTCCTAAGCATGTAAGGCGAAGGGAAAAACACCTGTTCTTTTTTTTACAAATTGTTTTAAAGTATTTTGATAAATTTTATTTTTGAAAATTTTGAAAAGGAAAAAAACACCAAAATAATGCCTGAACGAAGGTAAAAACACCTGTTCTTTTTTTTTACAAATAGTTTTGAAGCATTTTTGAAACATTTTATTTTTGAAAATTTTGGAAAGAAGAAAAAAAAAAAAATCATTATGAAGCATTTTTGAAATATTTTTTGTTGTTGAAAATTTTGAAAAGGAACCCCCCCCCCCCCAATCTGAAAAAAAATCCTTTTTTTTGTACTAATGTACCTTTTTTGTGTGTGAAAACGCCCCTCACCCACCCCTATTTTCAGAAAACACCCCCTTTCCCATTGTGTAAAGCATTTTTTCGGGCTGTTTTGGACTAAAATATGTCCTACAAAAGTACAAGGATGTGTTGATTTGTTAATTAATATCAGTCAACATGTTTGTCAAAACCCAACAAATTTGCTAGGGTCCTTCACCAAAGACAGACATTTATCAATGTGTTATTGCCCTTCACCATCTCTTGTACAGGCTGTCAGCTTGCGAAGAAATCAGATAATGCACCGCTGCTAAATCAGATGAGAAAAAAATTAAATTGTGTATTAGCAATGCGTTGAAAAGTGCCCTCGCATAGATATCTATACCTCTTTCTTTCTCTTCTTCTTCTGCACCGGCTCCGCTGGTGGGGGCATCGTGATGGTGCCAGATGCTGAACCCTTGCCCGTGCCCGTGTCTATGATTATCTGTGGCCTGGCACCGTGGTGCACCGGCGGTACATGGGTGACCGTCATTTTGAGGCCGTTCACGTTTATTTCGACTGATCCAGAGCTTTTGATTGTGGTGGGCGAGGGGCTATTGGGTTCAGTTTCTGGTGGCTTGTCTGGTTGGGGGATGGCGTTGCCAAGGGCGGTAGGAGGTCGCATGCATTCAGGGTTCTGTTTAGATATAAGTGTGACTGACATCAACATTTCGTCGCTGTTCTGTCAAAACCTTGTTTGTTGTTCTGGCCCTTCAGCATGTATAAAGTAAAACTGCCTGACAATTATGTATAGGAAGTGTTGCTTTATACATGTTCAGGCACAAAAGCACTTAAACAAGGTTTTGATAGATATGTTTTGGCCCTTCAACATGTTTAAATCAGACTGCCTAAAGGATTTACATAGAGAGTATTACTTTAAACATGCTGAAGGGCCGGATACAGATACAAGGTTTTCAACATTTGGAATTTGCATAGAACCATGTATAGAACCAATAACCAAACTCTCGTTTAGTTCAGTCTTGTACTGTAACTACATAGCTACGTTAGGACAACAAATAAATTGACCAAACTGTAAACATGTGCCAATTTGGTTGCAACTGGTCTAGTGAAGATTAAGTTGGTTGTATTTTACCCTAGCCAGAGAATACTGTTAGAAAATTCCTAGTTCAAAGCATTAAATGACTTGTAAATCAAGGTTGGTATTTTTTTATAAATAAAAGAAAGCATACAATTATCTATCTATTATATCTATTCACTGAAAGCAAAGTAAAAAAATAACAGTTGTAGCATATTTTATTTTTATTTTTGTAGTAGGTGTTAGAAAATTCCTCTAACAAGACATAGCACAACAAATTATAAAGAACACTGTTAATTGGTAATAGTATAAAGTGTTACTTCTAAGAAATCAAAATTCAAGTGAAACCGTCCCAGTTACATTACAAAACTAAAAACAGCATTGTAATATAGATACAATTAAAGTCGTTTTCCCTTCCACAAGACAAGGACGTCACTGCGATAGTCATTGATCGCTGGGAATATGTGTGCATCCTCCTGAGGTAATGGCATACACACACGCGTAGAAAGACGGAAGATACATACGCATGTGTAAATGCTGCGCCTGTTAAGGTCCTGTCACACTGTTGCATATAGAGCTAACGTGTGCCCGAGGTTTTGGAAATTTTAAACATGTTAAAAATGTTGAGCGTGTGACATGGCTTTATGATCAATATGATATGTTGATAATACTTGTGGCAGAAGACTTGGAAACAAGATCGCTTAGGTTTGAATTTCAGATGCTTTACCATGCGAGGTCTTGTGGCCCAATGGATAAGGCAGTTGCCAGGCAAGCAACAGATCCTGGGTTCGATTCCCGGGCGAGATCGTTTTCCCATAATTGTCTCTTTTCTATCCTCGACGGCGAACTTGTTTAAAATATTTATAATTTGTTTAATACCCGTCGTATATGCCTATTATTTCTATGATATGTGTTGCCATTTGCAGTGTAATGTTTCGCCGTTAGCTGTAGGTTTCTTCTTTAGTGCCATTTATGGCCCAACAGCTGACGAATAAGCAACCTACACAATGCTCAACGTACTACATAGCGTATTGATCACTACGTCGTTGTCACCCGCTCAAAATTTTGAACATGCTCACAAATGTTCATAAGCCCCAGAGTACCTCTGCGATTCGCTGCAATACAACGTATGCCAAATATGTCACAACATATGACAACTTACACAAACGTACACCCAAATTTCCAAAATGTCAGGCACATGTTTTACTCTATACGCAACAGTGTGACAGGGCCTTTAAGTGACGTCACTGCCCAGAGGAAGTGAAATAGACCATAGCTGTTAGTTCAAATTTTTACTAAGAAGCCATATTCCAGAAATTGGCTAAAAGTGATAGAAACAATGACTAATTAATATTGACTAATGACTAATTAATATTGACTAATGACTTGTGAACACTTACCTTATCTGTGACATCGATCATGTAAAATGTTTCAGGGTCATCAATTTCTATTAGCTCTGAATCAAACCTGAAAGAACAACATGACAAGTACTCATAAAAACATTGCCTTTTGAAATAAACTGTACGTTGATAAGACCAAAAAAACCCACACAAGTTTGGCTCTGAAGACCACGCGCATAGCTTTTAAAATTTGCATTCACCACATATCTTTGTTTCCCTTTATAAAGAGAAAATAGTGTGAATCCAAGTTGTGACTGTGCTGAAGGGCCAGACAAGGTTTTGACAAAACTAGCGATGATATCGCAATTTTGCTACAGAACTGTTCGTTTGATGACAAGAGCAGCCAACTATCTAAACCATCTACACTGGAGTATCCATGTATATCTTACCTATCTGCGAGTAAATCTAGTACTGTGTTGGGATCCTGATAAGCTGCTATGGGTAATAACTGCACCACGATTAAACTATCTGAAGGGTTGTATAGGGTCACTTCACCTTTCTACAATGGAAAAAGCATCAATACAAATCATTAGTTTTGTGTATTTGTTTACATTTTTGTACTAAACTGTTCTGGGTAATAACTGCACCACTATCTGAAGGAATGTATAGGGTCGCTCCACCTTTCTGCAATTGTAATTGCATTAATATCAATCATTTAATATCAGTACCAGATAAACAAGCTGCAAAATTCTCTGTTGAATCTGCAAATGCCGATCGATGATTGGTCAATTACTATAAAGAATTTAGGTAATGATGGTTATATTGGAAATGTGGCTGGCAGAAACAAGAAAATATAATAACTGAATGAAAGCTGTGTACTCGTGAACAATCACAAACCGCTTGACCATACAAAATTTGCATTTCAATACAATAAAAGAATTAGGGTCAACTGTATGTGCATTTAATGATTACTTCTAAACATAACAGTGTGTGGTACTGAGAGTTCAACAGAGAATGAAAATAATGGTTCAGGTTTCATTCTTTTTGAAATTATTGTTTTGGTTTTGTTTGTTGGTATTGTGTTTTGTTGGGAAGTTTTAACAGTTGCAATGAGAATAGATACCTAGAATCGACATATGTTCCAAAGTTAGGTATCTCCTTCTACAAAATACTCTCTTTGGAACCATATCTGACAACATTGGCAAGAAACTGGGACTTGACCTGTGTGAAGTTCTCAGCCACTTCCTTTATGCCAAGGACAACAAACAGATGATGATGCCTGTTCCTCTTTCAGAGAACCATCATAATATTTAAGCATTACAAAACACAAACTAATATGTGATGCAGCAGGGGAAGTCAATTTTGAGTTTATTATGTGTGCTCTCAGAGAATTTTCAAAGCTTTAAAATGACACCAAATATATCAATATTGATCAAGGCATTCAGATTTTATGAGTGAAATTACTCCTATTTTTTTTATATTGTTTCTGTCCGTTTTCATTTACATCTTGAAAAAACACACATCCACAACATCCCCCCCCCCCCTTGATGTGCTGCATCACATACTACTTATAATCTGGAATGATAAGAGAACACACTTACCGATGAATTCCCTATATATGTGAGTGGAAAATTGACTATGTCATTGCGTACCAACCGAGGCCAGATAAGCTCCGCGCTAACAGGTATATCTAGACCTTTCACCAGGTTGCTGTTAAGCTTCATGGTGACATTTACTCTGTGAGGGGTGGAAAAAGAAAGATGTTATTATAATATTCTTATTTTCAGTTGGCGGAGGAATCTTGCGAGTGGGGAGATTCAAATTGATAGGGTTGGTAAACATACACGGTACATAATAGTATTACTGTTAGGGCATATCACTAGTTTTAATTCAATGCATATCTCCTCAACACTGTAGTGGTGTATGCTATAATATTACTTAAATACTTTTTTCTAACAGTTTAGCAATAGAGCAGGTATGCTTACTCTGTTTTGTTGTTATAGATAAATTTGCTTCTTTCAATAATTGTTCAAATAAATGCAATATTATTTCATTGATAAGCTATTTATTCCTTATGGCTTTTTGATTTTCTTATTGTAGCGTTTGTTGATGTTGTTTGTGTGGGTGTGTGGGGGTGTGTGTGTGTGTGTTTTATTTGTTTCAACATCATCATGAGTAATCCAGTCATTTTTCAATCAATCAATCAATCAATCAATCAATCAATCAATCAATCAATCAATCAATCAATCAATCAATCAATCAATCAATCAATCAATCAATCAATCAATCAATCAATCAATCAATCAATCAATCAATCAATCAATCAATCAATCAATCAATCAATCAATCAATCAATCAATCAACCAGCCAACCAATCAATCAACCAACCAATCAATCAATCAATGGTATTTACCGATTTCCTCCGGTTTCTTCTAGTTTCATCCACTTATTGCGTAAATAGTTGTAAAAGAGTCTGTCTACATCCTGAGTTTCATCTGGTAATGCTAAAGACTGAAGCCAGACTTGCTCATCTGGGTAAAAGGAAACAAATAAATGTCATATTTCATAAAAGCATATTTAACAGCTAATATGCATGAATGTAAATATTATTGGATATGGCAAAAACAAAAATGCTTGCCCACATCCTTCTGCATTCATTCGCAAGTATAAGGAGAATTCGCCAATTTGGAACTGGTCAATTATAGTACATCATGGGATAGGGTTGGGTTTCAAACAGTTCTATTAACACAAATCTCTACATTTCTATGGGATTCGATTAAAGGTAGATGACCCGATCACATTTTCGTAACACAGAATTATTTCAAACATACGGAGATTTTCATATCATATGAAAGCTCGTATTTTTCTCATCATCATACTGAAATTTGATGGCCTAAATCGGTATAATTACGGAGAAATCGATGAAATAACGTCGAATTACCGCGAATGGTGGTATACCACCGATATAGTTTGTGTACAACTCAATGGGTACAGTTCACAGCATCTTGTGCGTCTAAAATAAGAACCATTAGAGCTATGCAACTCAAACTTTGGAACACGACATTTTTAAGGATGACCTTTCATGTAGAATAGAAAACTTCAAGTTGAAAATTGGAAATGTGATCGGGTCATCTACCTTTAACCTGGGTCCACCAGCATAGTAGTCTGTGTCTTAGTCCACTTTGCCAGGGGGTTGCCCCCCCCCCCCCCCTGAATTTAACAATTCCATCAACGTGTATTACCTGCTGCCTGGGGAGAGAGACTGGCACCCGTACTGCTAGCATAATTTTCAATTACACACATTTTCTTTGTGGCTATGTAACACGGTTTTGAGAAAGCTGATCATATTTTCTTGACATTAATTCAAATAGCCATGATGGCTCCAACCAAACAAAGAGTTTCACTCACCTGCCGATGGTAAACCTACATAGCAGTCTGTATCACAAAGTTTTTTAGGATCAAACACTATTCTGCCGATCTGAAAGGGAGGAAAACAAACAAATATTATACAAATACTACATGGTTAGAGGGGAAAGAGTGCAATCTATTTTCCCGAGGTACTGGCTACAGGCCTACCACCCCGAACCCGGAGGGTGAGGGGTGGTAGGCCTGTAGCCAGTACCGAGGGAAAAAAGTGTGCCCTATTGCCCCGATCATACCATGTAGTATTTGCTTTATTACACCTCACTGTGACTCTGGGGATGACACTGCAAACCCAAATCGTCCTAATAGGGAAAAAACGACCTGGTTAGAATCTCCTACAACAATGAAGAGAGGCTTTGTGTTTCTAAACATAACAAGGCACTATTAGGACGATCCAACCCCAATGAGGACGGTGAGAGATTTATGTGGCTCCAAGTAGGAACTACATTGTCCTAAGGAGGTCGCCAATTAGGACAGGCGCCCAATTTGTGTTTGGGTGATTTGCAGATTTCCCAGCCATGAACATAATGTACGGGCGAAGCGACGGGTATCACCCAAAATTTATCACACAGACCAAGTCGATCGCGATTTACTTTAAACCATCATCAATCAATAATTTATGGCTCAGTGGTCTAGACATTGTATTGTACCCAGAGAAAATCCATTTCTTGGTCAAGTACACACTTGAGTGACTATTGATTTACACGCAACTTTTAACTATGTTGCGCGTGGAAGGTTTTAATAATAGACTTGTTAATTACAAGTGTTAGCGCAAAATATTATAAATCACTCAGTCGCGGATGGATGGTGGTGGTGGTGTAATTATGATGTTTAAATGAGAATGAGATAAATCATTGTTATTTTTCTTTCATTGACTGAGCGGAGCCTAGGCCTAATAATGAACTGCACATATTATTATTATATCATGTTCATGCTCCGGTGGAGGTACAAGCAGGGCATTTTTGGGCATTTTTGGCCTACAGAAAAACATATTTTTATTTTTAGTGTGATGCACACCGCGCCGAAAACAGCACAAGTGTGAAGCTAGATTGTGAAAATATTAAATTTCAATAAAAAAAGACGAACACATTTTCATGTAAAGAAAGGTTATAACGTCATATTTCTTATTTCTAAACATTAAATTGTTAAATATTGGCGAAAATACAGCCGTCTAAAGTTGACACTCTTTCGCAAGTATCGGTAAAGCCACGCTCGAGTCGCCATTTTCTTGCATTATCGTATCGTACTGTGTGTAATGTGTCCCCCAGCGCAAACAAATCCAATCCAGCATGGAGCACTTCACTTCCGGGTTTTGACGTCATTTTTTTGTTCCTCTTGAGATTTACCGTTTAGTTAAGCTTCAAACCCTTATCAAATTTGGCAATAAATTCAATATTTTTTAACCCAAAAATAAATTCCATGTTTCCGATATCAGACATGTGAAAAAAATGGTAATATTTTGAAATTTAAAATCTTATTTTTGAAATGGATCCAAAAAAGACGACTTCTTTGGAAACGATACATGCCAGAATTGCGTAACTCGCACATGAAAAAATGACATAGTCTCAGATTTTTCTTGTTGCTCCAAAATTGAAAACTCCGATGGAAATTCTTACAATTATTTTAAACCCAAAAATATTTCAGGTTTCCGTTACCAGAAATGTGGAAAAAATGGTATTAATATTTTAAAATTTAAAATCTTATTTTCAAAATGGATCCAAAAAAGATGACTTCTTTGGAAACGATGCATGCCGGAATTGCGACATTCGCACATGGAAAAATGACATCGTTTTTTCGTGGCTCCGACTCCGAGCTAGTCTGCTTTAGTATACCTTTTTCCTTGTACCGATAGAGGGCTCACTCCCCATGGACCGCTCCCCATCCTCTGATCTCACCCCCGGGAAAAAAAGGTCTACTTGCATTGGATTGACCTTGCTGACCTCCGTATACCTTTACACTAGTGCTAGTCCAAAAATTGGACGCATATGTAATGAGCAATTTGTTCGCGTGGGGTTCAAAATTGACCAATGGCAGACACGATAAATACGAATTATATGAATATTTATATACCGTCTTCGCAGAGAGAAGAATCTTGTTCACTTTGATAAATTCAAAATGTCGATTTTCTGGCAATGTATAGCCGCCGTTTCGGTCTAAAATCACACTTTAGGGGGTTATCTTTGACATTGGTTCTCGCCCAAAATATCTTCGTCGGAGATATAGCTACATTTCCGCATACGTGACTATTTCCATGCTATTTCCTATCTTTCAATATCGTGTAATAAAAAACCATTTTACGTCCAAACATAGACAAATAATTTGATAATTGTTTACGATAACTATAGAAACTCTTACACAGTCACAGAAATACCACCTTCACGCGTTTCTAGATGTACAAACAGCAAATTCAATATTAGCGCGTTATGAAGGGGTGTGATACTATCGTGACGCATAAAAAGCATCGTCCCTAGTAATCCCTAGTGTGCTTAAAGCACAGTTCTTTTGTAAATCCAATGCCAGTAGACCTTGTATTTGGTCGGTTCTCGGATGGGAAGTATCAGGGGGTGTTGTTCGATTGTGTGACAGTGAAATTATACAAGGCATACGAGTGTATTTGGTCGGTTCTCGGATGGGAAGTATCAGGGGGTGTTGTTCGATTGTGTGACAGTGAAATTATACAAGGCATACGAGTAGACTAACTCCGAGCATGAAAACTCTGGTGGAAATCCTGTTTTCGAGCATTTTTCGACCAGTTAGCCCAATATAATTGAAGATCTGTGTAAATTACGAATGCTGGTGCATATATTTTATTTTAATTTTCGATCGAAAGTGATATAAATTAGGATAAATACGCCGGTTAAAACGTCGATCGTGTGTGTAGTATGCAATGGTAAGCGCTGTTGACGCAATGGCCTCTAACAGCTGCACTTTATTCCCAGCTTCTCTGTGGCCGGGTTGGAATATTCCAATATGTATTTAGGTGATAAATAAGTACCAAAACACAACTCGCCTAATTATTTGATCATAATAAAATAATTATATTATCATGTATAATATAACAATGAACAATACATTATGATAGATTATCTGTATGATAAGTTTAAATTTGATTAAGATTGGGATATTGGCATGTATTTTTGACAAACAAAATAGTACCTCCCTCTGAAGACATTGGTTCGTCCACAACTTTTATGAATGGGATAGGTAGTAGACATGGTAATTACAAATTATTTACTGGAATTTCCGTATTATTATACAATTATTTCATTTTCTCGGCCTTGATATTTTTATACCTATATTTATCTATGCCTGCCTTGGTGGATAGTTGGTCCCCTATAATTCTTGCGCTCGTTATGGTAGGCCTACGGTATAATGCTGCAATTATGTAAATTATATACATACAACAGAAACAGAAAATGAATTCTACAGCCAAAAACAAACAATTCTGCCCATTTCTTGTCTTTATTTCAAATGACAGGGCGGAAAACATTAAAATCGTACAAACACTAGACATCATTCTACCCATTTATTGTTCTTTATACGACAGGGCAGAAGAAGACATTATTATTAAAGAAACCTTTCCATAATCATTGTTTCAGCACCTTTTTTTCAACTACGTTCAATTTCAAGTAATTTTCATAAATCCAAGGACTATCCAGGAATCTTATTTTCGGGTGTTTTCATAAGATGACCTCTTTTTTCTGACACCCTTGAGTCCCTGACACAACTTTTTTTCGTGAATGTTTTTTGTTGTTATGTTTTTGTTTAGTTTGTTTGTTTCTTTTGCTTTGGGGTTTTTGTGTTGTTTTATTTTAATTTTTTTATTTGTTGTTGTTGTTTGGTTGATTTGCTTTGGGTTTGTTTTGGTGGTTTTTTTAGTTAGTTTTGTTTGTTCGTTTTGTTTTGTTGTTTATTTTTGTTTTGTTTTGTTCTGTTTTTTTTGTGGTTCTGTTTTGTTTTGTTTTTTGGGTGGTTTTTTTGTTTCTGGGTTAGGGGTGGGGTTTTTTGGGGGGTGGGGGGGGGGGCCGGGCGGACCCATATTTTGTTGAAGAAATAAACTTCTTGACACCTATTATTACTTTTTTGCTGACATTTTACGAAGATTGATCATTTAACAAAAATATTGATGTACGGTATCTTTTATTTTATATGTCAACACTAGTTCACGAAAATTAAAAAAAATATTATGGACTCTACGCGACGTGCTAGCTTCATTCGTGGTCTCCGTGAGAAAGGTTCGAAAATCATTGTTTCATCCGTTTTGATTGCTGAAGTTTTAATAGTCAATTATAGGCCTACATTTATAAATCAAAGATAGAAAATCTTTGTATACATAAATCATGCGCATCTGTAGTGGTGTGAAGGCAAATGTTGAGATTTGAGGGATCTAGGCCACGGGGCATGCGTAGTTTCATATATCCATGACAACGTGCGTGGCTGACCACTGGTTGCGGTTAGCTCATGTGTGCTGTACCAGGGACGCATTAATTGATACTGTCTTGGATTTCATAAAGTAGGGGTTTTCCCACGAGTTCTACACACGAGGCCAGGGCTACGATGTTTTGACTACCTGCTCTGATGAACTCATTAGGATATATCATTATGGAATATCATTTAATGGAATTATAATCAACGATGGAATATACAAAATGCAAAATACTTCGCATGTTTGATTTGTGTAAAATACATCGGATCGGGTAGTGTGATTCAAATAATCGGAATATTGTACATGTACAACCCCCGGGAAAACACCGGGGTACAACCTACGACAACGCGCGTTTTGAAAACTTAAAAAGGTAGGTACCGTAGTCGGTCCAATAAAACACGTCCTGTATCGACCATGGACTTTCAATCAGACAAGTCCATGTTCCGACAGTCTATAGAACTCCCCTTGTTTAGCGGAACAATTGTTGTAGACCCAGACAGATTTTTAAAACTCTTGATATTTTTGGCCCGGCCACTTAAAATCTTTTATAGTTTTTTTAAACAAAATTAATATTTGCAACTAATCGGCCTATATGAATGTCAATAGCACCTTATCGCCTGGTTATCTTCTTTGACCAGATTTCCACAATAAAAGCGCGGTTAATTTCCGAATTAAAAACTCAATTGAAACTCATTTAAATCCCGGGAAAACTTTAGCCTGAACTTCTCGCGAAATAAATCTTATATACCTATCCACACAGGGCGCGGTCAGTGTGTGGCCGTCAGGTACGTTTAAACCAATCATGATTGGGATTCCCCGGACTTTCCCAATACGTCATGTGCATAAATTATTCTAATTAAATAAATGTTTACCCGTTTTGTAATGGCGGCGGGGCGCGCCCACGTGGCCAACTTTATTTTGTAATAGTTTTATTTTACACACAATCTTCAGGTTTTAATAGCGGGAAAGATTGACATTGTCATATAATATAGGCCTATGGGCTCTAGAAGTTCATTTCAAGCTTGCGTTTTACCCTGAGATTAGTCAAAATCTCCTGACTAGTTTTAGATCTGATCTGGAAATCGTAGCGAAAAACGAGAAAAATAGTCCGATATGAGGGTTTTTTTATAGAATAAAATTGTGCATTTAAGATCTTGCTGGGCAAACTCATTCTTCATTATTTAATCGGAGACAAATTAATTTAATATCATGATTGCCCAGCAAGATTGATAACGAATTGAGCTACAAGCATGAACTCAACAATACCGCCGTAATTATGCCCTTGAGACTGTCTCTACTTCAACGGTGCAACAAAGCAAGCAATCAACACGTCAGTCAGTGCTTGGATCGCTGTATTGTCACGCTATCGATTTTGTTTTACTCTGATAAAAGCAGTGTTATCTGGGAGTGTTAAATGTCAGGTGAAGTGGTTCTCCTTCCACATTGGCTTTAGCTCCAAGAGTCGACTGTACTTGTAAATGATGTATTGATTTTGTTTTGGGCTGCAACTGTGGGTGATTTATCGTCCTGATTATGACAAGCACCGTCCTAATTAGAACTAAAATCCATTGTCAAATTTGGCTAATCCACCATTGAATGGAGGTGTTGTTATTAGGTCGTTTTTTCTCTATCAGGACGATATGGTTAGCAGTGTGAGGTTGTAGGGAAGTAGCCAAAACTACCACACGGGAAATAGCTCAATTTCTTCAATAGCTCAATTTATTATCACTGTGGCCAGCTCAATTGACCAATGAAATTGCAGTATTTATGCCTATTATCTCACGAATATTTATGAGGTGTAATAAATGTAAACTATTATGAATACTTTATGAAAATAATTTGAAAATAAAAGGACCAACTTAAATAGGGTTGAAACAAGTGGGGAACACACAAATTAAATAAGACTGACCTTCTGTTTTTTATGGGGTTCTACTTCTACATCTGGTTGTTTGCGCGGCGGTCTGTGAAAAAATCTATCGTCTGGTGGGTCTGGTAGGAGACTTTCTAGCTTCATGCGATAACCAAAATTGTTCATCACTGCCATGTTTTGTGACTGGGGGTAACCCTGTAAAATATATAAGAATTAAAGATATAGTATAACATGATGTTATAAGAGCAATGAAACATCCTTACACATGTACATTGTAAAAACAGACCAAAACTTGTTCTTTTGCATAAAACATGCAGTTTTCCTGAGATGGATTTGTGTAAAACATTACTGAAAACATCTTACAGAAAAGGTTGGTTTCATGATGACGCCATCTGGCTTTATCCCTACTTTCCACTGTTCTGAGTCGCTCATAATCTGTGTCTATTATGTCCTAACCTTTGATCGTTAGATCCTTGGAACTGGTCTTGACATCTAATAGTTAATCAGTCTACTTACAGGAAATGTCGGTTTCATGATGACATGATCTGGTTTTATCCCTAAACAACCTTCCACTGTTCTGAGCGTGGTCTTTATACTGAGCCTCTCATAACCCGTCTCTTTTATGACCCGACCATTGAACTGGTCTTGACATCTAATAGTTAATCAGTCTACTTACAGGAAATGTCGGTTTCATGATGACATGATCTGGTTTTATCCCTAAACATCCTTCCACTGTTCTGAGCGTGGTCTTTATACTGAGCCTCTCATAATCCGTGTCTATTATGACCCGACCTCCGTACTGATCTTCATCTTCTGGTGCTACTACTTCTACCTGCATTACCGCCATGTAATACGGTGGTATAACCAACTGAAAGAAACACATGGATATGATTAAATGATCAATAGGAGAAGAGGTCTTCAGAAGAAAGAAGCGACGGTTTGATGACCACATCAGGGAATGGACTGGTATGCGTCTGATAGAGGCTAAATATCAGGCATACGAACGAGCAGCTCCAAGGAATACTTTGAAGATGAAACCCCATGCATTTTTCTCAGTATTCACTACTTCAAATCTTTACAAGCTGCATATCTTTAAAAAAAAGTCATTGAAACAAGACGTTATACGTTTTGGGCCTTTTTTGCGCAGATCGTTTTTCTGATCTCTAAATGACATTTATTTTGTTAAGAGCTAAAGAGGACATCTTAAACAACCATTTTCCTTTCCCTATACCCCATCAAATAATGTTGGGATACCTTGAATAACTGCTTTCTAAGACATTAACATTTCTCAACATTGCATGAGGGAGAGGGGGTGTTAGGTTTCTGTTGTTAACAAGTAACCGTTCCAAGACCTTTTTTCCAGGATTGTAGGCCCCAGAGTACATGTTCTGTGAATACCTAATAAAAAACTTATCTCCAATATTTTCATATCAAATTAAAGGTAGATGACCCGATCATATTCCGATTTTCAACTTGAAGTTTTCTATTCTACATGAAAGGTCATCCTTAAAAAAGTCGTGTTCCAAAGTTTGAGTTGCATAGCTCTAATGGTTCTTATTTTAGACGCACAAGATGCCGTGAACTGTACCCATTGAGTTGTACACAAACTATATCGGTGGTATACCACCATTCGCGGTAATTCGACGTTATTTCATCGATTTCTCCGTAATTATACCGATCTAGGCCGTCAAATTTCAGTATGATGATGAGAAAAATACGAGCTTTCATATGATATGAAAATCTCCGTATGTTTGAAATAATTCTGTGTTACGAAAATGTGATCGGGTCATCTACCTTTAAGCTGCGCAAAATGTTCTAGATGAAGAAAAAAACATTGCGATAATTAGTACCAATTTTCAAATCTTTTAATAAATACTCACAGGATTAGTTTCTAGTACCGGCGTTGGAGGATCACTAAAATGATATGTAGTATTGCCTTCTTCTATACTAAGCGCTGAGACGGTGCAATCGTCCAAGTCACACTCAAACATTTTTATAGACACCTATGGATAAAAAGATAAAAAATATGGTTGAAAGCTGGTCAGTTTGAGAGTGTACTTCAAGTGATTACGTTTATTAGTTCACTGACCAATGTATATGATCATATCTAGGTGCCTCATTGGCGAGATTCACAATCTTGGCAACCCCACTTAGGCCACACAAAAAAAGGTCTGCCTCACATACATTTGGGAAAATAGCTATGCGATATGTTATTTTTTTGTGGATTTTTTTTCAAAAGAAAAAATAGCTATGCTAAATGCAGAAATTTCTTTTCTATTATGTTTTTGGCCCACTTTATTTCCCCCTTTTGGAGCCAATTTCTTTCTGACAACTAAAAAAGCCACAAATGTGGCTTGTCGTATAGGGTTATGCGGCAAAGTGACTCCACATACAGGTATTGTTTTTCTCTTGGCCTTACTTTGTATAAATGCATGCACATGTATGACGAGGGATCCTGAATGCAACTACAACAATGCAGTTTTCTTAATAAAAAAAAGACCAACAAAACATGGCAAAAGAAAATCCAATTTTTTCCCTTCTTTTCTTACAACAACATTGCAAGCCTATTTTAATGTACTACTTTAAAAGGGTTTTTGGTTTATACCACTTTTTTTTGGGGGGGGGAGGGGTTCTTGCAAAATACAAATTAATCATTTCTTGAGCACATTCTGATCTCAATATGTATGTAGCCCTATAATACAAGTTGGGCAATACTAAAATAAAATGCCCAATTTCTTTTTCCATTCAAGTTTTGCAGCTGCCAAGGTTATGCTAAACAATTGAAGCACCTTTTGTTTACTTGTAATATTTTGTTATTATTCTGAATGATTCAGTAGAGCGTATCCACAGACACAAAGGGTTATTGTCTTGCACAGTCAGGGATCTGAAATGCAGTCATATGGTTGCTGAACCGTGACAATACTATCTATCAAGTGTACATGTTTAATAATAATAAGTCCTGTCAACAACAACATTGCAAATTTATATTAGTAATTAAGATAATTGAAAAATGAACCTAGACCTTGACATATCGGAATGGGTTACGGTTAGTTTTCAATTATTTTTGAAAAATTAATTAAATTAATGAATTAAACTAAATTTATTTACTTCCCATATAAAATACAACATTTTTTTTTAAAACAAGCTACATAAAAGAGAGAAAACAATGAGAACAATACTGAAAGGGCCAGTAAGAGCTTAAAGGTAGATGACCCGATCACATTTTCGTAACACATAATTATTTCAAACATACAGAGATTTTCATATCATATGAAAGCTCGTATTTTTCTCATCATCATACTGAAATTTGACGGCCTAATTCGGTATAATGACAGAGAAATCGACGAAATAGCGTTGAATTACCGCGAATGGTGGTTACTACCGATATAGTTTGTGTACTACTCAATGGGTACAGTTCACAGCATCTTGTGCGTCTAAAATAAGAACCATGATAGAGCTATGCATCTCAAATTTTGGGACACTACGTTTTTAAGGATGACCTTTCATGTAGAATAGAAAACTTCAAGTTGAAAATCGGAACATCTACCTTTAAATAACCTTTTCCCTGGAGAGTGTCATGAATGAACACAGAGTAAATACCATTGGCTGCAAAGTCATTTGACTTATAACAGGTGTAACAAGATGTTAACAACTCCATTGTCAATTGCGACCATTGAATTATGTCAGTACAGAGTTTTCTTAGAAATTGATGCCGCATTGTGTGCTTATTATTGCCACGTATATAAATGCCTTTTGTTTGACATGTGTCTTTTGTTTAATGATGCATTACCATACATTAGAAGAGCAATCCTTCATATAATATGCATTTACTAATAAAAGTGGTCATTCTGGATATTTTTTGTGCACTGCATATTTTTAATCCTTATAATTTGTTTTTAAATTTGCAATTTGGAAGTTCATTACATAGATTTATACACAAAAATGTATACAGGTGAACCATGGGGGAAAAAAATAATTAAAAATACATTTCATGTTTTTATGTTTTCAAAAAATAGACAGTTGGTAGGCCCAGGGAGTCTATATAATGGGAGGGGACATTCGAATCGCAAAACAAGAGCCTCCCATATAAGGGCACATGGGCGTGAGTACGCGCGATGTGACTTGTAAAAGGAGGGCGCTATCTTGACAACGCCATGATTGACAGCACGAAAGTCCTTATAAGGCACATGAGACCCTTAATGTGAATTAATTTAGACGCGCGATGTGACTCGTAAATCGAGGGCGCTATCACACTGCGGCTTCAATCTCGGCAATGGGAGCTTGTGTACAGTGGCACCCGCCTGGTAGGCCCTATTAGTCTTCAAATACACCTGTTCCCATTAAATTTCACCACCTAATTGCCAAGATATGATTAATTTAGTAACAAAAATTGCAAATCCAATTTTGGCCACTTTTGAACCAAAATTGGACTCTCAACAGAATAAACTACATTTGTGATTCTAATGATGATCATAGGATATATGTCAATGGATTGCTTAAAATACATCTAAGATTCAAATATTCTGTGGTTTGTCATGAATAATATGGATGAAAATATGTTTTACTGCTCAAATTCAACTTGCTACTAACATTGACTAGGTACATGTAGATTATTATTACATTTGTTCAATTACATACTGAATAACGATTATAATAAAAGAGTTCTCTGCACATGAAAAGTGGCCAAGCTGAATTTGACATGCCTGAGGAGATTTGCCATAATTTGATAACAAAAGCTTCAAAATGAATAGAAAAAAATTCTATTACACATTCAAAAATGCTGAACATGATTATTAGTACTTCACATCCAATTCTTATACTTTTTATGGCTAGGAAAATCATGTTTCACATGGGACACCTTTTTTGACACACCCTATATATTTACCAGTTTTTATTTTGTAATGACAAAAATATGAGAAAGAGCAAATACTAGAATAACCAAAATACAGATATGTGACCATCCACGACAAACCCAGTGTAAAGTCACCAGTTCATATTTAGTTACATAGGCAAAAAACCCAGACAGAAATCAATAAAAACACAAGATTCTTCAGACTAAATGTTCATTTGAGTACTGAAAAATCAAAATATGGTACTGAAAAATGCTCTTTACTGATTTGTGTTTGGTTTATTGACCCATATCTCCAAATATGTACTGGCGACTTTACACTGGATTCGTTATGGATGGTCACATATATAGTCCCAAGAATGTTAAAAACAAACAATTCACTTCATCACATGCAACATCAACGTTATTTACCTCTACAGGATTTGGATTGAGAACAGCAAAAAAGATGCTACGGACGTCTTTGGTGCTCATCGTGCCAAAATCAATCTCTTTATTGTCCCCACCGTGCACGGAAAACTGTGAAAAGAAACGGAATTATTAAATTTGATGAAATAATAAATTGATGATGTGTGCATTGTATAACTTGTAACAGTGAGGGCATCTCATGAATATCAGAGAACATAAGATATGAAAGATACGAAAGATGTCACAACATTTGAAATATCCGTCCAGGGTCTGCAATAAGGCCATGAATTTTAAAAAAAGTTTGCTTGCCCTCGACCTGACTGACCGTGTATTACAGTCCCGACCATGTACTTTTTTCTTTCTTTTTTGCAAAAAATAGAAAAGAAGAAAAAAAGGATTATTTTTTACAATTGTTTTTTTTTTGCATTTCAAGTCACGTATATGACCTTGATTGACCCCATGTGGGACATCTGAGGTCCTGTTTTGGACTTAGACAATGAAAGAAAAAAAATTGTTTTTCTTTATTTCTGATATCCAGGTACCTAATTTGGAAAAGCAAAACAAAACAAAAATACGACCGACCGATCCCTGCTTTTTGGAGAGCATCTTTGGGCAAGCAAACAATTATTTTTGGGGGCCTAAGTGTATAGCAGTAGCAAAATGGTCTTCAATCCTCATTATTTTGCTACACAATTTTATGCCATATGTGGATAAACAAAATTTGGAAAACATTTCAAAATGTATGCTGATCAAGCAGTTTTTGCTATACAAAATAAAATCCTCAATGCAGACACCCTGGAAATATCACATGATAAGTAAGGTTCTGCTTGTGCCACTTTCCACTGGAGGGAAAATGAGATTTTCACCAATGCCGGAATATAAAACAAGCCTTTCACAGTGACACATGGTTTTTAAAAATGTAATACATTTGTTGGCATGACAAAGACAATGGTATATCTTTCCTACTTACAATTCTAAAATATAATTATTGGATTTGAAATCAATCTAGTATCAAATTATAGTCTGCTTGTCATTAGTTGTTGCCAGGGTTTTATACTATACATTTCAATGTAACAGTTTATCATTTTTAACAAACAATAGGAATTTGACAACAATTTGCTAAGCATTTTTTTCTCACAGAAATCGATCAATGGTTGTTGCACTTTAACAGGCCGTCTGCCATTTTGTTTCTCCCTGAGCCGTAGTATAGCAATCACATTTGTTTTTGTAATATTTTAAACTATAGTTTGATCAGTTCCAAATTGGTGAAGCATCCATACAGTAGCGAGCAAATGAATACAGAAGGACATGGGTGCATGAAGGCAACAAGCGATCTTTGCATATGTGTGACGCGTGCGTGGGGCCAAATCTGTGTGTGTGTGCGTATGTTTAGGGTGGGAATCGGGGATACACACACACTCTCTACCGTCCAATCGGGGATACACCCGCAATAGGGGATATCCCCAATCTCTAGATAGGTGCAAATTACTGCAAATCACGTCATAGTGCTATCCAATAGGGGACCCCTATTAGCATGCACCATGTGCACCCCTGTTAGATAGTACGATGTCCTATACACAAAAACATACACACAAAATGGCGGAAAATGACCACAATCCGCCCGGTGAGCGTGTATACACAATATCCCCTATTGCATAGTGTGGAACCCATATCCCCTATTCACACGTCTTACGCACAGGGGTGTGTGTGGTCATAATTGCGAACGCACGCTTGGATTACTTTGCGCGCACGGAGAGATAAAAACTGAATATTTCTCACCAATTTGGAACTGATTGAACTATAGCGAGTTCGTTCATCACTTAGAGGATTGTTTTTCGAACATGACATGAATTATTAAAGTACATCTTTTATGTACACACCTGCTGAACAATTTGAATGTAAATTAAGCAAAGTAGTGGATGCATAGCATTGGTTGAATGCAGTAGACCATTTAATGGGTGCATTTTATTGCCAGTACTATCAGACATATAAAATCAATGAAACACATGCATGCCAACATTGAACAGACACAACCTGTACAATACCTGCATGTCTGCCATCATATAGCATATAATAATCATTGGTCTGTTGCTTAACATCTGTTTTGATGAAATCAGGTACTTAAAATATAAATCATGACAACATTGAACAGACACAACCTGTACAATACCTGCATGTCTGCCATCATATAACATATAAAAATCATTGATCTGTTGCTTAACATCTGTTTTGATGAAATCGGGTACTTAAAATATAAATCATATGATCATATAATAATGTTATCTATAATTTTTCATGATCAATTCTTGTCAAATTTTTATCAAAATCAAACAGCAGTGATATACTGTGGCTCACAATTTTGATAATATTCAACAACAATCTACATCGCATTCAACAACACCCTTCAAGTTCCTTCCCCAAACCCCAACACAAAAACGAAAAATCAAAACAGAACAAATTCTACAAAAATCCTGATGATTACCACATTGAACTGTTTTACTTACTTTGAGTTTCCCTGTATACGCATGAACCGGCACGGTAAACACCGATGCGTTTGTTGTGAGCATCAGGTTTGTTGACAGCGCCGTCATGGTTGCGTTCGGTGAAAATATTAAAGAGATGGATGTGTCCTTTTTCTGCGGTTCTATTTCTATCGGACCTGTGTAATTGGAGAGCTGTAAAATTGACGAACAGAAAGATATTGTCATTGATTCTTTACAGCAACCATTTGAACGGAATTCAGATCATGCAAATGATCACTGTTTCAACTAAGAAGCTAACCCTGAGTAATAACAAAACTACAAATTGTAATCCTCCAGCAACAGAAAATGACTTCCAATGATTTGGTAATACCAAAATGTTTATAACCCAACCAAGAATCCCCATATTCTTCATAGATGGAGATTTTAACTGATCAACATCAAGATGAGAAAGAGAAACTAGAACAACAGTTCCATAACCCCCCCCCCCCCCCCCCCTGGGAGTTTGTAGTAATAAAGCTTACAAGGGGAAACATGAGACAAATAAGAACACAAAAAATGGTGTGCACGGCCCCTGGGAATCGAACCCGGGCCGCGGCGGCGGGAGTCCAGGTGGTTGTGCATCATGATACGGAGGTCACGTTCCAAAATTAAATTTTCAGAGCGTGCGGCTCACGAAGCAACCCCTGGTTAAAATGGCGCTTGTAGCAGAAACAGCGAGTAAAAAGAGGAAATTTTACTGAAGAGAAGCGAGTATTTGTTGTTACTTCATCCTCATTTTTCTTTCTAAGCTTCCCCCCCCCCCTATTACCCCTCCTCCAGATGTGTTTTGGAATGTTTGACAATCACCGCGGCCTGTGAATGGATCTCAAAATCACAATGATGCCCAGGTGGTAGAAGAGGTTGCACATGCTTGCTTTAGATGATTGCGCAAATGAGATAGATTGGGGAATGGGGGTGCACCGGCGCGGTGCTTCTGTTGGATTTAGCAGGGTTAAGGGCAGTGTCAACCCGGCACTTGTTTCAAAAATTGAATTTCATATTTCTCTATTATTTAATACTTTTATATGTATTCTATCATTACCATCATAAGCTACTAATCGGAAGCGATTATTTCCCCGTTCTTTTGGGTGATTTTAAATTGTTGTTTTGGTAAGTTTGAGTCAGGAAAAGGTGCATGGTTATTTGGCGGGAATTTAAGCGGAGTTCCGCGCTTTTCAAATGCTGCGACAGCTGTTCGATCATTGCGTCGCGCGCTGAAACTTCCCGCGCGTAATACTAGACGCGCCGCTTAATATCCACGACGTAGACGCGAAAAACAAAAGAGCGCAAAACAATGTCTAAAATGTAAACAAAGGCCAATCTTACGATCATTTAAATTTCAGTTTTCTTCCAATTTCTTCACATTGTGACAATATAAATTGAATCTGATAGTTTATTATGATTGTTCATAATAGTATACTCGCTTTTTAGGTCACACGCCCGTGTGTTCCGTGAACATTTAGCTTTAAATGGTGGAAAATGTCAATATTTTTACTAAATTGATGTTTTCTAGAAGTTCAAATTTGAAGGAATTTTACGAATTTTCAGACAACATAACTAAAAATATATCAAACTATCAGGTAAGCTTTTATTACCATTGTGTAGAGGACTTTCAGCGCTAGGAGGCAATTTTTTATTTTTTCGATTATGAATTTTAAACTCGAGATATTCATCAATTTCTAGCGAAATGTACGCAAAAAAACACGACTTTTACACTTTTCCGATGTTTTTAGCAATATTTCCAAAACCAAGCTTTATTTTGGAAAAAGAAAAAATTGCCTCCTAGACAAAATTGTTTTGTTTACAAAAACGTATATTAGAACAAATTACCATTTTTTATTTTATAGTTATGCTGTCTGAAAAATTTGGGGTAAAAAAATAGCTTTTTGGTTCATTTCTCAAAATTTAGTTTATTTGGTATGACATAGATATCACCATCGGCTTCCTTATCAAATTTCCTTTCTAAAAATGTATACTTTTATGTACTTTTATTCAATATTCTCAAACTTAGAAGCAAGAGTTGATCATCAAAATAATAGGGTTGACACTTCCCTTAAGCTCCGTTCACACTAGACGTTATTTACCATGTATTGCGGTGCGCTATCGCAATGGAGTTATAAAATATTCAACTGACATTGCGGCAGGCTGTGACGCATTGCGTTAACACTGTCGTTCTACTTTTTGCAACACCACACTGGCTGCTATCGCATTCAGTGACCTGCGTTGGCCCAACGTGACCTGCGATGAATTGCCGTACACTGCAACTGAAGTAAGGCCACCGCATGGCATTGCACGGCAAACATCGGCCTGTAAGATTTCTTTACCATTAAAGAACCTATTATTGTACAATGTCTTTTCATGTGTAAAATAGTTTCACCTAACATAGTCAAGTAATTCAACCTGAACACAGAATGTTTGCTGTGAAAACTTTCTTTGTGGAAAATGAAATCCACCCTGTCCTTCTTTCTAAATCATTGAAACTCCTAGAAGATCTTCAGTACTTACCCTAAATAATGATTCAACTTCTTCATCTGGAAAACTAACATGTTGAATCACCAAGGAAAAGTTGAAAAAGTTTGTGAGCGACAGTCTTTTGGTCTGTTCTTCTCGCGGTAGTTTTGATGAAAGGTAAAAAAGTGTGCTATTTTTTTCATAACTCAATGTGCTGCAAAGAAATATGCAAAACAATATTATTGTTAACAAAATATACAAAACCTTATACCCTTTATGCACATTTTATATGAATTTCTTGGTTTTACATTTTTACAAGGAAAAACTGATCGTTGAGTGGGAACTAGCTTTCAGTCACTTTGATTTTTGATTTGAGATCATTTGGGTCCTACGACCCTGGATAACCAATAAGCTTATATAGCTTATTTCCATTGGGGTCTGTTAGATGTGTGAACAGATACAGACCGGGATGATCCCCTACTCTTTACGAAAGAGTTTGTAACCTTTTTAACGTGCTTGGGAAATTGCTCTTCCGATGCACGGTACCACATTTTTATGTGACTTCTGAACCACTGCTGGTTGCTGCCATTAGGAAATCGTCACAATCACTTCGCGTCACAACTTGGGTTTTAAGGAAAGCAGGACACTGGGATTCTGGCTCGGACTTCCTTGATGCACCGGTGGAATCAAGTTTTCAACAACAACAAAAAATGGCTGGCTCATTGATCCTCCTGGTTTTCTCATTCCCATATCCATTCCTTTGTGGTACAAAAATGTGATCTAGGGCCGTTATTTTCGTGAAATTATGCTCCCGGGACTCAGTTTATTTTTTGTACAGGCTTCTGGGATTCCTAAATTTCTCCAAACATACTCTGGGTTGATTGTTGTCATGCGTGTTTCAAAATGGCGTCACGGTAAACACAGAAATGAGAATCCGCAGAGTATAAAAAATATTCAAGTGAATCTCCCCTTTAAATTTGTGTGCAAAGGTATATAGAGTGATTTAGCAGAAGAGTTGCGTTTTTTCAGTAAGCTTATTGTTATTTGGTCGATATGGCTTATTTTCAGAAATCGGGATTCAGGAATGTGGTTTTTGTTCCCGGGACTCAAAATTTCAGGACTGGACTAGCTCCCACTCACACTGTGATAAAATAGAAAAGAAATTCTACACAATCTATCTACAGGCTGTCCCAAAATGATTAGTACCCATCGATGCCCAAAGTTCAATCATTTTTATCATCATCAAAATCGATAGGATTAGGTCCAGGTTTTTTTACATCATCTTTGTCATACTGTAGTATTTTATTACAAATTTAGATCATGAATATTGGATTTATTAAACTCAAGATATACTCCATTATGTAAAACATGGTGATTTCACCTTTTTGGCAAAGTGCAAAAAAATGTGTTTTAAACAGCTTGTTTGAAAGACACTGATACATTCTCTTAATCTCTTGTCTGCTACTTATCTGTGGTTCCTTTCTATTTTAAACTGCTGTTGTATCATATTGTTGTTCAAACCATTAATACTTATTCATTTGGATTCAATTTGAAGGGTAAAAATGGATCGTCACGCATGAGCGACCCCAAGCTTTGTTTCTATAATGAGCTAGTTTTGAGGCTAAACTTGAGGGACATTTAAACAGGTAAAGACGTAGTCATGGATAATTAGCAGTGGCTTAGATTTCTTTTTCATATTGGGGATGCAATTTCCTACAAACTTGCTAAAAATAATGAAGTCCATTAGTGTTTAACTTCACGAAATCCATTCTCCAATGTGAAAATGAAATCTAAGCCACTGCACTGGTGATTCACCAAATACCACTTCATTTAGAAGTCCCTAAACACTTGTCAAATAAAACAATGCATGGGGTCACTCAAGTGTGACAAACTTCTTTTACCCGTTATTTTGAATTAAGGAGACTTATTAGAAATGATTTGAACACCCATAACCAATAACAGTTACAACAGAAAGACACACAAGATTATAGTGAGTAGACAAGAGATTATGAGAATACTCAAGTTTCTTTTAAACAAGCTGTAATAGCACACACATTTTTTTAGCACTTTGCCAAAAAGGTGAAATCACCATGTTTTACAAAATGGAGTATATCTTGAGTTTAATGAATTCGATATTCATGATCTAAAATTCTAATAAAATACTACAGTATGGCAATGATGATGTGAAAAAACAAACCTAATCCCATCGATTTTGATGATGATAAAAATGATTGAACTTTGGGCATCGATGGGTACTAATCATTTTGGGACAGCCTGTATACACATACCCTTGTAAAACATTTGCTTGGTACGGAATCTGCAGTTTAAACATCTTGTCTTTTGCTTTGACGATGATTTTCCCTGACCACATACGCGATACGTTGGCCCGCAGTGGATTAAATGTGATATTTGCTACTTTGGTGTGTTTTTCTGTAACTCCGGAAACTCTCAAGCCCATCGGTTTAAAATCAATGGTGATCGCTGGATTGGTCCGCATTAATGTCACACCCTGGTGAGAAAAGAGGGACAAGTTCAACTTTAGCATTACAATATTATGTGATTATCCAATAAGAAGTATCTGTAAGAAACCGGTAGATTTGGTTCTTTTCAAGCCCCAGTCAAAACAATACACATTGCAAAATCTCACTGTTAATAAGCTAAATCATTCAACTTCACCATATTATCAAAACCATTAAATTCACTGGTTTTCAACATTTAAATACCGTGAAATGTGAAATTACACATTTCATTCATTTAGCTGTAATCCTCATCAAATCATCAGATAACAGAATTAAAGCCAATCCTTTAAATCCTGTTTGTGTTTGAAGTCGACCGAAAACATTCGCCTGGACCACTTTTAAAATCACTGCATTGGCTTCCAATACGCCAAAGGATCATCTTTAAATTACTTCTGTGTGTTTATAAATGTCTTCATAACCAAGGACCAATCTACTTGTCAAATTGTTTATCATTATATGTTCCAAAGAGACCACTCCGATCTTCTAATATCTATCTACGTCTTCAATACCCTATCACTAGAGTTCTAGCTGGTGATAGAACTTTCACAGTTTGCACGTCAATAGAGTGGAATAAGCTACCTATCTGTATTAGACAATCATCATCTACAAGTGTGTTCAAAAAAGCTCTTAAAACTCATTTGTTCCCTTAAACAGTTTTTCTGTTTATATTTTGTTTCTTATCTATTTTGTAATTACTACAATATATTGTACTATGCTCAAGTTACACTCACATTTTGTAGTTTAAGTTGTAATTTTAAGGTTTTTATCTTGTAAGCGCTCTGAGCCTTTTGGAAATGGCGCAATTAATGCTTTCTGAATTGTATTGTATAATAAGTTCTATTGAACCACCCTATTCACCTACTTTTCAAGTAGAGAGATATCAGCTAGATCACAGACTAACAAGAATTTGAAGTGCCTGTTATCGAATTTGGTTAAAAAACGCAGCACTCATCAATAAACTAACAACAACAATCCCTGTGTGGCAGTAGAATCACTTATGCTCACACATGGCACACGCTGCAATGTTACTAACATTGTTGTTGACCTGCCCGCTTGGGCTACATTTAGACCCTCGAGTACAATGTTGTGCTTTTTAGATAAGTGTGCTGCAAAATAATTGGGCTACACTTCTGCTGGCAACATTGACCAAGACAGCTTTAACACTTTCCACGCAGTTATTAGTTTTACCGTTACAAAATCGATTTATTTTTATTTTTTAGAAACCTTTCCCAACTTTCAAAGTCTATAATAAGAATTACTTAACCAATGCTAGGAATGTTTGCACTTATTTTAATGCATTTCTCGTGGTGATTCCAAATATGGTAATGAAATAGAACTATTTTGACATTTTAGAAACATTTTCTGAAATTTTGAAATGTCATCTGCAGACAGCTTCCGCGTGGAAAGTGTTAAGCATGAAATGTTAATTATGCATTGACGTGTTGGCAATTTTGTGACTGCCAATGATTTGCAAAACCTTTATCATGTTCGTATTAGAAGTTTAAAAATATTGCAAAATTCCTAATGCTGCAAAAATATTTTGACTTTTCAGAGATCAAAAAGATTTGATGTACAAATAAAGCCAGCCACGGCACAGAATAAAGCTCTTTACAATTAAAATAACATCGACCTGTCTGGAAGCTATATTGCTATGACAGTTGATAGTGTTGAAGTGGTTTAGGGCATAGAATTGCTTTTCCGAGAAATAAAACAGTAGGACGATAAACATACGTACGTACATGCACTTCTTAACCTTTTTTTTAAACTTTTACAAGGATATCTTTACAATAACAACTCCTTTATCAAGTTAACAGTTTACAGATTTTATTAATGCTATTATATTATATAAATCTAAAAAATGCAGTAAAATTCACAAAGGTCTGGTCTTGTAGGATCATTTTAAAAGCTTATTCAGCAAAGACTTGTCACTAGCATCAACAACCCCAACCTAGCACTACCCATAATGCTTTGCAACAGATAAAACGTTGTTGAGACGGTCGGCAATGACATGCCATTGTCTTCAACACTTTCCACGCGGCTATTGGTTTTACCAAAAAAACAGATTTGTCAGAAACCTTTCCCAACTTTCAAGGTCTATCTCAAGGATTACTGAACCAATACTAGGCATGTTTGTACTTATTCCAATGCATTTCTCACGGTGATTCCAAATATGATAATGAAATTCAATAATTTTGATATTTTTGAAACATTTGGTGAAATTTTGGACTGTCGTCTGCAGACGCCTGCCGCTTGGAAAGTGTTAACATATAACTCTACATCAAACTGTCAAGTCTAATTTTAGTTGAAGTAGGTAAAATCTATTTGACTCCATCAAATATTTGTTCACATTGAAAATACATTCAACGTGAAAACAATGGATTTTTCCTCAACACATACTCACCGTCAGTTGTATAGTTTTGGGACTTGTATTAATGAGATACAGCGGTAATGTTTTTGGTTCATCTAACGACCTCAGGGTACCAAAATCTAACAGTTCTAAAGATGCAAATATTCCAGGAGCTGCGGGTAAAAACAAAAACAAAAAGTTAACGTGGTTTGATCAGTTCCAAATTGGTGAAGCCTCCTTACAGCCGTGAATGAATACAGAAGGCAGCGAGCGTGCATGAAGGCAATGAGCGCACTGTGCATCATATGCATGCATAACCGGGTGCGTGTGGCCATAATTGCTCGCATATGCTTGGATTAATTTTGATAAAAACCTGATATTTCTTGCCAATTTGGAACTGATTAAACTATAATACATATCTTATTCACAAATTGCAATTGCTTGAATGCCGACTGATGATAGGTTATGTAAATTTTAAAGAAAGCATTCTCTGAAAATGAATGTCTTTCATACCATTTCCTCCATGAACAAAACAAGGATCACGAAGTTTGATGAACCGAATATGGAAGTGGAAGGTCATTGATCCCAGTGAGTAGCATCTTTCACTTCTTGTGAATTTGAGCGCAAACATTATAACTCAAGGCTAACTTGTCCACTTTTGATGTGGGTTGACAATGATGTTGATTTCTTGCTTGGTGTTAAACGTTTCTCCTCTGGATGATAATTTGACCATTCATTCAATAAGATGATTCCATTATTATACGGGTCCTTATAAAAGCATTTAAGTCCCAGCCTTGCATCAAGTCTTTGACGGAATAAAGTGCATCAACCAGTTACAATGAGGTTCTATTTTCTACAGTGTAATTGATGCTTGCCTGAGACATAAGTACATTTAAACCTTCCTCTGATTCATTAAATTCACCAGCACAACATTCAAATGGACAAAGGCGGCGCCCCATGGGGAGCCGCTTTTTAAAACAAGTACGTACCTGATGACACCTCCACTTCCAGTGGTAACATAAGGAATTCATCTACTTCCTCTGGGCTACTGGAGTGATTGGTTTTGATGCGGATAAAAGCTGTATGATTCGTCTCCACCCTACCAGTGAAGCTTGCCCGCATCACCGATTTGGTTTGGTAGGGTGGAATGACCTGCACAAGTTGAAGGAAAAAAACAGCAAAATAATGACTTGACATAGCATGATATGAAATATTTACGCAAAATAAGTGGCCGATAACCCTAACCCTCTAACCGGGATCCCAAAATTTGGAGGGAAAATTAACAAATAAATCACCGCTCCCCAATCAGGGATCGAACCAGGGTCCCTCCGGACCAAATAACCTGGCCCACGGCTCTCAGCTACTCATTCACGCAGTATACTGCGCTCACTATATGCGAACCAACATGAGTAAATGAGGCGGAATGCGGTAGTAGCTAATTTGATTTAAGAGCACAAATGTGGGGCAAGGACAAAATAAGTCAAATTCAGAACAAAGTCTTATTTCTTTTTGACACATCTTGCATCTGACCAAAGACTCATATTCATGAAAATAAAAGAGTTAAACTACATTTTGAGGTATTTAGTTTTCATTTACTCCATCGATTTGTTAACAAAACCAAAACTGTAATTGCCCATAACTTGACAATTTGTATTTGATGTTTTGAGACGAAGTGATTTTCAATCATCTGTAACTTTGGTTTGGAATGTGATGACATTGACTTTGGTACCAAAATGTCCCTTAACATAATTATATACATATTATTATGATTTCAATAACTCAATATTCATATTTATTCACATAATAGGCATTTGACTAACAATGCGGTACAGTCACACTATGTTGTGCACTCTGTTATACAGAACATTGTCACATTAACACATTTAACTTTTTCCTCTCAAGGAGTGAGCGAGCATAGTTTCATTTCCTTATTCCGACTCCCACAAGGATCTGTGTAGGATTTCCTCAATAAACGACTGATCATTTCCTTAATTGTGAACCCTGCTGAAACATGGTATGTATGTTGACAGTTTTCATGAATCCTTTTTCCCCACGTTTAATTTAAGGAGCATTGGTTTTGGTTTTTATTTCAAGGAATTCTTCAATAAAACCACCCATGGTATGTATAAATAGCAATATGCCAATAAAAATTATCAACACTCTTTCCCCCTGCAAAGTGCCTACACTGTTTACAATATGCTACCATACACACAAAAACATGTGACATTTTATACCCTGAAATGGTTGGATTTTGGAGTTATGCTACAAACCAAGAAAAATACTATTAATTTTGTATTTAAAAAGTATATAGTCATTCAATGGTAAAACAAAAAATGTGCCCAAGCTTATCTGCATGTCACCAATGAGTTGGAACAAGATTAAATGAATTAGAATTTATGTTGGCATAGTTGTAACATAGCATACCTAGGTGATTTCAATGTCGAATGCAATATAGGAATGCAGTGAAATAAGATTTGGACAAATAGGGGGAATCATTTCCCCAATTTTGACTTACTGTGTTAAGAGTCATCTCATTCAAGGGGAGGCAAGGTAGGGACATTAATAAGGGGCACTGCGCTCCATCAGTGGTAACATAGCTCAGAATTTCAAAATGAAAGCATAATATCCTATATTAAAGTCAGTGGCATAATGCTATGGACATGATTTCAACAAAGTGTGCGTATGTGCGTAAACCCGGAATCGCATACCGGAAGCTTACTGCGCGCCCGGATTGGTCAATCGTGAAATTGTCACGCCCCTGCATGCATATTTAGTTAGTACATTTCATGCATCTGGACGCAGCTCCGCTAACAACAACAAAACAAGCTTCACATGAAACGGTTTGAATTTGGTCCGTAGCATTATGACAGTGATAATATATGATACAAGCCAGTATTTGACCCAGGGGAAAAGATATTTAATTGGATTTATATCCTAACTAGAGGTAGTCACAATCAGAGTCACTGCTGGAATGAGGTCATAAAATGCTACAATGCTATATTTCATAATCAACAAAAAGGCTAATAATATGATGAGGCAGAGAAGAGTGCTTATGATATGAATACCATTATATTTTTTCCACTGGTTAATTGGTAATTGATTGATCCCTGCCCCCAATACAAGCTGTTTCATTAGAGTTTTATCAATGACCCACAAATGCACAATAGGTATTCATTGTATTCTAATATATTTTGAGTTCGACTTTCAGATTTTTAGAGAAAACTGACAAAAATGCGTTGTTTTCATGAAGTTCATACTTTTGCACGCATAGTTTTGGGGGAAAGTAAATGAGGATTTTTCAAAACATTGAATTATGTCATATGTTAGTCCTAATAGTACGCGATAATATTGACTTTTACATACCACAGTGGTATATTGACCTCTATCTGCATGGCCGGGTATCTGCCACTACACACAATGTTGTTATGAATATGACAATAAAAGACTTGAATCAAAATTGAATCAAAACAAATGGTCAAATTTCACAAAATGACCATCCTTTAGAATGCCCCACCACTTGGGCTATTTACTGAGCTTTACTGCGTTGTGTATGGGTAATCTTCCATATCGCAAGCAATAACTGTATTACTACCGTTTTAGTTCAGTGAACAGGATCTGGTACAATCAAGGCTGTTTTTTCAAAGGTCTACACAATGTACTTCCCACAATATTAAGCAAGGTAAATAGTAATACTAGTCCCTTTGAAGTCAACCTAAAATGCAGGGTTGAAACAAGACATATTTTATATTATTAAGAATAGCCCATTGTGAAGAATGAACACAATAAATCAGAAAATAAATTATTTGAATTATATTAGAAGCCTAACCCCCCTGAATGCTAAAAAATACCACTGCTATCTATCTGCTACGCTTCCTCAGACTATATCTCGCTGTGCAATCAAGACAGGCTTTACATGTCATACATGGTTTTGCTGCTGTTGACTCTGCCTCCCAATGCCAGCATCCCAGGTTCCCCTGTATTTAGACCATTTGTTCAACCTGAATAAATCTACAGATATTTTCTCCAGCTCAAAATAGTCAATAAGATGCCCACGGAACATACATATTTGCCAAATGTATCAGTTACAAGGTTTAAACCAGGTCCTTATAAAGTTTTCATTCAACATTTTTGAGCACTTGGACCTCAAATAAAAATAAAATAATTATGTTCGTGTACTACTTGCTGACAGTTGTGGATAGCTTAAGTTCTGATAAAAAACATTCAATTCCATCAATGTTGGCTGAAATGTTCCCACAATTGATCATGAGCTTCCAAACATCCTTCCTATTTGCCTATATCTGACATTGACAATAGATTATAATAAGCTTACCAAATAAAAATCATATTTTTCTTCTCAATTTTACCTAAATTTGCATCATACTTCAGGTCCTTGGCCTGATATTAGAGTTTAAAAGATTTTCTCTGCTTGAATGAGTTGCTACAATAGATCTATTTGACATAAATCCTGTCTGGCATTAGCTTGCATGCATTGTATGACAACTGATGATTATGGTTCCCCTGTTACCACTAGCGGGTATAACCAGCAAATGGTTACATACATGGTATTTATTGTACAAAAACATAAACATTATTATTCTATATTCCATATTTCAACATGAATGCTTATTTTGGCCTCAAACTTTTGTTCTTGGTATGAACTTTAATTTATGATCTGAATGCAGTTATTCTGAAGGATTCTATTTTTGTTTTTAATTATTTTTGTCAATTGATAAATTTGTCAATTAGAATTTGGCAATTACTTAACTTTATAAATCTTGCCATATGTTTAACTCATATTCTCTTTCAAACGACATTGAATGATTCATACAATATTTTCAAAAGCTAAAATTGATATGCATAAACCCTTAAATTATGTGATTACAAATTCAATGTTACATGTTTTGTTGGGAATTGTGTTATTTTGAAAATACTTGAACCATACAATGCACATTTATGACTTCTACAAATGTCACACCTTATTTGCACTACATGTACATGGCCGTGACTGGATTGATGACACATTCATAATTCCACTACACAGAATAGCAGTGCATGTTTTGTGAGTTGCAGTGAACCAATTGATTGGCTCATCTTCGTTGAGAGTTACCAGTTTGATTTCCAATCACTCATCAGTTCATTAACCATGTTAATGTCTGTTGGGCTAGTGTCCACATTTGCTCTCCATAGTAAAAAATAAAGTACTCAAAAATGTGGACATCATAATTATATAATAAAAAGGTAGTCAATACCTCTGAGTGGTAAAGTAATTCTTATGTTTGGAAAAGACAAACATGACAAAGGCAAACCTAACTAGGCTAGAGGACTTCGCTCCTCTTCTGATGCTACCAGGCTTTTTGTTCCTCGATCTAAATGTCAAGCTGGTGATAATTCCTTTCGTGTATGTGGCCCCCGACTTTGGAATCAGCTCCCGGTCAGCATCAGAGAGGCGTCGGCCATCTGTATCTTCAAACGCCGGTTAAAAACTCATTTGTTTCCAAAATTCTGATTTTTTTGTCTTTGCATGACTTGTGTATATATTGTTATTTTTATTTTTATTGTATATAATGCTGTTTCATATTGTTAAGCGCTGTGTTCTTTGTAGAGCGCTATATAAATGCTTATTATTATTATTATTATTATCCAAATGTCAATTTGATACATCAGGGGGCCTTAACATTGGCCACAGGGTTAAGAGAGCGTAAAACATTTACGCACATGTGTCACATCTGTACAAATCAGTTTTAAAATGAATGTGTCACGTCACTTCGAAAGGGGGCACTTGGCGCTGAACAGCAAACTGTGCTACAACCAGTAAAAGTTGGAATATCGAGAAAAAATGATCCTGAGGTAGATTTTGTTTCTTCATCGGATTACCTTTCCTTAATGATATCGTTAAAATCATTACAAATAATTTTAATATCTACTAACTGACCAGAAAAGTGTTAATTTTAAGTTTTCACAAATCATGCTTGTCAAATTTACTTTTACTGTATCATTTCCCGAAGCTGTTAGATGAGCGGATGCTAAAAAAGCCATAGCTCTTGAACGGAATGTCCAATTTGGATAAATAAATGTTAGATAACTGATGGCTTTAATAAAACATAAAAATCTAAATTTTGTTTCTGTAGCCAAGTTACCACCGCCCCCCCCCCCCCCCCCCCCCCCCCCCCTTTGATGTGACGTGTCAAAAATCAGTAAAAAATATACGGCACTAGAACCAGAAGGTTGGTTCTGGTTTCCCCACAAATAAACCATACCTCCCTGAAAGCGATGAGATGTTCTGGAATCCTCATTCCTTCCCCGAAAATCTTAATTCATTTGTATTTAAAGGCTCAATTTGGTCTAAAAATTATATTTTTTTTGAAGAAAAAGAGTGAAACAGTTCTTTAGTACAACTGAAAAGGAAATCTTGAGAGCATTTTATTTCCTGATTACCACATGCACAACTTTGACCTTGTTATCATTCATGGAAGTGAAATCAATTGCAATTATCACTCTCAGATTACCATTTTATTTCATTCAGCAACCCACCCCCACCAGATACACATACAAAGAAGCAGGAAGTTTCAACACAAAAAGTATGATAAATACGGCTCTTTGCCATAAAAACAGGCTCGATGCGTAATCCAGGATCCCAAACTCATTCAGGAAGTGCCTTGATTTTGATACCGTTTACAGAGTGATTGTATTTAACCAAGTACCGTGTTTGCATAATGAAATATATCTTTTACCACGAAAATATATCAAATCTGCCAGATTTGCGATTGATACGGGTCACTATTACTATGATCTGGCGATGGCACACAGGAACATCTCTGCCCCCCCCCCCTCCCTCCATGACGATAGTTAGGCTATCCATGTTATAATGGATTAGCAAACATCTTGTTGGGGAATACTAAACCGAGTATAAGATTTTCTGAAAGAAGATACAGTTGTTTCCCAACCTTAACACTTTCCACAGGGCAGGCGTCTGCAGACGATATTCCAAAATTGCACAAAATGTTTCATAAATGTCAAAATTATAGACTTTGAATCTGTTTTGTACATGGGAAAACTAACAGCCACATGGAAAGTGTTAACACTCATGGTGGAACCAGGGAAAAACTATCAATGAAAAAAAATGGGAGTCCATGCCTTAGTCCAATTCGCCAGGGGGGGGGGGGGGCACTTCCAAAATTCAACTTTTTCCTTCCGCTGTGATCGCCGGGGGAGATGCACCAAGAGAACCAGTGCTACCAGCATAGTTTACCAATGGGGTTTTGTGGTGTTCAGGGCTTTTGGGTTAATATGCATTTGAAAGCACAATTCATGCTCATGCACCAAACCAACTCCATCAAATGTGAAATAGACTGGGTGCGAATTCATTTGTAGTCCCTTGTAGTAAGCATTTATAAGACAACAAGGTAGTGCAGAGGAATTTGAAACACTGGCAGAGTTGCCTATCCTACCGCTTCCCCCCCCCCCCCCCCCCACACCCCCCCTTTTTATCTCACTACCTCGAACAACCTTGGTTATACCCTCTTATAACTTACCCATAAGTTTTGAGGTGCTTCTATTGAACCCGATGGTAGCTCTAGGTGTAGATCTCCTCCACTGGAGTAAATTTCTGTAACCTGTTGAGATGAGCGAAAATTAAAGAAAAGATGAAATGTACATATGTATTTGTTTGTTTTAAGGAAAGGATAACAAATGAGGTAACAAGTTGTTACCATTTATACCATCAATCCTGCATTGATTAATATTGTGTGTTTTCTTTGAATCTTAAAAGTTTTATAGAAGTGTTCTTTGACTAATTTTGTGGATACTTTATTTCACTAATTTAAAATTACTGCTATTCTATGGTTTAATCAGTTCTAATTTGGCGAAAACCTTTGGTTTTCATCTATCCGTAATCCAAGCGCACACACGGTTTTGGTCGCAAACAAGCGTCATGCATATGATGCACGGTGAGCGTGTTTTGCTTTCGTGCACACCCGTGTCCTTTTGTATTCATTCGCTGCTGTAAGGAGCCTTCGCCAATTTGGAGCCGATTAAACTATAACGGGCATTTAATTTACCGAATCTGGAACTTTTACTGTTATTTTTAATGCAAAATTGTCAGTTTCGCGGGTATTTAATTTTGCGAAACCACATCCCTCACAAGTTCACGAAATTAAATCCCTCACTAAATTAAGACATTTTACAGTCATCACCTATTCCTTCAGACTACTCAACCGTATCAAATGCTGTTTTCACCAAAAGTGGGGGAATAATTCCACTTAACAAATCTTAAACTTTTATCAAATCTTGATATTTATTTTTGAAGTTTTGATTGATAAAGGTTGGTTGTATATTTTCTTTTTGTGAACACATCATGTACACCCTTGTGTAAGAAAATATTGCTTTGAAAGTTTTATATCAATAAAAACAGAAATATGGGCTTGATGGACAACATTTGAGAATAACCTGCCGTGTTTAAAGAAAGATTAATTTCCTCTCACTGTCCTTAAATAACAATATAATATCCGTAAAGTAAGAGAAACACATAGTTTTACACTTTCACGCTGGATCATAACACAAAGGAAGGAACCGCTCCCGAAGTCAGTCAATTCAATGCTTCCTCTCTCTAAACAACTGTTTAATGTCCATGAAATATATCTCTACCATAGGAAAACTGGAGGGAGGTGACGTGACAGGACTGAAAAATGGACATTTTGGAGGGAAATATGGGCTATTTGGAGGGAAATTTTGCTCTATCCATAAAAATAGTGGAACATTTTCCATTTTTTAGAAGGGAAATTTGGGTTTAGCTTGCCGGGATATCAACATTTTTCCAGGCCTGGGAGGTAACTCAAATATTTGAATTAGGTTGAGATGAACAATGTATCACAGGAAAATCCTAGTCAAGTCATGGAAATGCCAGTTCCCTAGACACTCAGACCCATTCGTATACGTGAACCCAAATAATTGTGGTTAATTATACACTCGTCAAAAGAAGTTCCTTGCCACTTAAATTAAATTAATAATTAATAGAATATATATAATATATATACTCAACTTTTTTTGGGGTAGGGGTGTGCCGCCCAGGGTCTCAAAAAGGGGGCTACAGAACTGAACTGAGTGGATTTTATGACGAAAAATAGGGTCTTAGGAACTGATTTTTTTCAAAAAAATAGGTCTTCGGAACTGGCCCATAGTTCAATTTTGATAAGCAAGAACGCACATTTTCAATTTCTTTTGGTTTTAGAACGCAACATTTTCGAAGAATTGGGGATTTGGAAAGAAAAATGTTGTGATTTTTGAATTTTCAATAAAATGTGGGTCTTAAGAACTGATGCAGGCTCAAAAGAGGGGTCATAAGAGCTAGCAGCAGAGGGTGAAAATGGGGGTCTTCAGCGCGGCACATACCTATACCCTTTTCCAATGTCAGTGCCCCCCCCCCCCCCAGATTCTACACACGGCCCCTGTGAGGGTGCTCAAATGTGGTTCGCCATTTTTAAAGATGGCGGCCATATAGAGGGACGCGGGACCCAGTCTAATAACAGATCCACACACACTAACAATTGCCGTACATCTCTTTTACAAATGTCACTGACTATAATTCCTTGATTCCAGTCCAGTCTACTGATTCCACTTGTCAAATTAATTCGGCAAGTGACGTGTGCACATACTAACAGTTAACATTTTCTCGGAGATCACAGAGTACAGAAAAATACAAGATCAAACATACACCAGTCCTTTACAACAAGAAACAAATAGTTTTCTTCTTTTGTTCTCATATTTTCCTCCAAAATAATCATCATAACATGCTATAAATAAGCACCATGTATTGAAGATTTATAAATAACGGGTTATTTTCAAAAATAAATGACCTTCATATTCCATTCTTTAAAAATCTCTAAATCAGTCTTAATCTACAGCAATCCAATAATTGATAATGTCCTGTTGAATTACATGGAATGATTAATATATAAGTGAGATTAACACAATTTCTTGCCAAACATTGATTTCTTCTCCAGTTTAGTGAAGATTCAGTGTATAGTTCCAAATTGGCGAGAAATATGCAGATTTGTATCTAATCTGTGCGCAAGAATAATTCAAATGTTACGCCTTTGATGCACAGTGCGCTTGTTGCGTTCATGTGCGCCAGCCTGCACCCTTCGCTACTGTAAGAAAGCTTGCCAATTTAGAAGCGATCAAACTATAGTCATACTTATGAGACAATCGACTACATTGGCTGTCAGACTGATTTATTGATCTTTTGGCTGACTCATTGATTCTAACCTCTACTGATATTCAAATAGGCGGTATTTGCATTCAGTAGTAATGTTCAAAATTATGATGAGTTGGCGAGTTTTCTCTATTAATTCTTTCGCTTCTGTGATCAGCAACATAGTTGATACTGAATTTATCTGTGAATTCAATGAACATAAATATAGGTAGGTGCCCTTTTACGCGAGTGGGGATCCACTTGGGTATGGTTTAGGGCAGGCATTCTCAAATGGTGGCGCGCGCGCCACTTGTGGCGCATCAAGGCATCCTAAGTGGCGCGAGAGTGGTTAAAATTTGTTTTAAAAAAAAAATCATATCATGAGATATCCAGATTTCATAGGCCTATGACGGTCAGATGTATAAAGACAGGAATTTTCCGCGCGCTATGCGCGCATGTGCCCTAAGAGTAATATTAGTTATTATGTTGCACATGTTAAAATATTTTGTGACGGGAATTTTGCCATTGTAAATTCTAAAAAATATGACCAAGTGGAGCTTCAACAAGTTGGTTACTAAAATGTGGCGCATCAGTAAATCTAGTTGAGAAAGCCTGGTTTAGGGTACTCAGTACAAAATAATATACATTACGGCAAACATGGGATGCAATTTTGGTCATTTGATACTGAATCGGTAGAAATATTTGCGCTGCAATTTGTTCTTCTTCTTGTCACATTTCCAAGCATTTTCCGCGATGACACAATCATGCAAATATAGTCCTTTTGGGTATTTTATTAGTGAAATTAACTTTCAAATTGCCCATTTTAAAAGTAAACAAGATGGTTGAAGATCGAAAAGTGAAGAAAAAAAATTCATTTCATTTCAATTTTATTTAATTTAAATTTATTTTTATCACAAATCAATTGTGTTCATCTCAATGGGATACTATATCTGCCAACATCTTGTCATGTGATCACATTATTCCTCTGTATTATTCCCCTAAGGCTTTAATAAACACTCTATTTATAAGTATCACACACAGATAACAACATCCAAGTAAAAATTGACATTTATATTGACTTTTGTTTATAGAATGAACCAATTTGACTAAAAAAATCTGAATACATCACAGAAAATGGTTGCTAGGAGATTTGGTTGAATTTCTTTCTTTTTTAATGCTGAAAAAATGTATGGGATGTATTATTCAGCAGGGAAAGCAAAAACATATCAAAGATAATTCAAAGTTCATCAATACAAAACGGCAATCATTCTACCAAAATGGGACAGCTTCTGTACAGACAAATGGAATAGTGTTTCAACTGTCACATATCGAATGCTGATTGATTTGCAAAATTCATGATTTTTCATAAGAAAGATTACACATTTTTATCTTCACTTGATGTTTTTTTCTTGAAAATCTGTAACTGTAAACATGTTACATATTGCAGTCATTGCAATTTGCTGCTGAAAAGAATTCCACACATCCTTGTGATATCGATTTAAAATCGTAAAATTAACATGAATTTAACATTGGCGATACCTGTATTAGCACACTATACATTGCAGCATATGACAAATTAAATATCCTTTTACTTAAAAATACAAACAATAAAAATACCAGATTAAAAATGAATTACAATTTAACAGTATAATGGGTAGGGTAAGGTCGATACACTATACAAGGCTAAGAATCAAATAAAAACTATTTCTATTTAATTAAACCTGTTCCCCTACATGTTAGCTTTAAAAAGTGCATTTCATTAAATAGTTATGATCAAGAGACGTTGCACAAAACTGCACGTCATAATATAATAAGATAGGAGACGAAAAAATAGTCTCTCTTCGTTTTCCAATAAAACTATTACTCTAATTTCATGGCAACGGCTCCCATAGTAACAACAAGCCCTACTTAATAACAGTAGGCTCGGCCAGACATAAATATTGATTTGTTACCCCTGGAAACAGTCATTGACATGTCGTAGCGATTAAAAGAATTTACGCACGGATGAGTGTTACTAGGTAATTTCAAGTGGTAAAGGGCATTATGTGATGCAGCACATCAAAAGGGGGACTTTGCAGGAGAAGTCAATTGTGAGTATATTATGTGTGCTATCAGTACACACAGAGCATTTTCTGAGCTTTAAAATGACACCAAATGTATCAAAATTGACCAAGACATTCAGATTTTGTGAGTGAAAATGACTCCTAAATTCTTGTAATTTTCTTTATTTTTACTGTCCGTTTCCATCCATGTATATCTTGAAAAACACACAGCTACATGTGCTGCATCATATATATATGATAGCAAGGGACCCTTTTAATCAGCTACATGTACTATCCTCCCCTCACCTCCCCCCCCCCCCCCCCCCCCCCCACATCCTCCATTCCACTTTGCTACCCTCAAAGGATACTGCTATCCAAGACAAAACGTTGACATAAATGTTCCCCAACAAAATTCTAAACAAAAATACTTTTCACTCTCTCCCAACCTAAGCACCAAAATGTGCCATTATGATGACAACAAGTATCGGGTGTTTGTTTTTGTACGGTGCTTATTTTTGGGAGGGTGGGGGGGGGGGGGGCGGTCATAATCTAACGTTAATTATTTACATGTGTCGTCAGACATACCATGGCTATTCTGTTCAACGTATATCACGGCTTTACAAAAAAAAAAGTAAAACACCTGTCGTTTTGCATGTCATCAGTGCTAAGTAACGCAACTATTTTATAACGAGCGGTAATGAACGAGGCAGACTCGATCATGTGTGCCAGAATTGCATTCCGACTCATGAAAAACATACAAGCTTTTACCTACCAATACATCAGAGAAATGTAGCACACAATGGAACGAAGGACACATGGATGTGAAAATGCCAGCTACATTAGGCAGTGTATATTGAAAACTGGGATAGACTTGCATCATATTATCATACTACAATGCACACAAGAGCTATACCTCTATCTAAATATTCCTGTCTTACTTACGGTAGCTTGGCTTTATTAATAAATGATTAGTATCGATATTAATTTTTATTAGAGATCGGATGAAAAATACAAATACCGACATGTTATATAACTTGACAATACTGTATTCCAAATCAATCTCATAATCACAATAAACTGCCGTGTATCGTCGTCCTTAACGGATACTGATTGACGTCTTTTCTTACAAATAATTTTCCGTCAATGCCAATCACGGGTTAAATAATGAGAATAAGCGCTCATCAAAGATTCAACAGAACACAAAATGTATACACATCCCTCCGTTTGACATTTGTTACAAGTAGCTTCAGGGCTTTGTCTTACTTAAATGCCGTCATAAAAAAATACACTAGCGATGCAGGTTGATGTATGGCATTTAATCATGCTAAAAAGGAGTCTGAAAATTCTCATCATCGTGAAATTGTAGTAAATTGGCATTGCACGTTTGTTTTTAAAATGAGTGTTTCCTTTAATTTGAAATGTTGCATGCAGAAGTGGATATTTTGTAGCGTCATATACCATAGTTCAAAATGGTACATTCCAATGTAAATCATATTTATGTTGCTTGAAAACCTTTTTATGATTCATAATATGTGTGAAAGTTTGAAACATAAATGTCCTTGATCTATATCAGGCTTTCTCAACTAGATTAACTGATGCGCCACATTATAGTAACCAACTTGTTGAAGCTCCACTTTGTCATATTTTTTTTAGAATTTACAATGGCAAAATACCCTTCATAACATTAATTTCAATATATTTAAACATATGTAGGCAGCATAATAACTAATATTACTCTTTTGAGGGCACATTGCTGTCTTTATACATGACCGTCATAGAACCTATGAAATCTAGCTATATCATGATATGATTTTTTTTTACAAAACAAATTTTAACCACACTCGCGCCACTGAGGATGCCTTGATGCGCCACAAGTGGCGCGCGCTGTCAGTTGAGAAAGCCTGATCTGTATTGTATCTTGTTCTTCATACAGAGCATAAAAATCACCCTTCGAAAGATTGCATAAAAGGGGTAACTTAGAAAAGAACATTTACATTATATCATGCACTTCTGACCATACTTTATTCCATCTGAAGTACGAACAGAGCGTATTTACTGAATACAGCGTATTATTAGGTGTATACAGTATTAATGCTACTGGTGCATGTGCCTTCACGATTATATTTAGAATTTAACACTTTCCACACGGCAGACGACATTCCAAAATGTCACTAAATGTTTCAAAAATTGCAAAATTGTTTCATTTCAATACCATATTATTTGGAATTGCCATGTGAAATGCATTGAAATAAGTACAAACATGCCTACTTGTAGTAGGATAGACCTTGACGATTTCTGACAAATCTGTTTTGTATATGGTAAAACCAATAGCCGCGTGGAAAGTGTTAAGTACATGAAACCAATGCAACGGTCACTGGACTATGCACATGTGTCAGTTTCGTACTCCATTTGCGATAAAGTATAGTCTGCGAGGAACAAGTGGTGATTATCCCATGAATTTGAGAGTTGACTTACCAGTAAGCCAGAACTGTATGGATTGTGCATATTGATGAGTGGTGCGTAGCTTGTGTTGATAGGGACCCTGGCCCCTAAAAAGGGTCTTAATCTGTAAGGATTAGGTACCCCCACACCAAACACCTGAAACAAAAATGTGGGGGGAAAGCAATGATAACACTACAAAAATAAAAGTTCATATAAGGCCACTCTGTTATATAAATGGTATAGCTTGAACTTGTTGGAGAAATGGAAAATGCATGAATTTGAATTGAATTAAAAAAGCACTGAAAATAAAAATACTGAAAATGAATGAAGCAGCAAGCTGCACACAATTTTTGTGTGAAAATGGCCTTAATTAAGAGATATGGTACGAGTAGAAAAGTGGTATCTCTGAAATCAATGGTATCTCCGAAATCAACATGTACTCACTGTGGCTGTATTTAATTTAAAAGTTTGGGATTTTCTGAGATAGGCTGATTTTCATTTCAAATAGCAGCCTTTCTAGAGAGCTTAGGCCAATGAAACTCGATTCTGAATTTCCCGTCACATTTGTTCAGCTCATAATGAGGCAACTATTTCATTATTCATTATTTAATTACAATTCATTATTGTACATTGTTTTACATGTTACACAGTGCCAAATCATGGGGTCATAGTTTGACAACCTTTTTAGATGTTTTACAACAGATTGAGAAAAGAACAAAATATGGAAATTTTAAATTTCTACATTTGCCAGGAATGATGATCAGAAACTAAATGAGTGAATCTTTAATTTGGTATTACTTACCTGTTGCTCTTCCCCTACGGCTAAGATAACCTGCTGAAATCATTAGGAGGATGTGACAGATATTTTAACTAAATATTGGGGTTAAGTGTAGGTCTAAATGTAAATAATCTGAATTCAAATGAAAATAATGACAGTTTTGGCCATTTCTAAAACGTAACGAGGGTGTGTGACGGGAAACTCATCGTAGAGTTATAAGGGCCTTAAACCCAATTGCACATTAAATGAAATTTACTCGTAATCGGTGGCCCTTTCCATCCTCCGTACTCACCTGATAGGGTGACATCCCTGCGCTGGTGTGAATAAATATTGTGTTTTCTACATTTCCTGGAACACGTGCTAAGAACACTATATCAAAAGTTGTGTTTCCTCCAGGTTGTATCGACTGTAACATCAAAGGGAGACACAAATATTGGTTAGATAAATTGCGGTTTCCGTTCAAACCTCTACCACGGAATGTTGCTTAACACTATCCACGCGGCTAAATTTTTTTAACAAAAAAACAAAACACATTTTTCAGAAACCTTTTCCAACTTTGAAAGGCGTATCTCAAGGATAACTGAACCAAGCTTCGGTGCCAATTGTTTTCATTTTTTCTTTTCTTTAAAAGCCCAAAATTGGGCTGGGCTTGGGCTCATCGTGTAAGGTTCTACGGCAAACCTGACTCCACATACTTATTGCGTGCGAGGGACGTGAGACAGATCTTCTTTTTTTCTTGGCTTTAGCTATAAAAATAGGATTCAAGTTAAGGGCAGCGTATAAAGAATGAGCTATGGTTTGAGATCATTTCCAGTTTTCAATACGATTTATTCTGTTAAAATATACTACCGGGTTCCAAAGTGTCTGCAATTAATTATTTCATTTCATCCTTCCGTGGCCCTTACCGAGGTTCATAAATATAAAACCCATGTCATTTTCAGGACCATAAGACATGCCAACTTTCAGTTTTCATGTATCTTACTAAATTAATTGACGACTTGCCATTAACTCAAATATGAACCATCAGTATATTTCTTACTCGCTTATAATAATTTGGTCCTTATAATAATTTGGTCCTGAAGAAGTCAGAACTAATCCTGATGAAAGCTTGACAGTTTTAACCCACTGTGAACCTGAAAAACTCTTAACCTGTTTTATGAATACCCAACCAAAAGCCTGCCTCACAATTTATATATTTCTTACGCTTCAGTCCTCCAAATATAGACTAGTTTTGTTTCGCAATATTTGTGTAAACTATTTTAAAAGTACTTCCATACTTCCTGGAAAAGCACTGTACCAAAATACCCATGGAACAGTGTGTATCAAGTTCATTGAACCGCTGGTGCTTATTTGATTAATTAACGAAAACAATGAAATAAAAATACTTTTATAAGTTAAACCATTTGGAACGGTAGTTGCTTCTCAGAGTTTCACGCTTGTGCGATCATCAGATGTTGTCTGATGATCGCACAAGCGAGAGTAGCAACTACCGTTCCAAATGGTTTAACTTATATATCGCTCTGCACCGCATTGGGCACTCTGCAAGAAGATTGCTTCTTTACCAGTAAAAATACTTTTAGATAAATAATGGCGAAAATCTTAATATCTTGCTAAAGAACTTGAGCAAGATTTGTTCTTTTTTTACCCAATACAATACCGCCTATCGTGAGAATTCTTCAAAACCCTTCAGTCATAATTTCCTCACTTGACATATAATTATATTCGAATGACTTTTTTGTATCTTGTGCACAGTATCAAACACAGCGTTATTCTTTCATGCGTCACTAGAGTAAGTGCAACTTAAATTGAAAGAGCAAAAGCTTTTAGGAATTAGGATTTTGACCGCCACCTATCACATTAAATATAAAAGGTTGAAGTATAGTATCGAATCAAAGTTATCAGTCAAACGTCATTCTAAGCTTTACAATGATGCCTCCATGAACTTTTTTTAATTCAAACGAATTATAAAGAAGGAACATTCTGAATTTAAGTATTTTACTTATTTGGACCATAATATTCAAATGTTCACAGGGCACAATTTACATGTATTTCAAGACCTTTTTTAGGTCAGTGAGCAAAAGCATTAACCCTTTGAACCCGACGAGCCGCCAGACCGGCTCACGCGTATGTGTACCGTATACCCGGTGAGCCGGTCTGGCAGCTTGAAGGTATGTGTACCATCATCCGGGCGAGACGATCTATAGGCTCAGTGCCTAAAGAGGTTTGTTTACATAGATATGACTACTGGGTATCTAGAAACTGCCAGGTCAAAGTTCAAATTGGTGTAATTTTTAATATGCGAGTGTTTTTAGCAGCACATTTTGCTTGGCGTGATTCTTGACTTTTCACATCAAAATTACATTGAAATATGGCGCGTTTTGGACATGCTGGACAATAGTGATACTGCTGAGAATTTGTTTAGATGATAGTTCTGGAATTTCAGATGATTTTGAGACTGAATCTGATGGTGTCGATATGAATATTGACGACAGAATGGGCATTGATGGAAGTCATAAGCTTTTCATGTATTTGCTGTAATGTACATGTACTACATGTACAGGTAGGTTTTGGGGTCCAAAATGTCACCATTTGTATTTATTTTTGTCCTGAAAGCACTATCCAAGTAAACTGTTATTGTTTTTATATGATTTTATAATATTACAGATTCTGAACAAGTTTAGTATTGTTTTATCTATTTCCTGCAAAAATCAATATCTTGTGTGTCACCCCCGGAATGGCCCGGGTCAAAGGTACACATTGCCTGGCACAGTCAAGGGTTAAAAGGGTAAGGCTATTGTTAAAAAAGAATTATCTGAACATAAATAAAAGGGCATCACAGGCCTTTGTCCCTCTTCACCTCAACTGCATCTTTATCGTTCAACAGCTTTATCTCAAAGCCAAATTTGCTGACATCCAATCCATTTAGATGCAACTATTCACATCTATGCACTATGCCGTGTGTATGCACGCAAAGGAAGAAATTGTGATATTTAATCACAATTTTCAATACCGACGATACACAGGGGGATGTGGTTAAATAGAGGTGTCATTTACTTAAGGGTCCCTTAGTGAAAACATCGTATTTTGACATTTAGATGTATATGGTGAAGAGGTAAGGCAGAGAAAATAAAAAGAGTTTTCCACAGCTACCTTATGGCCGAAAAAAAAGCTAAGTGCTACTTAACTAAGGGGCTGTGACTGTGAGTTTTTTTCTTCTTTCATTTTTGCCCTGTTATACAAAATACAGTCCACAATTTTCACACTAAAAATCAAAATTTAAAGATGCTCATTCAAGATAGCTATGGCTTCAAGAAATGGTCAATTTGTGTTTAATACATAAATTACCGTAAAACACTATAATTTTGCGGATACTTTATTTCACGAATTCAAAATGACTGCTATTTTAGCTGGCATTTAACATTGTGAATCTGGCAATTACTGTTAGTTTTAATACAGAATTGGTAGGTTCGCTGGTATTTAATTTTGCGAATCCACATTCATCGTGAAATTCGTGAAATTGAATGCCTCGCGCAATTAAGTGGATTACAGTATTTTTGAACATCACAATTCCTTCCATGGGATTGCTTTATACTGTCATTAATCTGACAAATCAACTTGAAACATCCTTTTTACAGAGTATCAACACACATTTACATTATTACATTATTATAGTACATTTCCTGTCTGATTATTTTATAATTTCTTAAAACCAAATTCATGAATTTTTAACTTATCTCATCAATCAAAGGCAGTTTAAAATTAATGATCTGATCCCTAGAATAGATGCATAATATAATAAAACCTGCAATTTGTTGAACATTATTTCACTGTCACGCACATTACGAGTAATACTCAAAAACATGACTATTCATAAATTTCAGGGGGAAATGAACCACAAAGCGTTGTCTGCTCACGGCAAAGTACAGTCTTTTTGGCTTTTCGGTTGTCTGCAAATATTGACATTTTTACCGCATATTTTTTCTCTTCTTAATACATAATATTGGATATTTCGGTTAATTGGTGACAAATGCCTTGGGGTAATAAAAGGCAATAGAATTAGCAGACAAAAATGTTGTAATATTTGCATTACTGAATTATAGGAAGGGATTTTTTTCCTAAGGCCAAAAAAAAAGAAGTTATGTTGTCCTCAAGTGCTAAAAATTTTAAATTGGGTCCGTCGGTCAGGGATTTTTTTTTCTCGGCTGAAAAATAAATGGTTTACAGTGTTATCACTAGCCAAAATTTAGAGCTGGTTAATTTTACTGACGGTGAACGGAATAAGTGTTGCGAACGAAGTGCAGTGGATCATGGCATGGGGTCTAGAGGCCTTCGTTATGGTTTTTTAGGGGTTATTAATGCACTTTGAGGGTTTCTGCCACATAATTTCTTGTTCTATGAGGCAGCTTAATGATTTTATCCACAAATTGTTATAAATTATTATTATTATTTTTTTTTTTATTTTATTGGAGTGCTGTTTTTGTTACACTTTTTTTTAAAAGTGCATGCCGGCAATCTGTCGCTGAGGGCAACACAACCTTCTTTTTTTGGCCTAATATTCACTTCCCTCAGAAAAGTTTAACAATGGCGTCTAACATTACTTATAGTTTTCAAAATAAAGAAAATTTATAATCCACACAATAAATCAGTGTACTTCTTATTCAATTCAAGTATGCAAATACACGTGTTTGGAAATTCCAGATTTTTAAATGGCACAGCTTTCCGCTGAAAACCTTTTTATCGCATACTAAAATAATTAAGTCAGGTCTATTTTTAGTGTACTTAGGGTTAAGTCAACATGGATTTTTTCACATACTGTAATATATTTACTTGTTTTCAGCCTTATATTGTCAAAAGAATTTTGAAAATGATGATAAAATGTAATCATGCATAATAAAGTATGATTTGCTGATATTAATTTACCATTTTGATGTATCATTTCATCCAAATTAATCAATGAGAGCCTTCAATGAGATGAGACTATTTCTTTAGGACTATAGCAAGTAGTTCAGTCAGTTCCAAATTGGCGAAACCTGTTTACAGCAGCAAATGAATTCAGAATTTAAACCAGATTCACACACAACTCAATGGAATGCAAACAAGCTCATTTTTCTCAGAATGTCTTTTTCTGAGTTACATATTTCTTGTTGTTAATCCTCGGTATGTTTTTCACTATATTTTCTATGCATTACTTCTATTTCAAAATCTTTTAAAGCCTTTTTTTATCTCGGTCAGATATTGTCAATTTTTCCCCCTTTTTTTTCAAAGGTAGACGAGATGTTCCTTTTGATGTGATGCATTGCATTACATTACCTGTAGCTGTTCACATTACTTGAACTTAACCATACAAAAGTGTCAATTGACACTCACAAGATAAGATTGTTGGGAGTAAGCATATTAAAGGTCACAGCCCCCCATTTTACAATTGCTTCTATTGACACATATCTTGATCCATACAACATCAATTGGGAAGCAATAAAAATGCAGTACTGTCAAAGTGAAAAATGTTCGCGCGTGTAATTTTGTGCGCTTTTTTCACACTTTGACCAAGTTAGCTTGTTTTTATTTTTGCGTTTTTGAGCTTCCTTGCTTAGTCCTACATACAAAATGAATATATGTGTGCGAAAATAAATGTAGCTCTAAAATTTCTATTTTTATAGTAATAGTACAGTGTTTCCAGAAAAAGCCCTAGCCCAAGTAGCCCAATTCAAAGTAATAAGGAGATGAATAATATTTCTTGAAAATATTGGTTTTAATGGAACAGATCGTAACAAAAAATGGTCAAATTTTTGGGAAATTGTTTTTAGTCTGATGGGCTACACAATTGTGGGCTTGGTAACGTAACAAAGGATGTGCACATCGCTTAGGAAACCCATGGAATATTTCCGTCTTTATTTCGGTGTCTCTCTACTGTGTTATTTCACTTGCACCCGATACGTCTAATAACGGCATGGAAAATCTCTACAGACGGTATAATTGGTGCGAGGTGTGTGTGTGTGGTGCGCATACATAAAAATTGTATGGTACACCCACAGGGGCAGAACCGACAATGTGTGTATGTATTATGTACATAATCAGGTCATTGGGAGTATAAGAGACTGAAAAAGATTTCATCGCTGAGAGATAGCTCACTGAAAAAGGGGAGATTTCCAATATTATTTCAGTTTCGGAAGGTAAATTCAAGCTAACAGATCTGATGGAATTTTCAACCGAACCTGCTAAATCGTAATCCCTGATATTGGTTACAAACAGTGTCACAATACATAATTTAAGTCATTGTGAGCACCTGAGATTGCAAGCGATTTCATCACTGGGAGAAAGTACTGAACAAACGGGTAAGGGAGAGTGGAAAATGCGTTCAAAGTGTAAGTGAGCTAACAGGTGTAATGGAATTATCCACCAAATCTTCAAATTGTACATCGAATCCCTGATTCCCGGTTTGATGTAGATTGTTGAAAATATCACCGGTGGCAAGGTGAGGTGAGATCTTCAAACATGCGCTACAGTTGCCACTAACAGAATGCTGCATTTGTGCACGACTTTATTCAGTATGCAGAATGCCAATCTTACCAAATGAATAAATGTATTCGCAATCTAAAAGATTGATTCCTGACCTAGAAAAAGTAACTCCGCCATTTGCCTGCTATTAACCCGCAGCAAAATGAGCAAAATATTGACCTGCTTCAATAACCCAGGATACAAGTCAAATTAAATAACATCAGTAATGTTCCAAATTTGAAGAGTAATTAAGCGACGAAAAAAAGAAGCCTTGTTGTGCGGGCCCGACCTACCTATTTTTTTTAGAAATTGGTGGGGGGAAATTTCACGACCTTAACTTTTTTGTTTGCTTTTCAAAAAAGGTAAAATGTTTACATTTTGGTTTGTTGAACTTTAAAAAAAAAATTAAAAAAATTACAGTCACTTTCAAGGGAAAATAAGAAAGAAAGAAAAAAAAGAGAAAAAAAAACTGACCGAGCGACTGACCTGACCTGAGGTCCGTTTGCCTGAACAACAGGGTTTCTTGTTTTTTGTCACCTTACAACCCTTTTTGCATCAATTTGTGAAAGTAATGGTGCTGCAATGGCACTACCTCTACACGGTGACATCATAGCGTATTGCAGAGATCTATGCAGCTTTTATGCACAGGTTGCCAGATTTGATCTTTGACCAAATGCATAATAGAATCGTGTGCCCAGAGATAATGAGCTGCGGTCTCTGAACTACGCTCTGACATCACTGAACACAGAGAGGTAGATAGCGTCAACGACCTCATCATTGTCTTACCTTATCTTGAAAAAATGAACAGTGAAAATGCGGCGTACTCCCTGATATTGAAAGCATGCGTAGTGGATTTTCTGGGTGTGGATTGAAAACTCTCACTGTTTCTATATGTGGCATACCAATTGCACTGAAGAGGGTGAAAAGAAAGAAAACATATTTTAATGCAATCAAAGACAACTTATTTTGTAAAATTGTGAGATAGGCTTTTACGACGGGTATTCATAATATAAGTAAAAGTTTAACGGGTTCGCCGTCGGACGAGTTTTAATCTGTCAAGCTTTCGTCAGGATTAGCTCTGACTTCTTCAGGACCAAATTATTATAATATTGAACAAAACATAGAGATTGCCACGTCTCTTGTTATCATCATTTGGGCTGCCCCTTGCCCGATGATTTGAGAGTAGGTGCCCTTTCCTACTTGTGAAAGAATTGGTGGCTCTGAAAAGAGCCGTTCAGATGGATTGCCGCTTCCACTGAACACGTAGGTTGCCCTTTCCTACTTGTGAAAGAATTGGTGGCTCTGAAAAGAGCCGTTCAGATGGATTGCCGCTTCCACTGAACACGTAGGTTGCCACTGGCCTACTATATATAAATTTGGTTCTAATAGAACCTCCAAAGGACTGCCCCTTGACCAATGGAAATAACGTAGAGACTGCCCCTTGTCTACTACAGACTACAAAAGTCTAATGCACAGTAGTGCATAAATAAATAACATCTATATCTCCTCTAAAAGGAATTTAATTCACATGGCTTGGTTTCCTTCAATATTTTCTTGGCTTGGTTTCGTTCAATATATGTGACGTGTTCTACCAAAACCAGACGGAATTGGGAAGAGCTCCAAACTGAGAAATAGCCCAAAACATAATTGGGAGTGATTTTTTGGGGAATTTGAGTTTCTGGTAAATAATTATTCTTCAGAGTGTTTATAACAATATTGTGGAAGATTCAGATTAAAAAATCATCATAAAATGTATGTTTCAATGTTTAAAAAAAAGCCTAGTTCTAGTAAAAAGCCTAGTTCTAGTAACTTTAAAGGGCTATATCTCAGTTTGGAGTTTTCATAAAGACCGTAAAAGACAAACTTGAAAATGATGTAACTCCGCTTTGGGAAGTCCGATTAACAAAAGAGATGTACCACTGTAAAGCTAAAGATCTCTTGTTTAATAATCAATTACTAACTAAATTTTGATATCTCGCCCAATTGTGTCTGGTTTTGGTAGAACACGTCACAATTATATTTTCCCTCCCTCAAGTTGCCAAATTGAGATTCTGTCAATATTTTATAAACCCAGAGCATAAACTTTTTAAGATAAGATTCTGGAATTTTAAGGATTATTGGATAAGGGTAAGAGTAGTATAGGAAGCACCCAACCAAGCTCAAATAATTCATTTTGCACCCTCTGCACCTTATAGAAAGGAGACTGAAAGGGAACTTGCTATACTACCCCTGGTTAGTGCTCCTGAACCGTTACAAGACGGGAGTATCAATTTTGCCAAGAAATTACCCTCTCAATTCAATGGATTCATCCATCGCCTCCATAGTTTACACAGGCTCCATAAGGGTTCCGGGCAGTGCTACAAAAATGAATAAAACCATGCAACCCTGATGGGACCCTTTGGTGGTCACTTTTCTGCAAAATGTATGAAATTAGCCCGTAGCGATAATAATATTGAAGATGCCATTCAACCTGCAGTTGCATATTTATATACTATAATAGTGGACATTTTTTCCGCTACATTTATTTTTGCGCTTTTGTGCTCAAACCAGCTATCGCGAAAATAATAACACATACAAATATTTCTTTTGCATATAGTCTATGGGATGAAGCTATAAATCGTGAATTTAAAACACACACAAAACAGTTGAAAATCTGCAAAGCGCTTTTACAGCATGTCATAACTCACTCGCTCACTGATGCACTTGCAAAGTCGCAGCATGTAGTGCATGATCACATTATTTTGGTTAAAATTGCACATAATTTGTCATCGTTGTGTGAAGCAAGGTAAATATATGTACCACAACAACATTGGGCCCTTTTCCGTATAAAGAATGAGCCATCTACATTATATTGTCAGTGTATAATGTGCAAAATCAAAAGTAATACTCCTTAGCATTTATTTGCCTTTCGAAATCTTGATTATTTAGAAAGTTTAGTTATTTGCTTATCTATTTTCATTTTAAAAATACTTCAAAAGAATTAAAATAAAAAAATTGACCAAAATTCAGAATAAATCTATTTTCAAATTATGGTTCAGTCCAACCAATACACCTGTCTGTTTGCTTTGTGAGTTGTTTTTTGTCCTTTGCCAAATGGACAGAGCAACATTTCAAATTATATATAAGGCCAAACAAAGAAGAAGGTCTGTCTCAGAAACATTGTGCAAATAAGCTAAGTGCTGTGCTTTTTTTTTTTTTTTTTTTTTTTTTAGAAAATAGGCTATGAGGTATGCGATTTTTTTTTTTTTTTGCTATTTTTTTTTTTTTTTTTGCTTATCCAAGCTTACGGAGAACTTTTTTTAACTTTTTTAAAAAAAAAAATTTAAAAAAATTTCACATACCAATGCGGGCACTAATAAAACTCTATTGTACATTTCACGGACATAAATTATGCTAATGAGCTCATTAAATGACGTCACTCGCATCATTGTGTTTTCCCGATGATTGAAATACGTTGATTGAAATTCTAGGTTGAGTAAAATGATGTTCTTATTTGTTGTCTGTGAGCTTTTCTGATTTTTTTCCCGTATTGGAATATTTTTGTATTGAAAATAGACAGTTCAAAGTAAACGTTGGTTCCAAGTTCAACTGACAGCACATGTATTAAAGGCGACAGCAACGGCAATATGCAAGCAACATTTGAGAAAAAACGATGCCCGACTTTGCAAGAAAGTGTACAGGGAAGTGTACGGGTGAACATGACAAACCAAAACAGCCTAGTAACTAATCACCTCCGTGGCGCAATTGGTTAGCGCGTTCGGCTGTTAACCGAAAGGTTGGTGGTTCGAGTCCAACCGGGGGCGTTGTTACTTTTGCATTTAATGCAGATTGACAAACAAATCACAGTAAAAATATAATATTGACAAAATCACAGACCACTTACACAAAAATCGCATCTGCGCATGCTCCTGTCGTGATCGAAATCCACCACACAAGCAATGGGCGAGTTTTATAAGTGGCGGGCGGGCTTCTGAGACAGACCTTGTTCTTTGTTTGGCCTAAGCTGCGCTATTTTAAACAATACATAAACTACCCCCGTTTAATGCCTGGGTGAACATTATAGCGATACATTTTGTCATTAACGTTAGCGTGTGAGCATAACAAATGAGTTAGCAGGTGGATTGTTAGTTACAATTGTAACAATTGAACACCACCATTAGATTCTTGGCTACTTATTGATACATGCATCACCTACAATTGCATTCCTGGTCCGCTGGGACCCCCGGGGGGGGGGGGGGGGGGGGGGGGGCACTGACATTGGAAAAGGATATAGGTATGTGCCGCGCTGAAGACCCCCTTTTTCACCCTCTGCTGTTAGCTCTTATAATCCCTTTTGAGCCTGGATCAGTTCTTAAGACCCCCATTTTATTGAAGAAAAAAAAAAATAGCGAAATTTCTGTTCCAAAACCTCAATTCTTCAAAAAAATTGCGTTCTAAACCCAAAAAAAATCAAAAATTTGCGTTCTTGCTAATCAAAATTGAACTATAGGCCAGTTCTCAAGACCTACTTTTTTGAAAAAATCAGTTCTTAAGACCCTATTTTTCGTCATAAAATCCACTCAGTTTAGTTCTATAGCCCCTCCCCTTTTTGAGACCCTGTGCGGCACACCCTTACCCAAAAAAAAGTTCAGTGCCCCTCCCCGGGCTGGGACCCATGTATAGCGAAGGACTTGTCCAGGGGTTTACAAACTAAGTGTGTCCCTGCATAGCCAGGACATCTGGAGCTTAGGCCAACAACAAAAAGGTCTGCCTCACATCCTTTTTTTTCCCTTTCGGAAAACTAAAAAAAACACCTAAATTTGGGCTCATCGCGTAGCCTGACCGGGAATGTTCTGTCACAGCTTTAGCCAGGACCGATGTGTTTACCAATCCTGGTTACTAACTAAAGTTTTCCTGTCAAGTCACCGATACGCTCAGGTCCTAGGGGACCACATTTGCCATTGATGAGTGCATTATAATTGTATAAACACCATTAAATTCGAGACCATACAGTAAATAAACAGGCTACTTACTGCTCTCCAAAATCGAGCATGGGTGGTTCAAATGATAAGTCTAAGTTGAACTGCCTATATAGCCCTCCTACGCCTAACGTTTTAACAGTGCTACTGAAAAGAAACAAAAGAAGAAAAACAATGTCAGTGATAATTGCGACTTATTGTTACGCATATAATAGAATATAGGTGATTCAAATTGTAAGTCAATTAACTGTCTGTCTGTCCTCCTACACAAAAGTGCTTCTACATGAAACAAAAGGAGAAGAAAAAAACAAAAGTTAGTAATTGTGACTTATTGTTGTTATACGTAAGCGTAACCTACGCAAACCAATAGGGTTTGCCGACATTAAATACTTCAATCGTACCTTGGGTCCCATACCAATTAATATAACCATATTTGGTAATGATGACATCGGTGTAAGTCAAATGCTGTGGGTTGTTTTCATATTGAAATAAAAACAATAATTATGTAAATTGAAGGTAACTATCGCACTGTGCATCACATGCATGTGTAGGACAATGCATGCGTGTGGCCATAATCGCCAGCACACGCTTGGATTACTTTTGCGCACGGAGACACAAAAACCGAATATTTCTCGCCAATTTGGAACAGATTTAAACTATCGGAATATGTATCATCTCAGTAAAGTTTACAAATGTATACAGCTCTACATACTTCACTCACAGAGCAAATAATACCAAGATAAATTAAGAGTAAGCCAAATGACACATTATAAATCAAAGATTTACTAAGCAGAGGGATCAAATAATTGTTTAACTTGTATGAATGCAATTTTTTTAAATATATTGTGCGAGTGCTACATAGTTACAGTTCATGTTGTACACAGTGGCACAAGCTATTTCAGACAAAGCCCAAGTTTAAATATAAATGTGTCTTGTACAAACATTTAATTAATATCGAAAATTCAATGTATATCATGTGAAAGCCGGAAGAGATTTCACCAAGTTGCAAAGAAATCCATTTCAATATGTGCATTGAAATGCGACAACATTGACGGCACATGCACACTGATATGGTTGAATTATTCTGAATTACGATAGGATGGTAACTATAGTTCAGTACTATTGTTTGGTGTATTAATGCATACAAAAATTGTGTGCACAACGTGTAGAACTACATCGAGAGTTAGTTTCAGAAACACAATGTCATGTACAAATTCAACAATTGTGCATCAAAATTGTAAAATTGTATGTGATACATACTAAACACATTTGAAAACAATTATGTATGTTGGCAAATTTGTGATTATTTAAATTCCTTAAAAATACATGATCCTAGAGAGAAATGCCAAAATAAAAATCTTACATAAAAATGTCCACCTTATACATTTGTATGTATTTATTCTTAAATAATCCAGCAATAAGAAGCCATGTGTTACCCTGTCAATATAATGATTTGATGTTGAAAACATCTATTATAGAATTAATAAAATACACCAAAATGTTCGCAATATCAATATCAGTGCAACAAACTACTGCATAAGTGGTTATATTTTCACAAGGGTTTAAAATTTGAACATTATTACAGATGAAAATTTACCACACATGAACACTTGCAAAATTGACAAATCATGTACTTTTCCATGTCTTGAAAATATCTGTATGCTAAAAAAAATTGTTAGTACAAAGGCCTCCGCTATATGTGATAAAAGTTAGTTACACTGCACTGGAGATGCAGATAAGTATAGTTTAATTATTAATCATTCAATTACAATTAAAGTTAATGTATCAAATGGCCAATTCCAAAAATTACCTTTATGTTCAAATATTATTATTTAACAATTGGCCAAATATGCAAATATGAAAATAATTCATCTATTGTGTTTTGTATCTTTAAAAGATGGCTTGAATTATGGTTTGCCAGTTGGCCTAGTTAGAGAATAGTTCAACTTCCATTTTACTAACAATATGATGGTGATGTATAAAAGTAAGTTCTCTTTGAATCTTCTTGACAATCGAAAAGGAAATACATCAACAGAAGTTCCATCCCTATACACTTGAAAATAAATATTCAAAATAGATTTTCATTTCTTTTAAATTAGAATTAGAATTTTGTCAAATTGTTCGATAAACTATTTCGTAGATATTGAATCATGCATCCGATACAAGCTCTATGCTTTTCTGTTTTTAACACAGGTTTCCAATTTCACAACCATGTCGACCGTAAATGTCAGCCCAGGTTCCGGTTTCCCTCCACTTAATGGAATTGAAATGCATAGAAACAATGACTTTACATTACAGATGGATGTAATTTACGAGGTTTTGATTCATATTAGACAGTTTTGGTTGTTTTTTCATCTCTAGAGTTATAGGTCAATTAATGTGAATGTGTTGTTTCGAGAGAAATTAGACAAATCAATGCATGCGCGCTGATGTTAATGTGTGAATAATGGCACGACCCTGCAGGGGGAGTGCTATTGTGAGCATATCAACATTTGCGCAAGTGCACTGATTTTTCTAATTTTGGAGAAACAAAACATACTCATGCATATGATGCATTAACCTTATTCATAAACGACACTATATACAAATCATCAAAATTCACAATTTGAGCATAGTTTTGATCTATGTATTGTAATAACGAATAAAAACGTGTTATGAAGTCTGCTAAAACCCGCAGTGAAAATCGGCAAACACGCTATGCCTGAACAACGAATCAAAACAAAGCAAGTGGTGCCTTATGCCCTTAACACAACAAAAGTGCTCATTTGTCAAAATTCCTCATAAGAAATAGGGTTTTTTTGGACATCAAGATTTTACAGGTGATCGCTAACCCTGTCTGGACCGGGAGGGGTAAATGAAAAAGTTTAGCTTATGTTTAGGCATCATTATGAACACATAAAACTGAATCTTGACTCTCTTTACACCAGACCTCAAATTAACCGAAGGCAATGATGCCGTCAGTGCCCCACCTAGATGCCCTCAACTTCTAGCTGTTTTTACTCCATTGAAAATAACATAATTGCCTTGGTGCCCCTTTCAAATTGCCTGAAATTGCATGCCCTTTCCATTTCTTAATTTGAGGGCTGCTTTACACCTCGGTAGTTACGCCTAAATACTTGCTTTTCAATTCTTCAATATTCACCTTTTAATCCATTTAAACAAATTTTGAACATGCGGTAATCCGGCAAAATGTAAACCAGGATTCATTTATGGGTTTGTATTTTGAAAAACAACCACTTTAAGGACAACACCAACCAAACAAACAAACATACAAAATAATATCAAAATACCAAAAATCAATACAATTTCGTGCCAAACCTACTATCAGTACAAAATAAATGTGCAAAACCTACTATCAGTACAAAATAAATGTGTCATAAAAAATATTCTCATTCAATCACATGATGGCAAACAGGTGTATTATTACGGTATTATGGAGTCATTGTTGAGGACAATAATACCCAGGTATGAATCCAGGCACGTATCTGAATAATTACAGAGCGTTATTTTATTACTACCTACCGTTTGAAATATGGCATAGTGCCAGATCCTGATGTCAGCAATTGTGTTTATTATTATGTACTGATAATATGACTAATCACCATGGAATGCCCTCAGCAAGTAATATGTGGTGTTCCGCAAGTAAGTATGATACATGTATGCTTACCGCTTTCAGGTACAGTATGCATACAACGTGACCCGAGGGGGGGGGGGGTGAAACAGTGGAGTGAGATGTCAATATTGGGGGTACTTTCATGGAACCCCTTGTGATAAACTCGACCGTAGCAGAATCATTTACAATTGTGTCTTTTAAATTCTTTTTACATGAATGCTTCCATACAGCATATATAAAGCATTTTCTTTTCTATGATATGAGCACATATCCATCAAAAACTAAACTTTATTTAAACCCCTCAAAAAAGTTCGGATTTTTTTTTCAATCACATTTTCAATCGCCAAAATGTGGGATATTTCTTGATATCTTCATAGTGTGTTGTACTGAACTTGTACATCAATGCAAACCCGATGTGTTCATCTTTCCAATGGAACCAAATGGGTAGCAATTACTTGCTTCAGTGGTCAGCTACTCGCTTGAGAATATAGCGTGGTTGCAAAACTCAATGTGCCAAAATCAAAGTCAATATACTGTAGCATCACTACTGCTGACTGAACCGACAAAAGGGTTGTTCTTTTGAGTGCAAAATGGTGGTATGTGTATTTGGCACTTGATTGAGATCTCCCCACATTCTGAAGCAAGTGTCCGAGCACTGAAACAAGTGCAGTCAGTACGCAACAGGCCGCTTTCAATGCATGACCTTGCCGATTTCTAACCCGCGCAAAGATCGATTTCAGGATGTCAACCTTGCGCTAAAATCTTACGAGAAGTTTGTTTTCCCTGAATTAATTGAGGTAGGGTTAGCTGGCAGCCATGATGGCGAAGTAGGTGGATTGTTCGTAATTTTCTCTATAATATGATGCCAAATCTGACATATTTGGTCCACAAACAGTGATTTTATCGCTAATTTTAGAATTTAACAACTTATGTGACTTTGTTTCTTGTAACTATTCACTTGACTGGACTAAAATTTGTACGATATTTTAAGAGCAATTTCCGTACTAACGGAATCTTAAGCTTTAATTTCATATCAAAAACATTGATGCCCGACTTCTTTTTTGATAAGAAAAACCGAGTTTGATTTTCACAGATTTTCGGTCAGAAAACGAAACTTACGATCCCCCGTTAGGCCTCGCCAACTTGATTTTTAGTTTCCTATAACCCGCCCGCGCTTCATTTTCATGCCCGCGTTTGAATTCATTAGAAATTTTGGGAAAAAATACCGTTTTTGCAATGAAAACGTCCGAATTTATGCATTTTGTGTGATGAAATTGTGAAAAATGATTTTGACGAGAAAAAAAATATCATATGAAATTGGGCAGAGCAGAAGGATCGATTTCGAACCCCGGACCTCTCGCTCTTCAGTCTTACGCTCTACCATCTGAGCTATCAAGCGAAACTAATTCTATTCATGAGATTTAAACACTTCATCAACAACCCAACGACGGTACGAAATGAATATAGCTCGAGCCAGATTCGGACACCCATTTTATTAACTATTCACTTGACTGGACTAAATAATTTCATAATATTTTAAGCATGTTTCTAGTTACAAAAGACTATGAATATTATGATACCATCAATACAATTGGTGCCTAATTCTTCAAAAAGGGAATATTTACTGTTAATTTGGCTTTAGTTTCGTCAAGTTTTTCTCGAATTCGGCTGTGTGTGATGACAATAATTTGCACCGAAAATGCAACATGTCATGAAGTCACAGCTAATATTAGATAATATTGTTCGCATAATATGCCTTTTTATTTTACAATTTCATGTCAAATGTGTTTGAAATGTGTGATTATAATCATGAAAAGAGCTCATTTACATCGTGCTATTACGAGGTCAACTATGACTGCGAAGCAGTATCGTTACGGGTGAATACTTCCGGGTCGCTTTGCTGGGTTAGAAAAGGAAAGGCTTTTCGCGTGGTTGCATACTGGCTGAGTGATTGATACAAATGTGATATCGTTGGAAAGAGGAACACATTGGCTTTCCATTGATATGCAACACAATATGAATATAGCACAAGCTATCCGACAAATTAGTGATTGAAAACAAATTCAGAACATTTGACGGGTTTATGTACCATCTATAATATAAAGCCATACAGGCACGAAAATGACTTTTCATTGAAGAAATAATTATGATAAACTTGTGATAAACCACAAAAATATGAATGAAATCGGGAAAAAATAAAAAGAGACTAAAAATAAATAAAAATGCAAATAAATATTCAGGTGACAAAAAACACAGAAATTCTTGCTTAATTAGGAAAATACCTATACCTAAATGTGTATAGAACAATGTAATTATTTTTCATCTCCAAACCTAATAACGTAAATGGACAGATATCAGCCAAGCATGAGAAATAAACCCAGTGAAAATTACCAATGTTACACCAAAGTCAGCTAATACATAAAATTTTATATTTTAATCATCACCTTACCCTGCTCATCATTTTTCAAATGTTTTATTGGCTGCATTGCAATTTCACTGTATCATATCATTAATTTATAAGGGCGGGTGTAATAGTATTAGCGAGTGAGTGCATTTAACTGTGTGTTGCCATTGATTCGCTCAGGAAAGGGAAATCCCGTGTAATAATGCCTTGGTGCACGTACACACACCCCTACACAGAACTGATCCCATCATAGACTGCCGCTGCCACTGACGGTGGACTTACTACATGTACTGACACTTAGATTGTAAACAAGGATCTGTAGTGAGTAGTGACTTAAGATATGGAAGTCTTTCATTCTTGACTCTTGAGATCAGTCATGATCCTATTCCAACCCAGTCAGTCAGTCACTGTGTGTATAACATTTAAGGTCAAGTAATAAACAAATACAAAAAGAAAGTAGTGCTGGCGTAAACATATCCTCTGTAGGCTCTGTGGTTATACGGTAAACTTGCAACGATAGTGAAAGGACCGGGTATACAAGACCATGTTAATATTTTATTTTATTAACAAAAATATAATGTTATTGTGTATTTGTATCTACTGTAAAAGCTGAAAAGCGGTGGTTTTATTTTCACGCTTTTCGCACAAAATATTTGTCCGCGAAAAATTATAACATGCGAAAATATTGTTTTCAACATTCATGCAATGCATCGAGAAGGTCAACCGTGAAAAAATCAATTCGCGAATGTCTATGATATAAAAATTTGTGAAAATATCTTTACGCGAAAATATTGGCTTTTACAGTATTCTAATGTTTATTTTGGATATTTTTCAATTATTTGAGTAATCTTGTCAGTCAGATATTTTCATTCTGACACATCGCAAATCCTTGTAATTGGAACCAAATCATTGACTAAACCTCAAAGTCAAATACAGATGTGATTTAAGTTAAGCCTATCGTATTCTTAAAATTTTCTTCCAAGTCAAGTCAAACCAATCCAATGGGAAAGACAAGACAAGTCACTGAGGGTTTTTTTGGTTCATGTCAAGTCACCAAAATGTTTACGCTTAATTTTATACTCAATTATTTAAATCAACTGTTTTGGGAAAAAAGTGAATCGAGTCACATCAAGTCTTTTGAATAATTGAATTGCGTAAGTCAAGTCTTTTGAACAGGTTTGAATCTCTTTTAATGACTCAAGTTGCCTTTTCAAAAATGTTATTTGAGTCCATATCAAGTCAATGACTCAAAACACAATTACATCAAATTTGTTCCAAATTGTTGATATCCTAGAGTATCACTTTTTACGACAGTACCTACCTCTTGTTTTACTTATTAATAAAACGCCAAATAAAGGGTCACATCAGCAATGGGTTTTTTTTCTCTTGTAAACAATGATGAAAATTAGTAAATACAGAAATGGAAACCTCAATCTCTGAGCAAATTATATTGAGACTGGGGGTCTGGTGTACTTACAGCACTCCAGTCATAAATGTTGGATACATGTATGGATTAAATATACAAATTCAGTTAGATTAAAAAGTGAAGTTTACCCTTTACTTGAATGAAAAGGGAAAACAGGCCACATAGTAGGGCATCAGATCTCACTTCAGTCTAGAATGGTTTGTAATGATATTGATAAGCAAACATATTGACAGACTCAGTCAATGGGATTACTCTAGTCAATTCAATACTCATTGACAATGAATGCACAAATAATCACCTACAATGTTATTCAAGTTCTGTATAATGTTATTATCCAGATTAGACCTAAAGCTCTTGATGCAAGAGAAAAATATTTTATATTGAAGTATACACAGGGCTCATTCATGATGGCTGCCATGTGCGTGTATTTATTGGAATTATTTGTAGCTATGCCTCGTCATAACTGCCATATGGTTAACCCTTACACTCCTCATTCATCGCTACAAATCACAATAGCCAATGATAGCCACACCTCATCAGTCTATCTTGTTTTCGTAGTGACCCCATGTTGATAGCACTCACTGACTGGGGACTTATCGGCACCAGCAAACCGGGCTTCCCCCCCCCCCCCCACCACCCCCTCCATCTCCCACTCCCCTACTGTCCTATTTGTTTGCATGATAGTTATATTCATTCCTGAAACAATCCCAGGGATGGACTTTAAAGCTACAGATAAAAGTTACAAATGGCAGCCACTTTGGTTCAGTAACGCTAAAAAGACAACCTCGAATAGCTGCCATTAGTTGTATTCAATGAAAACCACTTTCTAAAAATGTGTAACGAAAAAAAGAGCAGCAATATTGATAAAACCATGCATTGCATGAAAACCACTGATCCTCATAAACATGACAAAAAACTATCAATTCCAACAACAACGATGAAAAAACGTATTTTATTATTTAGCCGTAATAATAATAGAGTTTCCATGAAGAGAATATGATTCAATGACACGATATTGATTTTGCATCATCTATATGAACTGACACTCTCATCTTCTCTGCTATAACACTGTTTGTAAAGGGCAAAGGATCAGCCATCCACATAATTGGTCTTGGGGATGTATAGAATCAATTGATCCGTAATTCGCTGTCCTTGATCATACTCATCATCATTTCACTTGTATGAGAGGGTTGATTGATGCAAGGAGTTATTATAACTCCTTGATTGATGCAATTGAAGGAGAATCATCGTCATGTGTATATCCGTGGGGGGCATAACTGCACTATCCATTCAGAACTACTAGATCAATATTGAACATGCATGTCCTATAATAAAACCTTATATTAAAGGGGCATTAAGAGATGTAGTGGAGGCAGCGCCCTCAATTACAAAAATATATGATAAAAACTGGGATTTGTATACTTTTACAATTGTGTTACATGTATGAACTTTCACCTATAAGGATTAAGACAAAACAGCCCTCTTTGTACAACAAAACGTCGATTCAAAAATGCTGATCTCCCGCAGATCAGCATTTTACGTCAGAAAGTATCCCCCGGCAGTAGGAGTGATAAATAACGCGAACCATATTTGCATAGAGTAAATTTAAATTAAAAATATCAACACCACTTCATGTCACTTTAACCCTAACCCCCCTGAGTGCTAAAAAATGCTAATCCAAAGTCCCTCTCCAAACGCATGCGCCGTCGGTTTTCGATGACGTAGTCAACCGAGCCTATATAATGAGTGCAGTATACTGCACGAATGTGTAGCTGAGGGCCGTGGCTTAGTGTTAGGAAGGTGGGGCTCGAGAACGGAGGGTCCCCGGATCGAATCCCGGCAGGTTCCCGGAGATTTAGTTGGTGTTTTTTCCTCGAAAATTGTGATCCCGGTCAAAAATCCTAAACCGGGGTTAGGGTTAATGTAATTGTATTATGGTGGAAAACTGTGGAATTTGTTTTACTTCAAATCAAAATGTTAATCACTATTAAGTTTGCATACCTAATATTTAATTAATTGATTTTTTTAAGCTAATGAAAACTATTAATGATAAACGGTATGCTGCGGTTTGTTAACACAATATTGAACATTTAAAAAGCTTCATTTTGTAATTCCCAATCACATCACACTAGAAATAGAACGGATAGTGTTGCCCTTCCAATGATAACATTTTATATCAAAATACAACATGTATAATATATATAGCACTAGTTTAGCAGAATAATTTACACAAAAGAAATAGAGTTGATGGTTATCAAAATTGAAGATCAGTGACGCATGCATACAAATGAAACAGGCTTTACTTATTTTTCACATTGAATGCAAAGCTTACTACATTGTAGTACTACTAATACTATATTCACGCATTCCATCGATTGTTGATATGTACGCTGTGTAGAGATGCACATCATACATTGATTGTCAGGTGCAAGTAGGGTTGTGAATGCATTTAGTAAAAAATAGTAGATTCAATATTTATCTCCTTTTTTAAATAACACTTTTAGAAACAAGATCATCATAGCATTAACTAATGATAAAGCCTCCATTCCTCCGCGATGCGGAAAATGGAAAACATTTGCGGAAATCGTAGTTAGAAAACGGAAAATAAGAAATCATGAAATATTTGAAAAATAACCTTAAAATCTGTGGAATCTGTGGTAACTATAAAAAAATATTTGAAAAATAAATATCCCAAGTAACTATTTTAACTCTATCGTGACACTCAATGTGCTGCCGTTGCCACAACCCGTACCACGCATGTCCGTTTACGTTTATCGATCAATCTATGAAATGTTTCGAAAATCATCTTGGTCGTTTCTACACGATAAAATGCCTGGTTTCAATTGAAAACATTGATGCAGAGACTGTTTATTATGACGATTCTAGGCAGAAGACCCTCTAACTTCCTTTTTTTAATTTCCCATAGATGACTGTGTTGTACTGTTTGAGTGTTTGTATGGTACCGTTACGGTACATGTTGTTATCGGTATGCGTGATATTTGAGAAACAGGAAAATGCGGAAAACGGCATTTGTAGAACACGGAATTTCGGTTTTTAGAACGCGGAGGAATGGAGGCTTTAATTTAAGACCAGTCACATCAAAGGGGGGCTTTTGTTCAAAATTAAAATTAAAATATTATTTTCATGCGAAAGTGTATTTTGTAAGCTTTAAAATGACACCTCGCTTTATATATTTTTATATTGGTCAATGCATTCAGATTTTATGTGTAATGTTGTATCTGGAGAAATTCCTTTTTGTTTCTTTTGTGTTTTTTCATGTTTTTACCCTTCCCTTAATCTCTCTAAATGCATAATGTCAACAGAAAACCCACCTTTTTAATGCGACTGGTCACATTTGTTATGCCTGGAAAATGTGGGAAACTTGGGTTGGGAGCCACGTTCCAGAGACATTTTGCTACATGGTACTTAAGAAGGAAATCTGTCTTGAAAATAAATGAATACTCCAGAAATAACGAGGAAATGTTTCTAACCTTTTATTGCTATAGGGAAATCTTGCAATTTTGGAGAATAATTTGGATTTGAATGATATTCATGGGATTTTATGCATTCTTTTTCTGCACTGCAATTTACATTTTGTTATAACAAAACAAAACAAACACATAGAAAATTATGAAATAAAACATGACAATTAATTTTCAAATAAAAATGAATGCCATCTGTAAGAGGTTTTGCTCTTAAAATATTACTTTCAATCTCAAGGTAGGGCACCAGCTGCCGAACATGCGATTATCCCCTATTTAGATGAATTCACATCCCACAGGACATAGATACTTTGGGATACTTATTCGTCTGAATAAGGGATCTATTATCTATGCACAGGAGAACTTTCACATATTAAATTCCCCATAATAAAACTGTGAAATATCTCTCAACTTTTGAATGGTAATTTCTTTGTGTGGTAAATTGGGAGATCTTCCTTGAGACTAGCACATTTCAGGTGATCTGAAGTCTGATTATATTGTAACAGCAAGTTCAGTAACACAGAGGTCAAGTTCAAACATCGAATTCATTTTTTACATAAATTAAATTTCTCATTAGAAAACTGTGTCAATAATAATAATCTATCTATCATTGAACATTTCAATGGTGAAATATTTTTTGTTTCTGTAGGCTACAACAATAATCCATTTATCATTGAACATTTCCATGGTTAAATATTTTTTGTTTCTGTATATAGGCTACAACATACTGATGTGAATGATCCCTGCAGCTAGTTAACATCATTATTAATTTGGTTTATTAATGCAAATAAAAGTTGTCTCATTATGTGAATAACTCGTATTTTGCATCATTAGAGGATAATCGCAAATTAGGCAGTTGGTGTCCTTACGTCGATCGTCGACATCTATTCACAATTGGCTATAATTAAGCTCCTTTATCCTAATTATGTGATTTCAACTACCTCAAAATAATATCCTCAAATTGTAGGAAAAAAAACCCATCTGTGCATAAATTCTCTTCCATTGCGTCAAACAAACCGTCCAATTAATGCGCTGCTTTTGACGTCATCTGTTGAACACCAATTATGTCAAAAGCTGATCATAAATTGGATGACAGACTGACAGTACGGCATCAATATTGGATTAGATTCTCCACTATCGCAACATTCATTATTGGCCAACGCACTATTGTCTCAATGAGCAGGCCCATTATACTGATCTATAGAACAAGTATCAAACAATAATGCCTACATGTACATAAGGCGATGCATAAAAACCCTGTTCTACAAGCAAATGCAGAGGTAGAATTTCGGTTCGCGTAAAATCACTACAGCGTGAATCCAGGTGGATTCACGCAAAACAAAACTTCTTTTTTTTCTTCTTTTTTTAAGTCCAAAACAGGACCTTAGATGACTGGTATTTGACCCTTAGTCAACAAACATGGCGAATATAGAAGTTGTGCAAGCTTATAAGCCTTATTCTTGATATTATTTTCATTAATTTTGCAATAATCCATGGATTCTCAAGTCAAAATTGGCGTGAATCATTGGGTTCTTGCAAAATCCTTCCGCGAGAATCCTAACGGATTTGTGCGGTTGGTTACGAAATTCTACCCCTGAAATGGACCTCTGTAGTACGGTCGGTCTGAGTAGGGTTTTTTTCCTTCAACATTTTTATGAAAGTTGTGGTGAGTTTCAACAATTTTTGAAATAAAAATTTTAAATTTAAATTTTTTAAAAATGTATTAAAAAAAGGGTTTTTTTATTGCAGGGGGGTGTTGAAAGAGGGGTCGGTCAGGCCTGTAGAACAGGATTTCTTTGTTGCTTAATCTCCCTTCACCCTTTGGACTACATGTAGGGGAGAGGAGGGCATGTCTAATCTCTAAGCTTACTAATAATCCCCCATCCAAAACAGGTCAGCTTTTCTGTGCACAAAATCATGCATTTGCATTGCCCGAGTCAAAGAAAAATGATGTAGTGCTTGGCCTAAGAAATGAAATCATGTATTTGCATTTATATTGCATTACAAAACTCCTCAAATTACAAAACATCTTTGAAAAAAATGTTTAAAACAATCTTGTTCTTGTAATAAGAACACAACTAAAATAGCAACATTCTCATTGCATTTATCAATACTTTAAAAAACAAGGCGGTTCTCGAACGGCGCGTCTCGCCTGTTCATCAAAAGTGACTTGAAAGAAATGATGATGAAACATATGATACAATGTAGCACTGTCACAGAGGTATGCATTGTAGTTAATGCAAGGGATGTAATGCCTTGAAAAATTTAATCAACAAAAAGAACACACCAACCCCCTTCCCTACACCAAATCACATCAAGATAGGCCTTACATATCTTATTTGACCCCAGATGACCTCTGATGACCTTGAAAATTTAATCAGCAAAGAGAACACACCAACCCCCTTCCCTCCACCAAATCACATCAAGATAGGCCTTACGGATCTTATTTGACCCCAGATGACCTCTGATGACCTCGACAAATTAATCAACAAAAAGAACACACCATCCCTCTTCCGTCCACCAAATCCCATCAAGATAGGCCTTACGGATCTTATTTGACCCCAGATGACCTTGAATGACCTCCGATGACCTTGAAAATTTAATCAGCAAAAAGAATACACCACCCCCCTTCCCTCCACCAAATCCAATCAAGATAGGCCTTACTGATCTATTTGACCCCATATTTGACCCCGATGACCCCGAAAAATTAATCAACAAAAAGAACACACCACCCCCCTTCCCTCCACCAAATCCCATCAAGATAGGCCTTACTGATCTATTTGACCCCATATTTGACCCCTGATGACCCCGAAAAAGTAATCAACCAAAAGAACACACCACCCCCCTTTCCCTCCACCAAATCCCATCAAGATAGGCCTTACTGATCTATTTGACCCCCGATGACCCCGAAAAATTAATCAACAAAAAGAACACACCATCCCTCTTCCGTCCACCAAATCCCATCAAGATAGGCCTTACTGATCTATTTGACCCCATATTTGACCCCCGATGACCCCGAAAAATTAATCAACAAAAAGAACACACCACCCCCCTTCCCTCCACCAAATCCCATCAAGATAGGCCTTACTGATCTATTTGACCCCATATTTGACCCCCAATGACCCCGAAAAATTAATCAACAAAAAGAACACACCACCCCCCTTTCCTCCACCAAATCCCATCAAGATAGGCCTTACTGATCTATTTGACCCCATATTTGACCCCCGATGACCCCGAAAAATTAATCAACAAAAAGAACACACCATCCCTGTTCCGTCCACCAAATCCCATCAAGATGGGCCTTACTGATCTATTTGACCCCATATTTGACCCCCGATGACCCCGAAAAATTAAGAACAAAAAGAACACACCATCCCCCTTCCCTCCACCAAATCCAATCAAGATAGGCCTTATGGATCTTATTTGACCCCCGATGACCTTGAATGACCTCTGATGACCTTGAAAATTTATTCAGCAAAAAGAACACACCACTCCCCTTCCCTCCACCAAATCTCATCAATATAGGCCTTACTGATCTATTTGACCACATATTTGACCCCGATGACCTCTGGTGACCTTGAAAATTTAATCAACAAAAAGAACACACCATCCCTCTTCCCTCCACCAAATCCCATCAAGATAGGCCTTACTGATCTATTTGACCCCATATTTGACCCCCGATGACCTTGAATGACCTCCGATGACCTTGAAAATTTAATCAGCAAAAAGAACACACCACCCCCTTCCCTCCACCAAATCCCATCAAGATCGGCCTTACGGATCTTATTTGACCGCATATTTGACCCCGATGACCTTGAATGACCTCCAATGACCTTGAAAATCTAATCAGCAAAAGAACACCCCACCCCCTTCCCTGACATCAAGTCCCATCAAGATAGGCCTTACGGATCTCTAGATATCGCGTCACAACGCGTCTCAAAAGTTTTAAGTATATTTGACCCCGATGACCTTGTATGACCCCCGATGACCTTGAAAAATCAATCAGCAACAGAACGCACCACCCCCCTTCCCTCCACCAAGTCCCATCACGATAGGCCTTACGGATCTCCAGATATCGCGTCACAAAGGTATTTCTTAGCACACGGCGGACGGCATACGGCATACGGCATACGGCATACGGCATACGGCGGACAGAAATAGTGATAACATAGTCTCTTTCTGATTACATCAGGCGAGACAAAAAGGAAAACCCACCTATTTTGACAGTTTGACACATAGTTTTAAATGGCACCACATATGAATTGATTTCACTTTGCACGTAAACAACAACAGCAACAAAAATGACGCTCCTATTGAGAAGCAGCAAAGTGCTCAGAACCAGTTGAATCATCAAAATCTCTCTGAAACACAATACTATGATGTCATCGAGTGAGAGGACATGACATTGAAGCTATAGTTGGAGTTGAACTACACAGCGCGGTCCCTTGAGGTTAACAACTGATCCCCATCCCAGCCCTTGACATAAAATTCATAATAAATTTACACTACCTGTAACCGAACCGTGTAACATGGTTGATCATGCATGATCATTGCAAGTAAAACACTTGATCAATCAGCTGAGACTGTTTACACGAAGTGGCGGTGCCCTTTAATTCTATTATTAATGATCTGTGTTGTCTATGAAAAAAATTCAAAAATGGCAATCAAGAAGTTAGCCTTGCATTGTATTTCAAACGCTTGAAATTCAAATTCTGGCTTTCAAACTCCACTTGAAATTAGGGGATAATGCTGAACTCTCATGTAGTCATGTTGCCTTTAAAACAGGAAACTTGGCTCCTGCGATGCATTGTTGGATCATTTTGTCAAATTCTGAGGGAATTGGAGATTTAAATCCGGAGTTTTTAGTACTATTTTTGGATATATCTTGACTGTGTTAAATTAATAAATTATACCATAAATATGTCTGAATGAAGTGGAAATCTCTATGGCCACTGTCGTCTGAGAAACAAGGGTAGCATTAGGGATCTCTCCACATTAAATCTTCACCCCCCCCCCCCCCCCCCCCCCCGGCCCTATTTTTGGATTCTTTGCAAGCTCGGGAGTAACCACAGGCCCCTAATGTTGGGCCTTCATGTTACCCCTGCTGAGCAATGTAGAGTCTTCATTGAAAACTCAAAGTGGAAGGCTAGTAAAAGCAGAGAATCATAGATGGCACTGGCAGAGAGAAACAGGATGGGTGAAGACTGAAGACTGAAGAGGAATGGTAAACATGGACACAGATGGTGTATGTAGGTTATATGGGAGAAGTGTACAGATTTAAGGCTTTGGGAACAGACAAGCAGGGTGATTAATTGAGGATAGCGCTCACAGAATTCTATTCTTGTTGTTAAAATCTGCATCGTAAATTCGTAATGTAGTAAGTCCTGGTGATTTCCTCCCGCAAAATGTAAATATCTGATCATTTACACATTTCCCCCCATTGGCATTACAGTTAATTTCACTGAATCAACTCAAAAAGGGGCCTTGTTGTGTTAGGGTTATTTTTACACACTGTATTATCAAACCATGAATTATTAAATGTTTTAATATTTCTAAGATGGCGGCTACCATGTGTTAACAAGATCGAGAATTACGTTTTAATTCCAAGAAAAAACCCATTAAACTAGTATTTTTTATATTTAAGTTATAAACCAATGTAAAGTGAGTCTTCAAAATACTTTACATCATCAAGAAAATTTCAAACTTTGGTTCCAGCTTGCAAATTACAATACAGGGAAATTTTAGTAAGTAAGCTTATTTTCCTCTTTTTTTGCCGGACACATATTTTTCCAATCACAATCCCACCCCCTAATTCTGATATTTGTTCAAGTTAAAAACCAGTGGGACTATACTCGGACCACTACGGTAGTTAAAAATAAAAAATAAATAATAAAAAGAAACTCATTTTAAAAGCAATGCGTGTGGGTCGCTGAGACAAAGTATTTAATTGTTTTAGCCTTAATGCTCAAAGACTATTTTAAACACTTCTCAAGAATCTGATAATCAGCACCTTTCAGCAACTGGCAAGTTGTATTGCATTTTAATAAGCAAATCCCCCAGCATTTCATACCACACTGTGTTGAAGTGGATTTTATTGTGCTTTATTCTTACAAACCACCCGTCTGGGTTAAAGATAAAAATAAACTGGATTTACTGCATCACCGACCAATTTTGCAGCAAATTGTGCAATTTTTTGGGAACATTTTGAAAATTAAAAATAGAACATTTTGGGAACATTTCAAAATTCACCAAAATTTCACAAAGTTTTGGGGAAAAACAGACACAAAATTGTGCACCGACCGACCGACGGACCCTACCTGAGGTCTGTTTGCCCGTAGAACAGAGTTTTATTTGGTTGTTGCCTAAGCACTGGCCAACTACTAAAATGTGATGATAAATTGCATTCATCCCATAAAACTGACATGTACACTACACTGTATACCATGCACACATCCATGCACTTTACACTCAATTTCACAAGTGCATCGGAGAGACATGGAGCACCAATAATGACGATGCATGATCATGACAAGTGGCGGATCCAGGATTTAAATTTACGGGGGGGCTGACCAAGACTGTTTTTTTAATTGGTACCCAAAATTTATCGTAAAAAGTCCCCAATTTTTTTGCCGTCAGCTCGTAAAATTCTGATAGGTGGGAGGGAGGGGCGGGTTAGCAATGTGGTTGTCCCAAAACCGGCCAAAAATATCGCATAGTAGAACTCGCAAATGTACCAACAGAACCTACTTATGTCTCTGAAAAAGGTAGTGGTACACAAAAAAGGTATATTGTCAAATTTTACTGGAGGGCGCCAGCCCCCCCCCCCCCTGTATCCGCCACTGATGACGAGCTTTACATCCATTTTCAATATAGGAAGGTAGGCCTATCCTTTGGGCACACACATGTAGTAAAAACTGTTATCACAATTTTAACAATTAGCGGCAGGCGGTGATGAAGGACAACCGAACAACTATTTATACAGCCTTAAAGTATGGCAAGTGAAGTGGGTCAATGGAGCAGTCACATTGCATGATTGAAATATTACACTGCACTACACATATATACGACTTCAATTAAAAACGACCACTATAATGCGGACTAGAGTTGAAAACGTTGAAATTCCTAGTATGTACTTTCTTTTTTGATATATCAGACAATCAGACATTCCTTTCAAAAAGTTACAGAATTTGTTTTATTATGAAAATGCCATATTCATTTACAATTCCAATTATTTAGTTTTTACTTTTTTTCCTCAAATGTTACACTTTCCCATAGCCGAGTTCTATCTTATTTCGAAAACATGTCACAAATTTCAATCCCACCAGCCTCAATTCTAGTAAGTAAGAAGTAACATTGACATTTGAATCGTCATAATGCATCAAAGCCAAAGACAACAAAACGGAATGACAAGCGGGAAATAAATAAATAAATGCAATAGAGACAAAAATCATTCTTCTTAAGGTCTGTCTTAAGGTTCAATTTTGTTGAGGCATACTCTTAAAACAAATTAATCAAGTGTACACAAATAATTGGTATTTTAAAAGCTATTTATGTGGCAGCAAGAAGCTATCAAAAAAAATTGTGATTTGCCGATTTTCAGCCATTTCACTTGTTTTTAAATTTGCAATTTGAAAGTTCATTACATTTAGACTAATACACAAAATTAATATGTTCGCATGTTTTTATTTTCGCAATAGCTGGCTGGAGCGTGAAAAACACAAAAATGAATGTAGCGCGAAAATCTCCATGTTTACACTTTTACAGTGCTTTTAAAAATGAAAAAAAATACCATTCAGACCACAATGTAGTATGTGTTCTGTCATTATTACGCAAATAAATACATGTATGTAACTACAAAATTATTTTAGGCACAAGTGATGACTATCTCCCATTAATTTTCCGTCAATTGTCAATATCTGCATACAGCATATGTAATAAAATATGGATGCATGCCAAACACCATGACATGTCTAGTCTCTAGTACTAATATGATTGCTTTGACTGGATTCATAACAATAACATTGCTGTACACAGTTGTTACATTGGTTTGTATACTGTACAAAATAGAAGGGAATTTCCCGACAAACTTCCCAATCACTCTGGCAAGTGTAAGATGCATTCCCCAAGGTCATGGCGACAATATGGCGACAATATGGCGACAATCCAATCCGAATGAATTGGTGTTATATCAGGGGGTGAAATTTAACTTGCCGATCGAAAGCTACATCATCCGGGAACTCCCTGGTTCGCATGACTTGGTGTTTGTCTTCTGCTTAGGATAGACTTTAAATTGATGTTTACACAAAATGGTACGGTTTTCAAAATTGTTGGACAGTTTTTATGCCTGAAATACAATTCATGTGTCATTGTTTGTTTATAAATACATTTTGAATTCATTTTCTCACTTAACACCATACCGTCATTGTTTGTTTCTGACCGACTTGATGCAAGTCTACATAAACTCCTTGCATATTTTCGTTGTTGTGACCTTATTGTGTGGGTTCTCATAAAGGGGCGCTGTTGTTAATGCCGTTAAATGACGATACTGGAAACTAATTACCATAATCAGAAAATGTGACCTGTTATTTACCTTTGCACAGTATAGGATTTTACTATCCCCAAAGTTTCCCTGGTATTACAAGATTGAAAAGAAACACAACATTTTTTGTTATTGTACTTGTATGACACTTCCGCAATCAGATGATCATTTAACCGAGCAAGTTTACTGTATGCCATACACTAATCAATCCCAAAAATAATTTAATGATGATTTTTTTTTCTGTGCCGTCTGAAAGTTGTAATATTGTGCGGCTTAGTCTTTACAATAATTAAAGTCTAATAGTGACAAGTTTTGATAATTATTTTCAATTTTATGTCATGCAGCACAACAGGTAGGAGCATTTTGCGGTTGTGTGTTTTTCAAGATACCGTACTGACACGTGTATAATAATAGTCCCACCCTTTTTTTACCCCAAAATATACGTAAATTAGGGGGTGGGACTTAAATTGGGTGCCCATGTGTGCATGAAAATTAGAATCTAGATTTTACAATTTGAACTAACATTAACAAATTTTAGTAACAAAACACAAGGAAATACAGGCACTATTTCGCTCAGGAGTCAAGATGGATTTCATAATTGTTTACATCTTCTTACGATGCGCCATTTTGTTATTATGATTCCTTGTGTCCGTGGTGCACCACTAGTTTTATTCCAAGTCATTTTTGTTGGCGCCTTTTCGTAACACTCGGCATTTTTTCAGATTCTACAGCAGTTAAATCGAACGCTACACTTGGTTGTATGCACTCTGCAGGTTATTGCGGGGATGATTTCTACTCCCAGACCCAGTGTGTTTGAGGTAATTCATGGAGTGCGGGATGTATACGGATACCCGTTATACGCTCGTATAGATGATCCGTGTCACGTAAGAGAAATTGCACAGGATAACTCATGCCTACTTATAATAAAGTTCAATGATGTTTGTGTCCGGCTGAGTTTCTGAAAGTTATTTTTCTAAGACTTGTACAATACTTTTTACCCCTGGGAATTAAGAAGGTTGCCCATCGTAGTCTGAGATATAAGCTTAATTAGGGGGTGGGACTTAAATCGAGTATGGGAATATACACGCGTCAGTACGGTATAGATAGGCCCCGGAAAAAAACGCATGAACTTTTGGTAAAAAACGCACGAACTTTTACGCAAAGGCGAGATATACCGAGATTTCATCAGATTCACTAAACCCGAGAAAAACGCACCGAAATTGTTGATAGCGAGAGAAAAACGAGAAATCGGATAGAGATACAATCATGTACATAAAATAAAAAATCGCCATCAAAATGTATCATTTGAATCGCAAATCCCGGGCGCAAATCATTCTTATTTTATTCTGCAATCGTTTCATCATTCATATCGCCATCAAAATGTATCATTTGAATCGCAAATCCCAAGCGCAAATCATTCTTATTTTATTCTGCAAGTGCAATCGTTTCATCATATCGGGATCGCACACGCATGATCACAGAACCATTTTTCGGCAGCTCAGGCAGTTTAATAGCACCGCACTGCATCTTGGGAACCACGTGTTACGGCATGATTCACAGGTCATCGCCTCCACGTATGCGTAGTATTAAGTTGACCTTTTGAACCGTGCCTCTAATTACGCGCTTCATTTATTATTACGCCAGCGTGGGAATTGCGCCCATTTTTAATAGCCTCGTGTGAGAACTTCGCTTGCCTATTACAAATACGTATTTGGAACTGTGTTTTTTGAAACGGATACAGATTTATCGCAGAGCACTTTTTGTTGTTTTTCGTTGTTTCAACATTTCTTCATAAAACACGCGATTCCGAGCAAAAAAAACCCACAATTCACGGGCGATTTTTCTGAAAGCGAGAATTGATTTAAAAGCGAGAATCACGCCGTAAATACCGAGATTGCGTTATCTTCCGGGCCTTAGGTATAGATGAAAACTGACAGAAAAAAATTAAGAAACTAATACAAATTTAGGAGTCATTTTCAGATGCGAGGGTGGAATTGCGCTTTAAAAGGATTGTTGTTGCTTTTGGAGAATTTTGGTACGTACTGACATTCTAAAATCAAATCAGTGCTCTTACATTGATTTGAAGGCTTCACGAGCTGTGCTCTTACTTGGTCAGCCCACCATCTTCTTTGGATCATTTATTGCTTGATTATATTATTGGTGAATAAAACTCTGAACTCTGTATCATTTATAACCTTAATTTTCAACCTGCAAAATGCTTTTACGACTGTGAAATTTGCAATAACATCTTTGATGTGGCGTCGACAGAAAATTTTAGTTAGTAGCAATATTAATTTGTTTGTTTTTTAGATTTTTATTTGAACTTTTAAATTTTTCAGCGATATATTAGCAACAACATATTGTCCTTTGGTACAATTTAAAAGCGCAATTGGGAAATTAATATGAAAAATGTGATATTAAATTTTTACCAATTTAATCAGATTTTTATTTCATTTAACTATTATTCATTTTAGTAGATGTATTACAATGTGCGTTCATTTCATAGTTTCATTTAACATAGCCGAAATGGTATAATTAGATTCAGCATTACATAAACTCTCTTTTTTATTTTTTTTTACAATCAATTTGCACCAAACATGTATGCTTTGTATTAGCTGCAAAGGGTTTTTGTTTAATCCGGTGTCAGTATTTTTCTACATGAAAGTGGATACAAATTTCAGAAATATTCAAAGGTTTTGTTGGAAAGTTTCAAATTTGTAGATTACTGGTCAGCTGGGCCGCTGGAACAGGGAGGGAGTGAGGGCTGTTGCATGATAACAGCTTCCCCAATAAAAACAGATAATGGGAAATCCCCTCTTCCTAAAGAAGAAAAGTGCAGTGTGTTGATTGTTATCTATATGAGACAATTCTTATGAATTTCCACTACTTCAAAGAATAGCTATATGATGGCCGGCCATTCCTGTCACCATTCGATTAAGATTAGAAGTGACCATTCGATTAAGATTAAAAGTGGTGAGATATTTTTAGCATAGAGTAATCTTGTTGCCGCCTACTGCAGTCATAAGATGATAAAGATGATGATGATGACGATTTAAGCAACTCAGCTTTGTGACAAAAAGCGGATTGGGTCGTAAAATTGCTGTTTAATGTAACACTAATTGTTATATCAACATTTACACAAGTGCATTAATTTTTCTAATTTTTCGAGAAATAAAACATACGTGTATTGACCTATTCATACACAACACAATACAAATCAAAATTCACAATTTGAGCCTAACTTTGATCTATGTACTAACGAATAAAAACATGTTAACAAGTTTGCTAACACTCGCAGTGAAAGTCGGTGAAACCTGCAATGCCTGACCAACGAATCAAAACAAGCGTGTGGTGCACGCAGTGAACGGCGCACACGCGAAGTGCATTGCACACTTTCAATGCACTCTGCGTATTTTAGTTTCTTGCTTTCTGATTGGTTCGGCACAACTGAAGAGTGTATGAATCACCAATAGTTTACAAGATGGGTGACATTCAAAGTTTTACAAGCTACCGCTACCAAGACAACTGAACTTGTATTGTAACTAAATTTGTAATAATGCTATACAGTAGATTTTGCTGTTGAAGGGAAAGGGCTCATTTTGATCCAAATGGAAGTGAGTAGGCCTCAAATTAAGAAAGGGAGAGGGCATGCAATTTAAGGCAATTTCAAAGAGGCACCAACTTTCTCCAAGGCACTTGTACATTTTTGAATGCAGTGAAAACAGCCAACAATTTTGGGCATCGAGGCAACTAGTTGAATTGCCTTTGATGCCTCGCATTTATTTGAGGCCTGTAAGTGAGTGTTAATGAAATGCTACATACAAATAAGAGTTTAAATTATTCTCTCGATATATAGCTAAATTTGTAAACATTGATAACCCAAGACTTGCATAACATTTGTCACTAAGCCAACCTATTGCGTACTTGTTCTTACAATTGTTTCCATGTGTTATTTACTGATACAGTGACACATGGGAATCATAATACAAGCGCATGAATAATATTTATAAGCCTGATCATACACTGTACATAAACCTACTATTACTATTGATAATTCCTTAGTCATATCTATATGTTGCTCCATACAATATACATAGGGAGTGAATATTTCTTAAAACAAAATTATAGTTTTGGTTTTTTTAATTTCTTTTTGAATTATCTTGCCTTTTTTGTCTGCTTGTTTGATGTTCCCTGTCATTTTTGTTGCACATTATTAGTTAATATTGTTATAGCAAGTCCAATTTAAGGTCAGTGACCTGCCCCATTTAACTCACTGTTCCCCCACAGGTTTCTGCTGAAGGGTATTTCCCATCTGGCATTTTGCTGTATTAGGGAATTTCCCAGCTGGTGTTTTGCTGTTGGGGGAAGGGGGGGGGGGGATCCACCAGTGGTTGATTTCATGGAGGGAGCTCCATCACAGGTGTTTTTCTGCAGTGGGCTTACATACTATTGTCTGTGCATGTTCAGTGACAGTGTTGCTGGTTCACTGTACATATAAATATAAATTAAAGTATCTACAATCTACAATAAATCTACAATAATACCATACCAAAGAAGAAATGTTTATCGTATTCTTACCTTTTATCTTGAATATTTATATGGCTTCCAAATTCATTCTGCAACAAACACACAAAAATATAATTAATTATTTATAACACCCTTCAGGTGATGCAGCTAACACAGGTATTCACAATTTTATTTATAGGCTTGTTCAGATGGCCACTAAGCTTGAGAATAGTATTTTTTATGCCAACCCAGAGTGCCTGTCCAGATGACAAATTTAACCTCAAGTATAGCGATACTACTGCTGTAGCTTCGAGGTTAACTCAAGGTCATGCGACTCTTCATTTTGCGGTAAGACCTGGGTCACAGGTCATAAATCTCACTAGCGGTTAACATTACGGATGGATTCACACGGCGCACACACTCTTGGTTAGCTCTCGGTTAATAGTGCTTCAGGGTTAGTAAGATCTTTTAGGGTAAACATTCCAGCTTTATACGCTGGGTATAGTTAACCATGATCGATTCACACGGCCGTTAACCAAGAGTTTAACCTCTAGGTTAGCGAATTTGACGCTAACCTAGAGGTTAGTGTCCCGCGTCGGAAGTTCGGAACGCTCCTATTGAAGTGGATACTGTAAAAGTGGCAATTTTTGTGCAATTAATTGTTTGCAATTTGTAGCTTCTTCACATAGATTTATGCAAAAATAATATATTTGTTTGTTATTATTTTCGCGGCAGCTTGTTTGAGCGCGAAAATAAATGAAGTGCGAAAATAAATGAAGTGCGAAAATAAATGAAGTGCGAAAATAAATGTAGCGCGAACATTTCCACTTTTACTTATCATGCTTACATGTACTCAAAAAAATTTAACAAGAAAGTTCAGGTCTTTTCAAGGTCTGTCAAAAGAATGTTGCCAGAATCTGGGGATTATCCTCTATTCAAAGAGAGTACTGTAAAAGTGAAAATTTTCCCGCTACATGTATGTACGCGGTTTTAGCGCTAAGATCAGCAAGCGCGAAAAATAAAAACTCACAAATATATTCTTGTGTATGTAGGTCTATGTAAGGAAACTCAAAATCGAGAAAATAAAAACAGGAAAATTTGTTCAAATTGTGCGAAGCGCAAAAATTTCCACTTTTACAGTATTGCGGATTATCTTTTGAGAATCAACTTTGGGTCTTGTTGGCGATAAATCTTTGAGCTCGTCAAGTTTCTTGTCTCTGCTTCTTATTCAAAATAATAGTTTGATCTATCATACAGGTATGTGACTGTGATATTAATGCTGGAGTGTAAAACAAAAACAAAAAGTCTTAATTCTAGCTACTTCTAATGAAAGAATATATAAATTTGCCCAAGGCTTGTGACTGGAGAGACTGCTTCACTCACAGCACTGAAGAAAAGACAGATTTGGTCTCACACAAGTCAAGAGCTCCATCACTTGAAACTATTTCTAAAAAGGTGTGACAATTTGGCTCATTTTACCTTTTTACAGTCTATGGCAGGCATTCTCAAATGGTGGCGCGGCATCAAGGCATCCTAAGTGGCGCGAGAGTGGTTAAAATTTGTTTTAAAAAAATGAATCATATCATGATATATAGCCAAATTCCATAGGCATATGACAGTCAGATGTATAAATACAGCAATTTTTCTCGCGCTACGTGCGTATGTGCCCTCAAAACAGTAATATTAGTTAATATGCTGCCTACATATGTTAAAATATTTTGAAATTAATGTTATAAAGAGAATTTTGCCATTGTAAATTCTAAAAAATATGACCAAGTGGAGCCTCAACAAGTTGGTTACTAAAATGTGGCGCATCAGTAAATCTAGTTTCAAGAGAAAGCCTGGTCTATGGTATAGTGACAATAACAATATAAAATGCTTAACAACAAAAAGATGTTAATTCACACAACCTTTTGACATAAACATTTTTTTAAATTAAAATATATTCATTCTGCATCACACTTTAATAAAATAAACAAATGGAACATAAATCTATGAAAAACGCAATCAATATTAGAATATTAGATAAATATATTATTTATTACAATTTTATGTAGACAATTTTATTTGTTTATAAATTACAGCGCATTTAACCAGGTATAAAATAATAATTAAACAAAGAGCAGAAATAGTTGAATACATCAGTGGTTAAAATACTTTTTTGGCTATGAGGGCTATTTTGAGCAAATTCTGCCAAAAATCGCCCCTTATACTATAGTACATTTTACCATAGGCCAACATTTTCTCTGGGGCTATTTTGTGAAAACTAGGGCTAATCGCCCTTGTCTATTTTGAGCCCTGGAATACATTACATTGGGCTTAGTTATGGTTATTTCATGGATACAATTATAGGTAAACTGAGTCATCTAATAATATTGTCACAAAATAAACTATTGTATTGGGAAAAGGTCATATTCAGCCTGCAATACGTTTTAATAAAAAATACAAATGGGATATATTATAAATCTATGAAAAACGCATTAAATATTTAGAGACTGCGATATAAAATTATTATTACATGCAGACAATTGTATTTGTTTATACATTACAGTGCGTTTACCTGCCCTAAACAAATAATAGAATTAGTTGAATACATTACATTGGGATTAGTTCTTTCATGGACAGGCCTGTTCATGGATCGATCAATACAATAGGTATTGTGTCATCGAATAATATTGTCACAAAATGAGCTATTGTATTGGTAAAAAGGTCATCTATGTCAAATTAAAATAACACAATGTAGATATTGACAGTTGACACAATAGATGGCAATCATTATTGACCTCCAGCCTTGTGAACAAGTGGTCAATTCCATGGACAGATCAAGAATTGGTGACATCAGGGCACTGATAATATTGTCAGGGTCACTGCATCTCAGTAGAGCTATGTACTCTTTATTATTGTGTCAAACTTGATGCCATATTGTATTGATGTGTATCCAACTGTAAACAGTAAATTTATACCAGTTCTACTAGCGTACATGTATGCACTTTCTACAATGTACATGTACACTATGTACACGATGAACGAGTTGTGTCATGTGTACTGTATGTATGACAGATACTGAACCCGATCAATATCTTATCAATCTACTGTCAGTATTGCACTGCAAGTGTACAATAATGCATAACAATATATAATACACTGGCTATCAATAATATTATCATACACTTCTCCAAGTCAAAACACTACCACTGGACTGGTTGTTTGTTATACACACAGAGCATGAATATGAGTGCATGGGGGGCTACTTGTACAGATGCAGGGTGATAATGCTGCTGTTATCGGGTTTCAGCAATTTGGAACTGATCAAACTATAGAACAATTAGGCATGCATTGTGAGACAATTCAGTCTGATTCGAACCTTCCATCCATTTCGGACGCACAATCTCTTTAAACATGGTATTATTATTATTATTACTTCCTTATTTAGGTTGAATAGGGTTTGCTTTGCCCGCTTTATGCTTTTTGAGGTCTACCAAATTGTAACAACTTTGATATTAAACGAGACTCAGTCTGCAAAACCAAAAAGATTTGAATTAATTTCGCTTGTTTTTATTTTCACAATTTTAAGCTTCCTTACATAGACCTACATTCAAAATGAATATATTCATGCTTTCTCATTTTAACGCGAAAAGCGTGAACATATGTAGCGTGACGATTTCCTATTTTTCAGTACCTGATTCACTTTCATATTGAATGATCCATGTCATATCAATCAATTCAAAATACACAGGCAAATAGGCAATTAAACACTCATCGTATAGATTGAAATTAAAATTAAGGTATCTTCTAACATCGAACATATTTTTGTATAGGATCAAATGATATGCCAACAAAGCGAAACCGATCTATCATCTATGGACGCGATGCTCTGAACGTGGTATCACTTCACATATCTGCATGGGCATAATGCTATAAAACCATGGCAACCACACAGTCATTTACTAAATGAAAACAAAAGCAATCAGGAAATTGATCCTGGTTGGGTTCCATTTCAGAATATCACACTTGATAAAAACTGATATCATTATAATAATGTTTATAAAAGCAATTGGAAATCGGAGTCAGGAAACAAACATTCGATGACACCCATCGCTTTCCCAATTCAATATCTTTAGTCAATTTTTTCATACCATAACCATAGTACTTAAGTGTTGTCCGAATCCGCAGCTGCTGTTTTTATATTATGAGTATTTTAAGCTCTTATGAATATTTTCCACTTTGGCCCAAAATGTGTTTCATTTGCTGCTACTTAATCTACCAGATTGGTCATAATTTCATCAAAACCATATCAATTGAATAAACAAATGTCTTTCTTTTTTGGTCAATTCGTTTTAAGGTAAACTTTTTTCATAATATGTGTATTAATTATATTATCGCTGCCAGACACTAGGATTACAATCATTAGAACACTCAGCAAAACATTCATGTGGAGCTTTAGATTCTTCTCATTTAATAAGTGTGCATAAACTTAATCAGTTTTTAGATTCTCGCATATTTGTTCATGAGAATCTGTGTAGGGTCAGAATTTCATCACATTGCGAGAATCCATTTTAGATTCTTGCATAAGGCCGTGTGTTTTGAACTCGCCACCCTTACCGTTGCATGTCCAGATTTTTACATTTTACACCATCTGAGATTCTAATAAGCATATCGCAATAACTATTTGTTCTACCCATAAAAAGTATATATTTTCTGAACGGTAATCTCACAAGGAATTCAAATATGCTATTGGAATTTAGATAAGACCTAATGGTAACATGTTGTGATTAGGAATGTTTAAAAAATATCGATTTTTTTCATATTTTGATTTAAGCTCAATAATATTTTTATACCAATCCCAATCATAATTTTACTGTGCATATTTAAGTTCCTCATGCAATTACCCATCAGAACATAATAGTTGTCGATGGTAAACATGTTGAAATACACTATATCGAGAAGTAAATGAGCACAAACGTTTAAATTTCATATTTATTAGAGTTTACAAGTATATTTCTTTGGGTATACACCCTTTCCTGATTTAAACGGCATTTTTGAATTCCCCTATTTGAGAGCTTTCCAAAAATGTATAATTTTGCTATCATCGGTTAAATATTTCTTTTGTTATAGTCATGTATGTAAAACCGCTGAATTAGGGCAAGTTCACTGTGTAGTGAATAGGGAAAAAGCCAAGGACAATGCAATCGATTCGTGATTACAATTGTTACGTAATAGTTGACACGTTTGTTGAAACAGAAACTTATAGAATATAAAACAATCTATAAAATGAGAGCAAAATCATGTTTGTACCATACAGAGAAGAGAGGTTATTGTAATTTGAACGTAGAATTGGGAACATTTTCTATATTCCCCATAGAGATTGTACACAACGCCACCGCCACCGCCGCCACCCCTGACTTTCACAACATAATCAATCATATCTCAGCCAAACATTTATAGAAATATAAAAATACCTGATTTATTCACACAATGTAGCTAAATAAATAGGCTTTCACATGACACCTCAACCATAGCTCTACCTCATTTAGTTGTTGAGTTAATAGAGAGAGATGGATGATTCGTCACCGAAAATGCAACGCCACCACCCTTTTTGGGTGGTGAGTTCAAAACACATGGCCATAAGGATTTTGAGAGAATCTGTGGATTCAAATAGTGTGTTAGAGGGATTATATATGAGAATCAACTTGGATTCTCGCAACTTTACCGGCGGATATCTTTGTGAGAATGGTTTTTCGGATTCTCATGGAATTTCGAAGATTTTGAAGACACCACCACAATGCATTGCGTTTTTGCAAAATGCCCTAATCATGGTCTCCAATTTGTCTCGGTTCCCATAGACATGCACATAATCATGGCTTTATAGCCCTTTCATGGTTGGAGCTCTTACGTTCTAGTTTACATCAATGAATAAATCAGTTATCAGTGTTCATTTTTCTTATTCTAAAACTTAAGAGCTCGACAATTGCAATGTGTTAAAAAAGCTTGAGTTGGCTGGCGTTTGAACGTTTGCGCAATGCATTGTGGGAACACCTTCAAATCTTCTTTGATATACCAATTTTATTCTCAAGTTGGATTTAACTAGATTATTGTCATTTTGTTTATTAACAAAAATTAAAATGAGGATCCATTAAGATTATAACAATTGTGTTGCATATTTATAATCTTTGGGGGAGGGATTCATAAATGCATTCTCACTGAAACTCTCAGCCTGTTGCTTATCACCACCATCACAAATGAATGAACATTTTTATTTGATTACAATTTTCAATGCATCCATGTACCTACATTGTAGCACTCAAATATTAATTTTAGAGGTTATTTTAAATGTCACTCCAGCTGATTAATGTACATGTATCTGCATCATTTGACTTTGAACAATGCATTGATCTTTGTTACATGGAGAAAACAGACACAAGAACAAACTGTCTGCTTAGGGGTTTTTTAACCTTAAAATAAATCCTACGAATACAATCTCCACGCAAACAAATATATTTCAAATGCTATTATAATATAAGGCTTTGGTTTATTAATACTTGATTTCAAGCACTGCAAAGTAATATTGGCAAACCACTTTTAAAAAGAACTTGGGAGGAAATGATGTGTTTTTTTCACTTTCATCTATTTTTTCTGGGGGAAATGCTATGAGACAAAACAGTTCTGCAAAATGTAGTTACAATATATTGCAAATAATAATACATGATGTATCATCACAAAAATATGCATGAAACTAGAAAGTGTTCATACTTGTGAAGTACATGTAAAATGTATTTTAAAACACTTTATTTCAGAAAAATTGGGAATAAAATCTGATTAAATATTGAATGATCAATGATCAAGCAACACTAAGCAACACTAAGATGATCATGGGCCTGAAACATGTATACATGTACCATGTGTCAGGACAGTCAGGTTGTGGGTACTTAATGTGGTGGTGCATGCTATATAATAAGCCTAGTATAGATTATGTTTCAATTATTAGATTTAATTAAAGATCTGACTATAAAAAGGAAGCCTATACAGAAAATAAATTTAGATGTTGATTTATTTCTGCCCAAAAAGTGTCCTAACTTGAGGGCCCATCCTCTAGTCTGTGGACGTCCACGTTATCCATTCACATCGGTGGGTAGATCATTTACATTGTTTAAACTCGCCCACCAACATCCATCCACACCAACTAATGCCTGACAAGGTAAGTACATGTAGGTTCAGACCATCATCAGTTCTAACAATAGGCTTTTACAACAGGTATTTATAATAGGTTAAGAGCAACAGGTATTATAATATAGGTTAAGAGTTTAATGGGCTCGCCGTCGGACAAGTTTAAAACTGTCAAGCTTTCGTCAGGATTAGCTTCGACTTCTTCAGGACCAAATGCTTATAATATTATTTATCTATTTTGTTTTTATCTTGTACAGCGCTTTAACAAATGCTGTGTATTAGTATTATTATTAAGACATAGGGATTGCCACTTCTCTATTATTATCATCATTTGGGCTGCCACTTGCCTGATGATTTGAGAGTGCCTCTTTCCTACTTATGAAAGGTTCGTGACTCTGAAAACAGCCGTTCAGATGGATTGCCCCTTTTCTACTGAACAGAGAGAGATGGTAGCTCTGAAAAGATCTCTAAATGTAGGTCACTGATCTGTAAAGATCGTTGGCAGATCAGTGACCGCACTACTGTTTTAAACTTGTCCAACGTCGAACCCGTTGAACTCTTATCCTATATCATCCATATGACTGGTCTATAAACTTTAAGTACCTGACAATACTATTGACTAGACATGTGAATGTTACACGTTTACACGTGTAACCGACCGCAAGGGTTAAATAGGTTTACAAAAACTAGTTTTAACTAGTTGAAACGGTTACGCGCATATATGGGTTTGATTTTCAATAAACCTCACATTTTACAATCGAAAACCCTATTAGACATACTGAAAAGCAATTACCCTCATGATGACCTTTGGCAGTTCAGAGCTGGCTAAAAAAGACGCAATTCTGGGTCAAAGTATACTAGGTTATGCCTATAGTTTTATGTTATATATTTTCACTGATTTGCTAGTTTGCCAATATTAATACTTTTAAGGGGTTAAGGCATAGTAAAAAAAAATACATGTTTCCCGTCCGGACTTTTTAAAAAAAGGAGGAGGGAGGGTCTTACTATTTACTATTTTCCCTTTTTTTGATTTTTTTTCAAGATGGCCGCCAAGTCGAAAGTGACCAACTGACTGTGTTGCAGACACCCCTAAACAGGAATTTCCACTCTAATTTAATTGCCAGAGGAATACAAATATGAAAAGGTTTACCTAATACATATAGAGCCAAGTACACATTGTTTCTTTATGTTTTCTTCATTTTTCAGGTTGAATGAGGAACAAAACATCATTGATCGAAAGGAAGTAGGCCTACATGTATTGGTCCCCATGGTACTATTTGTGAAGCCATGTCAATAATTCCGTGTCATGCATGGCATGAACATGCTATGAAATGATACAGCATTTCTATTACACCTGCCATTCCTATGGGCAAAGGATCAATCACTAAAAAAAAAAAAAAAATTTTTTTTTTTTTTTTTTTTTTTTAAAGTAGTTTTTTTTTTTTTTTACAGAATTTTTGGAAATAGTAAATAGTAAAAAAAAGGAGGCGGCGGCCAAAAAGGAGGCGGGCGGGGACGGGAAACATGTTTATTTTTTTACTAGGCCTAATTGTGAATTTTCAGGACTTCAAACATTTTGATTAAAGTTTTCCTCACATCGTGGAAAGCATATTGAAAAATCGTCATCACAATAATAAGAACAATATTTAAAAGTGATAGAATTGAACTGAATTTAGAATAAGGCTCTATTAGAAAAAAATGGATGGTTAAATGTTTAACCGACCGTAAATCAACAGGTTAAACGTTCAACAAATTACACGTATCCTCACACCTTGACCAGACTGTACATGTACCTCATGTTTAAAAATTACATACCTTTAATGTGACTTCTTCTACTAGTTGGCGTAATTCGTTAAGATCTGACTGCACAAATGCTGTAATAAACAGATTAAATATGTATGTTATAATTCATAGCCTGAAGGGCGTTCCCTCGGACGAAACGGTCCGGCTCTGTAGTGTAAAGGAAAGGACATGTCACCATCATTCACCATTATATTCAACACTCTCAACCTCTGATCGAGCACTCTGTATTTACGGTGATAGAAGAACATTATGCATGTGTTACGTACTATAATGTTGTAAGTTCTAAACGTTTAACGCTCATAGGGCGTTTAAACGCAGTACAGAATTCGCTAAACGGCTAAACGTAAGCCCTAATTATAACATTTTAAAAGTCCGACTTAAATTTTAGGTTAACAAGTAAGCTTAATCATAATTCTCATTCCATACAACCCTTACAGCCTTGTTGTACCACTTATATGTCAAAATTATTATGATAACGTTTCTAGAAATAAATTCCAAAAAAAACCAGGGCGAAATGGCCTTGTTGTACCAAGTATACGTGTCAAAAGTATTACGATGTTTCTAGAAATAAAAACCCGGTAGAAATCAATGTTGGCCTATCAATGCATTATATCAATATACTGTAAAACAAGTTAATTTCGCGAACAATTTAATTTCGCAAGAGGCGAAAATTCGCGAAAATTATATTGCCGCGAATTGATGTGTGTGAAGATGACAGTAGTGGTAGAAATTTTGAATTCGCGAAATTAAGTTACCGCAAAAGTAGTGATGATTAGCAATTTGCAAAAAAAAAGTTGACGCGAAATTAACTTGTTTTACAGTATTGTTAAACGACTGAGGATTTAGACTAAGAATAAAAATAAATAAAAATTGCAACTATCGAAATGTGACGATCGCTATCGCAATGAAATCAATGCAAATAATTGTCATAAAAATATGTTTAAATGTTTAAACGGGGTTTTTTTAATAGTTTAAACGGATAGTTCATTAAACGGAAATTCACACCCAATTACGTATGTAATTCATATCCAACCCAAAAACGCGTTAATCTAAAATCTTAATATGGTTTTCTAATTCAATTGTATATCTGTATTATTTATGAATCAAGAGGATCAGGGATGTACTTTTGCGACATCCTGCGAGAATCCAAATGGATTCTCGCAAAGGAATTTTGCGAGAATCCATGGATTCTCGCAAATGGATTAATCCTTTTTACTGAATTTAAATTCCGAATTTTAAACATTTATTGTACTACTGTTAAGAACAATCATCATTTTAATTTCAACTTGAACAGTTTAACTTCAACTTGAACAGTTTAACTTCAACTTGAACTGGTATTAGAGTCAAATACCAGTCATCTAAGGTCCTGTTTTGAACTTAGAAAAAGGAAAAAAAAAAAGGAAAAAAAAGTAAATTTTTTGTTGTTGTTGCGAGAATCCACCTGGATTCATGCGGAAGTGATTTTACGCGAATCGATTCGCGCCGAAAGTACATCCCTGAGGATATCCATGCTCTTTTGATACAATTTCAACAGGTAATTAGAGAGCATGGATTAACCAAAAATTATGAGTAAAATGTCATAAAGCACCCATTCTGTGTCTCCTTAAGTTGGGAGGTGAACCAAATAAACTATACAAATATTTATAAACATTTCTAATGTTAAATCATGTCACAGGTAACACTTCTATTGCCATATTTAATTATCAAAATGTAGAATGTACATGTACATTGTACATAATGAACTGAATTAAGATAAGATGTTGATGCTTTTGAAATAAATTGTATTTTTACACAGAAAACAGTCCTCAAAAATCGTATTTTTGATTTGAATGAGTTGAATAAATTTAGTATAAGATCTTGGGTTAGGAGTTACTATCCCTAATGGTGTGGGTCAAGGGGTATTATTTGTAGGTTATATTAAGGGTCATCTATCTAAGGTCTTGGTTTGGACTTTAAAAATTAAGAATAAGTAAAAAATAATAATGTTATTTATAGTGTTTTTGTTTTTTTAAACTACATTTCAGGTATCCAGGGACCCGGAATAACGGGCGGGTACAGGTCACCAAGCTTCGCGCTAGGCTGCGTTTTTGCGTCCCGGACGCTCCAAAAGCAATTCTCACGCACGAAATGTGTCAAAGCAATAGGTTCATGCGTCCCACGGGACGCAACTCAAAATTTGTAGGGAACGTCAACAAAGTAGAAAGTAAACACGAATAACACCATTCGCACGTGTTATTTCTATTTTTTATTACACAAATTTCGTTTTCGCATGTCGGAGGATGGCTGAAATTACCGCGATCGTTCATGTTTCATCTGGTGTAGAGGTGGATTGATTGATTATACTCGTGTAAAATACACATTACTCAGATCGCGTATACTACAGCGAGCGATCGTCCGTGTTTCATCTTGTGAAAGAGGTGGAAAAAAAAGATGGCCTGCGCACAACCAAGAATAATTGTAATTTAAACCGACCGCGCATCCGCTTGTAAAGGTATAGGAAAATGGATAACTCGCTCTCTGATTTGACTGACGAAGCATTTTGTCAATAATGGCGGACAAGGCACGACACAGTACATTTCTCGCACATTGGAAAACAACTTTCCCGTGGGTTAAGTATGACCGGGCGAAGTTGGTCATGCATTATTGTAATGTTCAATGTTTATTTATTTAATTTTGCACGTTAATAAACTCTTCTGCAATTGAATCAACGCTGACAGTAGACAGGAAGACAGCACAGCAGTAGCAGTACTAAAGTGGGTACTTATTTAACAACATTAAATTAAACAATATAGTAACAAATGCAGCATCAAATAACGCAATGCCATGCTTCGTGCTTGATAATTTGATGGGACCCCCAAAATTTGTGTGGGACCCCTCATTTTTGTATTTTGTGCATGCTCATGAGTCCCATGGGACCCCCAAGATTTTTGACCCAGCGCTACCCTTGCAGGTCACAGCCTTAACCAAGTGCCCTACCGCCTCGTCACATTTTTGAGAGCGGGGTGGGGGGGGGGGGGCATGATGTGGGATCCCCAAACTGTGCGGCAAATTGAGGCTCGATAACTAACATGACAACAAACAGTGCTATCAAACTCAAATTGGTGCCTGACTGCCCTCGTCCACACACTGTATTTAATATTTAATAATTAATATTAATAAATGTATTTTGATGCAGGAGATTTGATATGCTTGTCTGGAGAGCGGGAGAGAGATTGTCTAGGCTGGACACTCCTGCATGATACTCCCGCCAAATGAGGGAGAAGTTGACAGCCCTGATAAAACGCAGGTTTATAGTTTGCAATGTAGCCTAAACCATTCTGATTTTTTCATTAACTAGGGCCTACACAAAAAGTTGGTAGGTTTATTACTTTCTGAACTTGAATTGAAGTAAAAGTGATTTATATTTAAAGCCACAGTCATATTGATAACAGTATTATTATTGATTGGAATGGAGGCAATCAATTGCTTTCATTCAATTTCAATCAATACTTACAATACAATCAAATTAACAATTAGGCCTTCATTTCAATTCAATCATTGATTGATTCATGCATGCATGTCACTCATCATTCATGACAATAATAATGGCAAAGGCTAGGCCTAGGCTATGTCGCCATAGCCTAAATAAAATGCTGATATTTATTTAATAATAATTATTTATTAATTATTAATTAGGCCTAGTGACTAGTCCTATTTCGTCAGTTCGTGTCTTAAAACTTCTCCTTCTTAGTGTTAGTCATGTTAGTTCTTGAACTTTGAGTTGACTTTCTTTACTGAGATTGACTTGAGGAAAATAGATATTTCATTTTTCATTATCACTTTTTACACGAAACATATGCCCATGTACTTGTACACCACATTGATCAACTCAGCTTTGTTGTGTTTTCAGACACGGCATGGCATGGCCATGCGTTATCTTGATCATTGTTTACATGTAAAAGCAAAAAGGATCAACCAACCATGCAACTCTGTGCGGCACAACAACACACACAGCCATGCATTGCATGTCGTGATATCATGACAACATATAAAATCAACCCGACATTTTGAAGCTTATACAACGTCAAAATAGACAGTATACCTTGAGTTTGTGCCGTTGCTGTGTCAAGATGAGTTGGGATAATCTGAAGAATACTAAGAGCGAGTGTAAGCCACATTTGTGGGAGGCCATTGCTGTGTTGTTCCGCACGACTATATCCCGCCATGCTTGTCAATATTGTACTACATTACTTTACATGTATTTTGTGATGAATTTCTCTACAGTCGTCTATGGAACCCTAATTTGCATGATAAAAGACTTGTAGTAAATGTATTCGGCAATATTCGATCGTATTTTTTGCAAAATATCCGAAATAATAGTAAATTTTTGTATACAAAATATGTAATGCAACTTATAAAATTAAAAATTAAATCTTTTATAACCTATTCTTAACATAAAATACTAATTTGAAAGTTAAATTTTCACTAATATTTGTATGGCTTCATAAAACTAGTTCTAAGAGAGCCTTTCCGAAATGGTTTATGAGAAGTTTTGTGATTGGTCAGCTTATATAATTGATTGACACTTTCGTTTTCAGAAGCAACAATATTTCAGCGTTATTGCCATGTTTTTCTGTATAAATGTTACAAATAAAAATATTTAAAACGATTTTCTTTGCTTAATTATGATAGAGTTTTTGTTTAATCTTTCGTAACTACATATTACGTCAACGTCTTCAACAATCTAATTATATATTAAACCAATCAGACACTTCGACTCAAATTAATGAAAAACGCAATTTCTCACGTCATTCATTGATCAGTAGATTTGGCAGAGAAAGCATCGAGTCAACACAAAACATAAATAGTGTCTTTACTATGAAAAAATGTAAATTGTGCGCATTGGACTCAAAACAATCAAATGGCCATGTAAAATGTGTTTATTTGAGTCCTGTCCCGATGGCGTTCTAAGGGAGTGTTCAGAAATACTTTGGTGCGGGGCCGGGGAGGGGGTTGGCCAACTTGCATTTTTGGGTGTCTGAACTTATTTTGACAAACCCCCCTTACAAATAGTAAACAACTTTTTGACCGCCCCCCTTTACAAATACAAGGTGAAAAACTTTTTGACCCCCACCCCCCACCCACCCACCCCCCACCCACCCCCCCCCCCCCCACCCACCCACCCCCCCCCCCACCCCGCCCACCAAAGTATTTCTGAACACTCCCTAAGAACAACAATTCAAAATCTTTACATTTTGAAATAATCGAAAGCAATATTATTACTTTTTACTATCCCATTTCCCCGCCGATCGTTTTTGCTCCTCACAAAAGAAAAAAAATTCATTATCATGGTCATGATGGTTGAATTCATTGAACCCTTTTCTGCAAAAAACTGCGTATAAAGATTAAATGAATATTGAAGAAGTTACGGCAGTTTTACGGAAGCTGTACCGTGAGTCCACACCCCCCCCCCCTCCCCTTAAGCCACTAGCTCAACTTTTGCATTTTAGTCAACGATGGCTTAAAGAATCAAGTGTGAAATATACAGTATTTGACCGTTATTTTTAGAAACGGTAAAATACTGTCATATTCCCATCATTTTACAGTGTTTTACATGTAAATTCTACCATGATTTTTTACGGTGTAGCCTACTACGCGAGTGACAAGATGCTCAGAATTTTAAACTAAAACCGGCCGTGATTTGTGCCCGATTTGTGTGATGACTATCACGAACCATACCATGATAACAAAGTGACGTATTTTGATTAATATCTACGAAACTGCGACTTTTATACCGGGCTTTTATACTTGTTTTGAACGAACAAACTATATTAAAAGAGAATATACAGGGTGTCTCAAAAAAAACCGTGCACGTGTTTACCCAACTTATTGACCATGAACTTCTAGAATTTGGTGTAACAATTTTATACAATTTGATGGACTAAACGCTTAGCTTTCATATGCCGTTCATTTCATCTAATTTGGTTTTGTCAATCCTGAGATATGATCAATTAACTAAAGCCACCTAAAATCGACTTTGTGCCACTTTTACAGAAGAATGCTTATTGACATAAGCATTAAAACTCTCGTCCTCCTAAGGGAGGGTGGTCGCTGATTGCGCTAAAACAGTGACCTAGTGCGTACAGTTGATCGCTTTTACATTCCCTGCGCTCATTTTGACGAAAACAAATTGAGGGTGCCACCTTACCCGGGGGTAGGGTAAGCCATCAAAGCCTCCGATAGTAGGGGGGTGTGGTTGCCACCTTACAATTTTTTTAATCGCCATTTTGAAAAGTATTTGAATTGTATGGTCCTGAATATTATAGCATAGGCCTATGTTAGAAACACCATTTCCCTCACTTATAAGCAAAAAACCGGGTGAAATTCCGATATTTGCAACTTTTTTAGAGAATATTTCTATTTTGGCCTATATTTCACTGTCCAGCGAATACGGCGGGATTTTGAGGTCGGCCATGTTTGGTGACGGGGGTCATTATGACGTCATGCGTGGGATTTTTGTACTTGTTTTGGTATGTATGGATAGAAGAAACCTCTAGCTATACTATGGTACCCAAATAAGCATACTCTGCATTTCGGATTGGATGTTTAGGGGGTGGTAACAACCCACCCCCACACCACCTCCTTTCCGGAGTAACCCTTTCTATTCATTGCAAACTGGAAAGTGGCACAAAGTCGATTTTAGGTAGCTTTAGTTAATTGGTCATATCTCAAGATTGAGAAAACCAAATCAGATGAAATAAACGGCATATGAAAGCTAAGTGATTAGTCTATCAATATGTGTACAATTGTTACTCCAAATGTTAGAAGTTCATGGTAAATAAGTTGGGTAAACATGTGCACGGTTTTTTTTGAGACACCCTGTATATAATTATATATTTTCCATGGTTGTTTAAGATGCTTACCGCGTATGGTATTTCCGCACATGTTTCTTCAATAGGCTTGTTTTCTTGTGCTAACCCCCACTTTGCCCCACTTTTTCCATTTACTTTGTCCACTCTTATTTTTCCAATTTTTGTCTCCATTTTTGTCTCCTTTCCTTTTTTATCCCTTTCCATTTTTCTTTTCCCCCTTTTTACTCCTTTTTTCTTTTTTTCCATCTTCCTTCGGGTGCAGTGGCGCTGCAGCCACCGCAGCACCCACCCCCCTGAATCCTCCGTTGGTGACTAAATAGTCGGCACAGAATTATAATTTTTGATAGTCGGAAACTAAAAAGTGCTACAGTGCAACAGAGCATAAATTTCCAAAAGTGCATGTTATTGAAATTATATACGCTCTAATTCAAAAAGTAACATATGTAAGACAAGGAGACAATATCATATTATAGAATACAGCTTGGTGATTTAATGTCATAGAAAAAAAAATGGTTTGGCTTTATTTGCATATGATTAGCATATTATAAAGAAATATATTAACATTTTGCTTTTTGGAATTTCCAGCAAAAACTATAAATGCTATTAACACCAAAATTACAGGAAATGAAGTTCCCATCATTGCCAACAATACTGTCTGAGAAAAAGTTCACATTTATCTTTACTTTTAACAAAAACCCAAAATCTGTCTTAAATAAGCTTAAATAATGACCAAACTCGTTGAAATTATTAAGTAATACTGTGTATCCAAACCAGACTTGCATGGTATCAAATTAAAGGTAAAGATGTGCTTAAAAGAATGGTTTTAGCAGATAATTAAAATATCGTCCTCCAAACATTTAGTATATTTAAAAAGAGAAAAAAACCCACATGTAACCACTATTTCATACAACTGTCCACAGACTTGGCAAAAGTCTATTAATACTTGTGCAGCCATGCACGCAAACAATGGAAGGAATATTCAAGGACATGCCTAGCATGCTAAAGGACCAGTGGTTTAAAATTCGCGCTACAAGAAATTTGAAATGCAATTCGCCAGTGTGCAGCCTATGGTGTATGTTACTTTAGGTGACCGTGTGCGGACATGCATGGGTGTACAAACAGGTATCGTGTTAAAGGCCTGCACTAAGTCTAAATAAAAAAGAAATGTTTAAAATAGTCAAGGCCATGAAAGGAAGTAGGTAGTAGCTGGTTGGATTAGCGTGTATAGATAATCAAGTATTGGCCAATCCGAAATCAGGTTTAATAAGAAATGTAACAATGCTGATAATCATACAAGGACACAAAATAGTACTTTAAAACAAAGCTATTTTAATTATATATGATACACATACTTAGGATTGAAATGTTCATTGTTGTACAACAATCAGGAGGCACTATATTTATAATTCAATATTTGGAAATTTATGCTCTGTTGCACTGTTGTAGCACGCAATGTCTGGCACACAAAGTATGGCCAAACATGAATTACATGATTTTCTTGATAGAGGGCGCACTGACGACTTAATGGTGTTTAATCCCTCAGTTATTGAACATTACGGTAATTTGAGTGTCAATACAAGCGGCCATATAATACTACTATGATGGGGTTTACGACTTAGGCTACCTATTAGTAATCATAAAATGGCGACAGCGATGGACATCGATCCTCCAGCATCGAGTTCGAGTGGTAGTGTGAAAGGAGACAAAAAACGCTTCGAAGTGAAAAAGGTAACAATATAAATCCAAACAGAATTATATAGGCAATATTTTACTGACTCGAAAGACTTTGAAAGAATCAAATTAAACCACATAGACCGATATATGAATACGTTTTATTATTTAAAATTAAGCTTACAAACAATGCAAATTGGTTCAATTTACATTGACATGTGATTGCGAGTCATGATTGTTGTACTTGTTCTGAAGTTATTTTTTATGTGGACACTACACACAATGTACACTACACTACACAGTACAATTATCTTACACCATCAAAACCATGTGTAGGCCTTACTGTATTAAACTTGACAAAAAATCTGAAATTTTTATTTTAAATGAATCAGTAAACTTCACTCAGTCTCAGGCTCAGCTAGTATTTATTAGCCCATTTCAGAGTTATCTTTCTCTAGCTCTGAATCCTGACCTAGCTCTCACAACCTAGCTCTCTGTGTGAGAGCTATGGAACGAAAGCATGAGTCGGCATCGCAGATGATCAAATATTATCTTCAATATTTTTCATTTAACATCTATTCTGAATAAAATCAGAATTAGTAAAACTGTTGCTCTCAGACTCGCCTCGGTCCGAGGGGGGCGGTGGGTGGGGGGTCAGTAAACATACCAAGCAGGTACGCATCCGCGTCCAAAAAAAAGAGTTGAAAAGGGTCCAGATTTCACCACACGACGCCGTCGACGTCTTTCTGAAAAAGAGGTACTTTTTAGGGGGCATCGCACTTTTAATTTAATAGGGTATCCATTACAGCATCAAGGTTTAGGGGTACTTATTGTTGTATGTTGTATGTACTGTTCTTTTGCTTCAGGACCCAAGCGTGTGTCTGCACGGACCGATCGTGTAAACAAAAACAAACCTTTCCTCATAATGTAAAGGACCCTTTTAAAGGTAGATGACCCGATCACATTTTCGTAACACAGAATTATTTCAAACATACAGAGATTTTCATATCATTTGAAAGCTCGTATTTTTCTCATCATCATACTGAAATTTGACGGCCTAAATCGGTATAATTACGGAGAAATCGATGAAATAACGTCGAATTACCGCGAATGGTGGTAACCACCGATATAGTTTGTGTACTACTCAATGGGTACAGTTCACAGCATCTTGTGTGTCTAAAATAAGAACCATTAGAGCTATGCAACTCAAACTTTGGAACACAACTTTTTTAAGGATGACCTTTCATGTAGAATAGAAAACTTCAAGTTGAAAATCGGAATGTGATCGGGTCATCTACCTTTAAGCCAAGTAGTATTGCGTGCAGTACAGTACAGTGTTTAGGTTTGAAAGTGTGGGGGACGAGCTGCAAAAAGTCAAATATGACACGCTCGCTATATCGTTGTTGAGGGTTTGTATGTGTTACGCCATTTAGGGGTATCAAAATAGTGTTCTGGTTTACGCCATTTAGGGTCCATTTCAGAGGTGCTTGGATGGGCATGTGTACCCGATTGGTATGTTATGTTCACTGACCCCCGGGGGCTTGGTCTCACCAGTTGTGTGGTAAAGCTATAGTAGGAGGGTCGGTCAATAAGTAATGAAAGTGATCATGGTATGGGATGCATCATGCATGAGTGATTCTATTGAGAGATAGAGTGATCAATACAAAGTATGAACCTTTGTCTTTCAAACAATACACTTTTGGGATTTCATTCATACTCATACTCAGCATTTTAGCTTAACACTTTTGACACTGCCTGAAATCTGTCAATATTTGGCTGGATATGTAATAGGTTGAAATATGGGTCGATTGATACATTTGCATTTATCTCGGCAATGCAAGCATAGAAACAGATAACACTTGGTGCATAGTTAGAGGGAGCATTCAAGCATGTGCGCGTGTGGGATGCAGAAACACCCCTACATAAATAATGGTATAGTCTGAAGGGACTAAGGTCATGGATGAAATAATAATTTTACTTTTTTGTTTTACTGAAATCAAAGAACAGACCCCAAAGCATGCAAAAATTGAGAAATCTCAAAAACGGTGTCCAATAAAACTCTTGGGTTTACACCAACCTTAACATTGTATCATTTATGTTACAATGTTAATTTACATCAAGCGGCGCTCAGATGTGAATGGCCATGAGCCAATCACTGCTCAGCCGCCGATTAACCAGCGTGCTTGAGAATAGTAATTCTATCTCTTTCGTCGTGTGTTTTCAATGTGTGCAGACGTGCAGTATTATTTCTTGTTGTATTGTTATTATTTGAGCGCTTCTTCCTTTAATAAAAGGGGCCAAGTCATCACAGGAATGGCGGCGAAACATAACAAAGTCGTGTCGCAGTATTCTTCTTCATACTGTAAGCAAAGCCAAATATAAGGTCTTGTAATTGGTGGCAATGTTCGAACTGACTGACCGTTCATCAAATGACTGAGAAGATTGCATCATGACATCAGAATAACAGGCAAATCCTACATATGTGACGCGAGGAATGAGTCGGATGTCGACCCTGGTCGAAAATGAGTTTTTAATACAGTTTTAACGAAGACACTTAGAGCTTTCAGAAACTGAAAACCCCATGTCGATACGACGTTTCGTTCCAAAGTTATGTCAAATTGTATACATGAATTTCCATCAAAACTTATGTAAGCCGCCATTTTGAATTGGCCATATCTCAATTTGGGATTCCCCGACATCCGACTCATTCCTCTTGATCGCGTCACATATGGGTCATTCCACAGTAAACCAACACCAAATCCTGAAAAATGTCAAAATATTCAAACACAAATAGAGGAAAAAATTCTTTGATTTCATAATTTTAACATTGAGCATTCCTTTTCACTTGTAATAGAGAGATAGTTGGGTAAATTTCAACTCTCTATCTGAAACTTTTAAAATTGGCCTACAGCAAGTCTATTGGAAATATAACGGTCGCACATTGACATACCTATTTTTCACCATGTTCGACCGTTATTTACCATTTCAAGGCTGAGACTCAAAATGTTACATATGTACACTTTTTAAAATTATTTTATCATATGGATTTCTATTGAGTTCTTTTTTTAAAACCATTTACATCACTGACTGATAATTACCTGAACTGTAACATGCATTTTAGTTTACCCCTGTATGTCAATGTTCGACCGTTATAATGTGACATTAAAACTGACATACTTAAATTTCAGTGGCGAAACTGAAATATTTTATAATGTTCACTTTCAAGAAATAATTTATACACTAGTTTCTTCACTGCAAACCATTTTCAATACTAGCTGGTACCTATAACATGTATAATTTAGAAAATATATAACGGTCAAACATTGACATACATTTTGGACTGTTACATTCTAAAGGCTGTAATTGAAAAAGTTTACATGCTTAATTCCTAAAAATATCAGAGTACCTAACTCTTTTGACATTGACTATGTGTAGGTAATTGGAACATTGTGCAATATCAGCATTAATACAGGAGGTGTTCTGCAAATTTTGGTAAATGTTTGACATACATGTTCGACCGTTATTGCAAAAATGAAAAAAAGGCTGTTAGTAGCTTTACAAATAAACTAACATTAATTCTTTCTATGGTTTTGATGGGTGCTGACCATTTGTTTTTGTACTATAATCATTTTTACTGGGTTTATCATTCAGTTTTCTTGAAAAGTGATTCATGATTATTATTACCTTTTTTGTTGTGTCAGAATAACGAGACCCAAATTTGGTCTTTTTTGGCACATTAATGGTTATAAAATAAAAACGAAACATGCTATTAGGCTGAACTTTCCAGAACTATCTCTCCTTGCCCTTATCTACTGCATGTAAAAGTTACAAGCAAGTGATACCAATAGTTTCCACAAAACAATCATGAATTTCCCAAGATACCCGCGGTGTTGGTTTACTGTGGAATGACCCATATACAAACAATTCAAATTTTCCGCCAAAAAACTGATTTAGCAGTGTCCAAAGTGTACTTACTGTAAGCTAATGATACCTCATAGTTCATACTTATAAATCCAAAAGTGTATTGTTTGAAAGACAAAGGTTCATACTTTGTATTGATCACACTATGCCTCAATAGAATCACTCATGCATCCCATACCATAATCGCTTTCATTACTTATTGACCGACCCTCATATTTATCCATCTCAAGACAGCAGCAAAACTGCATCAGTGCATAACAGCACATATATCGTGCGCGCCTACTCGAGGCGCTGGCGTGTATATACACGAGCCGAGGATTGAAATACGGAAGATATATACGCGTGCGTAAAAGCTGCGCCTGTTAAGTTACGTCACTGTCCAGAGGAAGCCAAATAGAGTATATAGCATGTTTTTGACTTTTTTTACATTTGACTATTTTGATAAAAAATGGCTCCTAGTCTATACTTTACTGTGCAAACTTTAAAAAACACCAGGAGCCAAAACTTGGCAACCACCAACCAGTAGGTAAAAAACTCCTGGGTGCCCTCTTATTTGGAGGCTTGTGGTGGTGGGGGGGGGGGGGGGGGGGGGGGTGTACATAGGGAAGTATTGTTTAAACAGTTAGCAACATTGATACTGTGCTATACCGTTTCTAGTTAACAAGTTCACTGTTTCTCAAATCGTACCAAATTCATACCTTAAGGCCCTAAATGTTGTATTTTCTTAGGATAGATTGGTAGCCAAAAATAAAATAACAAATAAACCGTTTAATAATTTAGCGTCTTTCTCTCTTTTTCTCAACAGTGGAATGCTGTAGCACTATGGGCATGGGATATTGTTGTGGACAACTGTGCTATTTGTAGGAATCACATTATGGATCTATGTGAGTATTTTAGCGATTGTTATCAATTAAAAGTGACAACTTCCATAGCAGGCTCCGACAAATCGCCTGTCCGATAGCCCGGGGCACCCTTTTTTTGTCCGGGCTAGCTGAACCACAGTACATGCTGCTCAATCAGGCAATACAAATATTCACAAGAAAGCATAATAAAGTCACCAATTTGGTAATAATATCTTAAGTTTGTAGTAAGTTTTTACCTTTATAAATATAATGAAACGCTAAGATGTACATGTACCCACATTCCTTCATTAATTCCCTTCCGTTATTATTTTATTAAATAAAACAATGTCGCTCATGGCTTTTCATTCATAAAAACCAAGAAGCTCGCTATCAGAGACCACAATTTCGGCGATCGAAAGCTTAATGCACATGTTTTGAACCGCACCTTTTCACCGATGAGTGACGATTTCACAAGATCTCGGGAAATTGCGAGTCAAAAAACATGTAGTATCAATTTATTAGCATGACATCATTTTCTCGGGCTTCAAAAAAAATTGATCGGAGCCTGCCATTGAGGAGAAGCTCCATCCTCCATCGCAAGTTTTTATGAGGAGACTAAGTTTTTATGAGGAGACTTAAGGACGATTTATTTATGAATTGGTCAAAGTACAGGGTATTTTATAAGGAAGCCCTGTTTGTTACCCTCGAATAGTATAAATCTTGGGTTCCACGCCACTGGATACTTATACAAACAAAACCATCCCATTCTCTTTAAGTTATCATGGGTGTGAAGTGAACAGGGGTTTATATTAGGCAAGAGAAGGGGGAGGAGGGGGGGGGGGGGGGGTAACAATCCCCCCCCCCCCAATATTTGAGTCTGTTTTTTGTGTGCCATTCACTGCAAATTATGAGCGTTTACTTTTGGACAAACTAAAAGTAAACTCAAAAGTAAACGCAATACTAAACACTTATGTGAGCCAAACAACTAAGCTGTTTTCCACCCAGCCTCTAACCAATAACTGTCCCATTATATCACAGCTGGTGGAAACATCTGTGATTATATTCACTCACTTGGAGCGTGCTTTGAGGTCAATTGGGTGCAAAATGCAAGAAACGTTTAGTTTTGCGTTTACTTTTACGTTTAGTTTTGTGTTTAGAATTGCGTTTACTTTTGAGTTTACTTTTAGTTTGTCCAAAAGTAAACGCTCATAATTTGCAGTGATTGTCGGTAGTCTGTCTGTACTGTCGATTCATTTTGTGAAGGGGTCATTAGTTATTAGAAAAGGGTCATTAGTGTGTAAATATATAGAATAGGCTTTGGCTGACCTGGGATTGTGAATAACTGTTTTGATATTTACTTGCCTTTGTTATGCAATTATTACCTGTTATTGGTAGTGCTAATGTTTGTTGTTTTATTTTCTCAATAGGTATTGAGTGCCAGGCCAACCAAGCATCGGCTACATCAGAAGAATGCACAGTAGCATGGGGTGTGTGCAATGTGAGTAGAACCCTATCCTACATGTAGTAGATTTTGAGTGAGAAGCAAAACATAGTGTGAAAATATGATCTAGAATTAGTAATCTAAAGATAATAAGGAATATTATATTACTCCTAGCAAATGAAATCCAAATGTAGATGATAGTCGCTGTTCTGCCAAAACCTTGTATGTTTTTCCACGAAGCTTGTTGTAGTATGTGACGTGATCAAGCAAAATGTGTCAAATGTCAGCCCAGTTTTCAATGTTGATATTTGTCCATCATTTAAGGTGTATGTTCCGATCACTTTTTTGGTCTATGATTTTTTTTTCACATCAAGATATTTTGATATCAGAAGAGTCCCCATATTTTTCTCATTATGTGTGTAAAATCTTAGGGGCCAGAAATGTTCCATTTACAAATTATAGGCTAAAATGTGGTGAATTACAACTGCCAAAGGTGGTTAACCACTAGCCAGTTTGTGTATGACTCAATGGGCAAATGTTTTGTGACCTTGTGCTTTTAAAAATAGAACCATTGGTGTTATGCAACTCAAACTTTGGAATGCGACAATTTTAAGGATGACTTTTCATGTAAAATAGAAAACATCATGTTGAAAATCGGGCCAGCAATCTGAACATCTACCTTAATAAGCAGGTGGAAAATGCTACAGTATGGTCCAAACTCCACTAAAATCAAATTTCTAGGTTTTTAACAACTGAGAAAACAAAGTAAAACATTGAAGAGTTTGTCACTTCTTTTTACCTATAACTCAAAATCAATATTCCCAACATCCGATGCATTCCGCTTGATCGCGTCATATTATAAGGCCCAACACACTCATGCAAACTTACATTTTTATCTTCAATTGTGACTATGCTGTCCCAGAAGTGGCATTCACTCATTCATGCATAGCCGCCCCCAATTCTGCTACAAGATTGTAGGCAACGGCATGCTGCATGGACATCATAAATCCTGGAGTCCTGGACACACCAATTTCAAATAGGACGTATTACGTTGCCAGGCTCCCCTAAGTTCTTCCATTGTCTTGATAGATATTTTGTTAATACAATTTTGTGCCAGAAAGAAATATACAAGTTAGAGTCTTCCGTTTGTGAATAAAGTTTTGTGTTTAATATTGTTTCGCACCTGCAGCATGCCTTTCACTTCCACTGTATATCTCGTTGGCTTAAAACCAGACAGGTGTGTCCGCTAGACAACAGGGAATGGGAATTCCAAAAGTAAGTACAGGCGTCAGTAGAATAAATAAATGCATGCCTGATTCATAAGGCTATATAAAAAAATCATTTGTCTCAAAGCTCCCGGGCGCGTTAGTTTATTGATTGATGTGCATTAGAAAAACAAAAATCTTATTTTTTTTTTTCAACAAAAAAAAATCCAAACATTTCACCAATTTTTCAGATTTTCATTGCTCACATAAAACGCATTCCGCATTAGGTTTTGAAAAACTGAAGAGCTTTGAGACAAAAGATGTTTTTAATATAGCCTAAGCATGATCAATAGTTCCGTTCCAAACAGGGGTAGCACTTATAGGCATAAATAACTTAAAGGTAGATGACCCGATCACATTTTCGTAACACATAATTATTTCAAACATACAGAGATTTTCATATCATATGAAAGCTCGTATTTTTCTCATCATCATACTGAAATTTGACGGCCCAAATCGGTATAATTACGGAGAAATCGATGAAATAACGTCGAATTACCGTGACTGGTGGTAACCACCGATATTGTTTGTGTACTACTCAATGGGTACAGTTCACAGCATCTTGTGCATCTAAAATAAGAACCATTAGAGCTATGCAACTCAAACTTTGGAACACGACTTTTTTAAGGATGACCTTTCATGTAGAATAGAAAACTTCCAAGTTGAAAATCGGAACATCTACCTTTAATTAGCAGCACAGGTTATAGGAACAAATATTGAATTACAACTATGGGTTTGCACGTGATGGTTCGCTCGTGATTGGGTTGGGAAGAATACAAAACTGACAATATAAATTGACCAGGCAATCTGAGAAAACAACAGATCATGACTTAAGGTCTTAGCCAGAGACCCGTCCACCCGTCATCTGGACGGGCAGATTACTCCCAGGACGGGCAGAATTAAGGAATTTAACAAATGTGATATTCTAAAAATAGTTGTTGTAAGAGTTTAGTGAACTTGAAACTAGTTCTGACTGACAAATCAAGGCTAACACAGCACACATTTGAACCTTGTGACCCCATAGAGGTGGCAAACAGGTTGATTTATATTTTAGGGTCAAGTTCTGGACAGGCTATTCTGATAAATTGGACGGGCAGTTGCTGAACTCTGGCTAAAACCCTGGATCATGGTAAAACTCAAAAATAAAACATTTTATGGTTCAATTCCTAGAGTATGCTCTAAACATTAATATCATTGGATTATTAATTGATTGGGTGTTGGCCTCTGGGCAAGTTACTTATTGGAGCTTTTGTTTGAGTTGACTTTGTTAGGATATTAAATTGAATAAATCATGGCATGATATTAAAACCCTAATTTTTCTTGATTTTACAGGTATGGTCGTTAGCAGTTACCTTCTACTTCTGGTGTCCCTCAACGTGTATCATCATCGTGTATTAAAGTGTGGATGTATCACGTCAAATCGTACAACTTCTTAGTGGCGTAGCCAGAGGGGAGGCAATTGAGTCCCATTATCAAATTCAAACCTTGTAATAACATCTCAGTGGCGCCCAATATTGCCTGCAATTAACCCTAACTCTAGATCACCACACAACAACAGATTTCTTTTCGGACCCCCAAAATTTCAACCCGACCCCCCCCCCCCCACCCCCGGATTTGAACCACGGACCTCCAGTACCAGGGCCCAGATCCTAGCCACTACACCATGGCTGTCAGTCGACACTCGGCGAGTATATTCGCCTCGTTATATAGCCTGGGTCCGTTTTTGTAGCCCCAAAACCTGCACGCCGGGTTATAAAAACATTTTTTCCGCACAGTTGCTGTGTGGTGTAATAGAGTTAGCGTTAATGAAAGTTAAGTTGGTGCCGTGTCCTGACAGGTGAAATCTGCAGTGGCTCAATTCCATGGGGCCAACAACCCCGATATATATATGCCTTTTTATGTCAATTATGTCCCATCTCCCTTCTCTCTACCCATTTTCATCACCCCTCTCCTCCTCACCTGACCCTATCAGACGTTTTCCCTAAGCTGGTAAAGTTTTTTGGTTCAATACAGAGATGATAAGATGAAAATGTTGGATACGCCACTGTTGCAACTCTGTTATATATTCCTTAATTTATTATGTTAAACACAGGAAGCAAACACTATTGTGAATGTAGGGAGGTACAAATAGTCATATATTATGGCGAGTGTAGTCAATAACATTATCTACAGCAAGGATGTTTAGTTTGTTACTAAATAAACAGCTTATCATTTAAATTCCCTATTCTCAGTAAGAAGAACGAGCTGTTTGTGAGTTACACTGAGTATGCACAATTGTATCAACCATGATGTCTGAAATGCTAGTGTTTGTATTAAGAACATTTATTTCAGACTAAATAAAAGGGTAGCCAGCCAACTATACAACAGTCTCACCAAGTAAAACATACCCCTTCATACGTGAACCATTGTGTTGCGTATGTTCAAATGGTAGCCCTCATATCTCACTTCTGTGCAGTGTTAGTCAGTGTCATAATGCTATGGACATAATTCCAACATTGCGTGTGTAGGAGCATACGTTCGTAAACCCGGAATTGCGTACTGACCAGACGCTTTCAAAAACGGTTAATTGTGAAATCGTCACACGCATGCATGCATAGTTGTTTGCGCATTTCATGCATCTGGACGCAGCTCCGCATACAACAACAAAACATGCACACGAGAAATAACTTGAATTTTGTCCATAGCATTATGACAGTGACAAACATTACTGTTACATTATAAGATAAGATCAAATCTACTTTACATTATAAACTAAACTCAGTGGGTCTCACAACTCTACTTAAAAAACAAAGTTTGGGGTTCAGTAGTATAAAGTTTTTAAAAGAGCTAGGTTCTACTGTATGTTGTATTAAGTTTTTAAGAGGCAGATAAAAAAAGTGTTGGGACTTTATGTACATGCAAAACCCTCTATATGTCACTGCACTCAATGTAGATTAATGAAGATGTTTTGGTGTTTAAAAAATAAATGTTGCTTTGTATCTTTAACTTGTAGTAAAATGGTGTCTTATGGAGCTGTTGTGAATTTGTATCATTATAGTGTTTGTTATGGATGGCCATAATAACTTGGTGAAGTAAAAAGAATGAGTTGTTAAACATTAAATACAGTCCAACCCTGGTTATCCGGACATGGTGGGACCAAGCAATGGCAGGATAAATGAAAAATCCCCCCCCCCCCCCCAAATCCAGATTTGTCTGAATTGGGGGTTGTTTAGGATATTCTTTTGAGCATGAACGGGTGACAACGTAGTGATCAATGCACTATACGTAGAACATTCGCTGCGTGAGCGTTTCGCATGTGAGCATTTCGCATGTTGGGTGTACGTTGCTTATTCGTCAGGCTGTTCGGCCATATACGGTGCTCAAGAAGAAACCTACACCCAACTTGCTCAACGTTCACACAGCGAATGCTCAACTGACATACCGTATTGATTACTAACTACTTTGTCACCTCTCAAGCTAGTTGAACATGCTCAAAAAAATCCTAGAGCCCAGCGCACCACCACTGCGAACCACCAGCAAATACAATGTATACCAAATTTGTCACAAACAAATGACAACAATGACACGAACGTTCACCAAATTTCCTAAATGTCGGGCACACTTTAGGTCTATTCGCTCATGTGACAACAGGGCCTTAAGAAGGGCTATTTGTAAAACCCAGTCACATCTCAGGATGAAGGTTGGAGAAATCATTTCATATTTGGTCCACACATCAGCTATGATGAACCATCTCATATGATGGTAATAATTCATTCATCGCGAGTCCCGTGTTTCTAGATCAAAACGCCATTAATTTGCCAATTTCAACCGTTTCAGCCTACAGTCCTCAAATAAGTAACTGACCAGGTAATAAATATACTCTTAACTCCAAAACTGTAGGTCCTAAGTAAAAATATTAAATTATAAAGTTGTAAGGAAATCTCTTTTCTTCAATTTGAGACATTGTTCATGAAGATCGGTTAATAATTAGGTTTTGAACACGCAGGACCGTGTGACAGGTATGTGTGTGTGACAGGTTTTGAACACGCAAGTCCGTGTGACAGGTATGTGTGTGTGTGACAGGTAGGCATGTGTGTGACAGGTATGTGTGTGACAGGTATGTGCATTGATCAATTGAAGCATCCCAATCCTCATTTAACTATCGCTATCAGAAAAACAAAATGTTAAAATGGAAAACTGACTTTGTTTTGGTTTTGGCCTGAGTTAATTATTCATTCAATCTTCACGTGTAATATCTCAAATTGAAGGAAAGAGATTTCCTAACAACTTCATAATTTAATATTTTTACGTAAGGTAGTTTTAGTTTAAATACTGCAACTACAAAACTAGTTTGCGCAAGACACTTACACTGCAGTATCATCTTGAGATACCTATAGAGTGTTTTGCTTCTCTAACTTTTGTTTTATAACGGGATCAAACTTGTGTTTTTCATGAAAAATAGTTCAAATTATGTGCCAAATAAAAAACGGGAATTATTTTACGTCAAGTTACCAATTTTATTAATTCACATATTAAAATATAAAAAATCAGTGTTGGCTTTTTATTCCTACAAGTTGTGTGACGTCAAAGTTACGTGTGTATCGTCTATATAAATGGTTGGAAAATGAATAACGCATAGTGTATCATCCTTCTAGGTCATATGAGGGATGAAATGATGTGTTTATGACGTGCATGTAAATAAATAATATATCCCATATTGATAACAATCTTCAAATCCAAAATGGCCTCCAAAATGGCCTCCAAAATGGCAGCCATTATCGCCAATAGAACGCGCGTACTGATTTCCATACACTAAATTGTGCAGTTTCAATGCCTATGATCGAAATGCCTAAAAAGAGATAGGGTAAAGTCGATTTTCGGTCAGCACCTATTTTCGGTCACTTGGCAAAAATTGTGTAATTGCATCGGTCGTCGCCATTCTATAAGCAATACCGGCATCAACTGTGCGGGGGCTTTTTAGCTATCAGTTTATAACGAGGTGGTCATATTCATTACACGATTTGGGCGAAGTGACCGAAAATAGGCGCTGACCGGAAAATAGGCGACTTTACCCTACTCATTTAAGGGGGACTCAAGAAAGTTTTTGATTTGATTTTTTAAAATTTTGTGAGTGCTGTATTGAACTATTAATCAAATGCATATAAAATTATTCATTTTTGGAAAGGAAATGGACCAGAGAATCTAAATTTGGCATCAATACTTTATACTTTTATATACATTTGAGTCATAGTTCGATAATTACAGCACTCACAAAATTTAAAGAGCGACTTCCTTGGGTACCCCTTCAGTGGATTTTAACAATGTCAAGTTTGGATATGATATTTCATTTCAATAATAACCCCAGTCAACTGAAAATCATCCAATCTGTAATAAGGCCTAAAAAAAAAAGAGGTTTGATTGGCGTAACCCGACCGACCCTAAATACATCGCCGACCCTGAATATTTTTTATTATTTTGAGGGGGAAAAAATAAATAAATAAATAAAAAAATAAAAAAGTTTGTTATTGTTTAAAACTTCAGAAACTTGTTCTCATAGAGTCTGTTGGTTTCTATAAATAAAAAGAAAAATGTTTAAAGAAAAAGGAATTTTTGCCGTCTCTTCATTTGTGTGTACTGCTGTCTTTTAAGTGTTCAAAAGTAGGTGATTTAATTTTTTTTTTTAAATCCCGACCGACCTACCCTATTTGTTTTGGTCATGTTACGCCAAACTTTTTTTTTTTTTAGGCCTAAGAATGTGTGAATGACTGAGGACCACTTACTATGATCACGGCAAACAATTTTCAATATGATGTTGCAACATACACTTGTGTGCAATAGATAGGCCTACTATTTAAAAAATAATTATTTGTAGGTTTCTAATCTACATTTTCTGAAATAAGCCCCTTTGTTAGCTATAAATGAGCCCTTGTTAACAATATCTGAAATTTATTTTGTAAGCCAAGTAAATATTATGAAAAAACACATCTACAAAAATGTATAATATAAATATGTATTTTATTAAATCTCTATCACAATCAGTGCACTGTGCAGCACAAATCTGTTTATATCCCCAAACAAACCATTTGGTTATACGATTACCATTCCACTTTTCATTGACCAAGTGATGTTAAAACAATACAAACCAAATTACAATATAAAGAATTGTTTTCAACCTCTGCCATGTAAATGCAATGTCACATATCACACAAATCCTGAAATAATTTTCTGTTCACAAGCATAATTATTTCATAAGTTTAGCCGTAGCAATCCTTCAGGGAGATTGGAATCTTGATTCTTGTTTATCCTTTTTGCATAGAAATTATCCATCTAAACTGTGAACCTCTATACCCATGAACATCCTACATGCACTCTGTCAGGGTGATGTAACACCCTATCTGCCCATTGTTGAGATTTTGTTTCACAGTATAGCGCACTCTATAAGTTCATCCTCCGGAAGTTAAGCGTAAACTGTCAATCATTCGTTGTGAATGAATATTCATTCATGACTATTCATGATCTCACCACACGATGTGACCGTCGCGATCCACCGTCCTTCCCAACTGATCTGATTACAATATTCATAAAATGCAAATAACGCCACGCCCCTCTTCTGTCACTGTCAGACGAAGCCATCCACAATTTGAAATTCGTATTTTGTTCCATGTAAAAATTAATTTCATATAAGAACTAAATTCTGCTATCATCAAAGCAAATAAGTTTTACTCTAAATCACAATCAGCTTTTTTTGGCCATTGATGTACTATTTCTGTGCCACAAATCATGTTTTGAGCCGATAAAATCCACCGTGTCTTAGGTCGTCTGGTTTGTTACGACCATGATAGTGCGCCCCCTCTAAAACCATCATCCATCAATTTAAGCATAGTAAACGGGGGACTTTGCCTCCGAGATACTTGTCCCATAGTTATATAGTCTCTGACTCTGTGCTGAATTTGTTGCATGGCATAAATTCAACAATGAGCATCATCCAGCATTGTAATGAAATTGATTATGAAAATTCCACACTCCATTATCAGACTTGACACTACAGTAGCAATTATTAATCAACAGATTGCTGTGGAAAAGCCAATGTCATTGTGTGTTAAGACAAACTGCTTGGGTATAAGATATAACTTCCCAAGCAATATACTTTATATATGTTATTTAATATTTCAGACCTCGCTTAAATTCTAACTCCCTGTTATCAATGTTTCTCTAGATATACAAATAAATATCATCTTCCTCAAACGCTGCTTAAATTATCAGCTGTATTTAAACCTGCACACATTCACAATTATGGAACTAGAGAGTATTATTATAGCTCTTCATACAAATACCAAACATATCAATTAGGCCTAAAAAAAAGAGTTTTTGATTGGCCTAACATGACAAAAACAAATAGGGTAGGTCGGTCTGGATTTTTAAAAAAAAAATTAAATCACCTGCTTTGGGGACTTAAAATAGCCGAAAATGAAAGGCAAACAGTCAAAAACTTTAATACTTTGTTCAATTTTTATTTTATTTATTTATTTATTTATTTATTTATTTATTCATTTTATTTTTTTACATTTTTTAAATTTTTTCCTCCCTCAAAATAATTTACAAAATTCAGGGTCTGCGATGTATTAAGGGTCGGTCGGGTTAGGCCAATCAAACTTTTTTTTTTTAGGCCTTAACTTACACTTACATATATAAATTCACAATCATCATAATAGAATCGTCATACAAAAAAACATGACCAGTAAACAGGAAGGTCAAGTGCTATGCTATACTAAGCTGAATGGATAAGGGCATATTGTGTCAGACGACGATGGTCACGCGAATCCTAAATTTTGAATTTGTATTGGAATAACACGTAATCGCGAATGTTAATCTTATAATTTTGAAAAATTCATCATAATTGGAAGATTTTTTCCAATCCAAAACCGTTGGAGTTGGCTCCAACCAACTCCAACTCCATTGTAAATGCTATTTACTAACCAACTCCATTGTAAATGCTATTTTTAAAATTATTTTCATTGTTTAACCGGGCGATAACTGTTAAAAATATTTCAAAATGGCGCACTCCCGTTGCCATATTGGAACGATGAAATCATGTGACCATCGTCGTCTGTATTATGTGATATTTTTCATGAAACGCCCTCTATCTTTGATTTCTGCAACTCTTTTGTCAAATTTAAACATTTATAACCATGAAACTAACATATCTTTTAAGTTACAGAGCAATACGTTTCCTAATTTCTTCAAAATCAAATTATTTTCTGAGTGTTTTTGTTTGTTCGTAAATAGAATTACTAGTACATTGTTTGACACTGTGTCAACACCGTTAACAGTGTTTCTGGCTACGATCACAACTGTACACAAGTTCACCCACCCATACAGAATGCTTTATGATGGAAATAAAAACAAATATGTTGAAAAATTCCTTAAATTGGAAGCAGATTATGATTTAGTAAAGGTCTGTGATGTGTTTCTTATGAAAAATAGTCAAAATAGACTTATGAGACCAGGGAAAGTCTTTCCTTGATAGTCAAGTTTCATTATTCGAGAGAAATAAATAAGTAAACATTTGAAACAGATCACATAATATTGCTTTATAAGCTCTATGTTCACACTGGTGTGATTCAACTTTCAAGCAAACAACTAACTTTTTTCTCTTTCCATACATTTATATCAGTTAATTCCTACAAATCTTACGAAACAGAGATATCAAATGCACTAAAATAAAGGGACATTTCCATGGACGATATCATTCACATCTGATATGTTCAAAACGGACTATTTTGAAGTAGTTTTGACAAAATTAATGACCTGTCGTCATATAGGACTTCATGTCATCAACTTCATTTAGACCTTTGGTTTGTCAGACAATTACTTTCCATTGACTGCCCTACATCATCATCTGCCCAATCTCCTCACTGCCAGTGGCAGCATGGGGAATGCACGACCTTTGCCTCCCCCAGTTTCCCCCAATCAGCTCAAGCCCCACCACATTTTGGGCCACAGTTTGAGTTTTAATGTCAAAATTACTTTAACCTGGTCTAAAATGTCTAATTCAGAAAAATATTAAGCTAATTTCAAGGCAATTTTTTACATTAAAATCCAAAATGGTGTACGCTTTGTGCACATTGCCCCCCCCCCTAGATATTTTTCTTTCTCCCCTATTCCCCCCCCCCCCCCAAAAAAATGTGGATGCTGGTGCTGCCACTCTCACTGCTCACATTAAAACGTCACGATGGGCATACAGCTTGTAATTGTAGTCAATAAGTGGTAGGCACAGGGTCAGAAATTTGATGAGAATCCTTTCTCAAAAGGATTCTCATCAGAAGCGTTGCGAGAATCCCAGTTTATTCTCAAAAGAGAAACTGTGCAAAACGTACACCATTTAAATGGAGGAGAACCTACAGATTCTCGTAAAATTAACTGCAAGAATCAAAAGGGAATCTTGCAACCTTTGATGAACTTATAAACCTGTAGGCGAGATGGTCTAAGTTGCAAATTAGGAATCGTTGTTGTAATAAAAGCTGAACTACCAAGACGTCTAAGTCTCAGTTGTCAGTCAAATAATCCTAACTATAGTCTATTTGGCCATCACGAGACAGTGACGTTACCGCGTATTCTACTAATTGCAGTACATAACATGCGCGCCTACTCGTGGCGCTGGCGTATATACACGAGCGTTGAAAGGCGGAAGATACATATGCGTGCGTAAAAGCTGCGCCTGTTAAGTTACGTCACTGTCTAGAGGAAGCCAAATAGAGTATAAATCCCTGGGTTATGGTTTGGAATGTTTGGAATAGACTTTTATATTCAAGATCTTTCAATTAACAGAGCAGGTGTGGTTTACAAAAATAAAAAGAGTACACATTAAAATAGCACATTTAAAAGACACACATGAGGGTACAGTTCACAAAAGTGTAATCCCAGATTTAACACCAGTTGGTATGGATCATACCAGTGTACCATAGTATCGGCAGCCTTCAACGAATGGTCTGGAATTCATTTTTTTCGCTAACCCCATGTCATTAGCCTTCAGCCATCTGGTTAATAATGTAAAGCATGAATATCTTGTGTGCAGGAACATTTCATAGATTTGCCAGAGGATGTGTACAATTTGAATACTTCTAATTGTGAGATAGGCTTTTACGACGGGTATTCATAATATAAGTTAAAAGTTTAACTGGTTCGCCGTCGGACAAGTTTTAATCTGTCAAGCTTTCGTCAGGATTAGCTCTGACTTCTTCAGGACCAAATTATTATAATATTAAACAAAACATAGAGATTGCCACTTCTCTTGTTATCATCATTTGGGCTGCCCCTTGACCGATGATTTGATAGTAGGTGCCCTTTCCTACTTGTGAAAGAATTGGTGGCTCTGAAAAGAGCCGTTCAGATGGATTGCCGCTTCCACTGAACAGAGATGGTGGCTCTGTGATACTTCTCTTAAACAAAATTGATTTTCAAAATTAAATGTTGCTGCAAAAAACGAGGGTTCCTCAACAAATGCAAATATTTGCTGCCACAGATATCATGCTTTACAGAAATTACAATTTCTCCTTCTTCAAACAGTGTTAGTATATCTACACCACTTTTGTCCTAATCTTCAGCTAGTCAATGGTAGCACTAAAATCTGTTTCTAAGACAGCATCCATGCCTTGCAATTTCACAGTCAAATTTTCCTGGAATTTGTCCCTGATCCGACTGAAGTCCATCACATCTCGGGGTTTCTCCGCTATCCAGAATTTGTCAAATTCAAAGAAAAGGTAACCTATAAACAATATGATAAAATATTATTTGATTAACATAAAGGGCCTGTCAAATCGGATTTTTCTTAACTGTCTCTATTTCTGGTCTCATATTTACTATGCTTAGAATTGGTGTCTCACTTGGGTTAATACTGCAATTTGACTATCTATATCTTATGAAGCAGTACCAAATGAGAAAAATGTGACACAATAACCCCCTCCCCCAGGTGTGTTTTTGGAATAAAACCAGTGGTGTGCGACTCAAATTGCAGATCGGAAGCTACTTCATCTGGAAGCTTTAACTTTTGCGTGAGCATAATCTTGGTGGCGCTGTTGCACTGTCTATCGTCTGCTTATCTATAGACTTGTATCAAGTCTGTCAGACACAAGCAACAACGGTATGGTGTATATTTTAAAGGGAAGTCATTAAAAGAGCTAAAAATGTATTAAACAAACAATTAAGCTAACAAAATTATATACTTTGTCTCAGCATCTTTTGGCTTAAAAGCTATGTGCTGTGCTATTCTTTTTTGATACAAAAATTAGTCCAATGTCTTTTTATTTTTACATAAGAATATGAGCTTTGTCCTGTGTGATTTTCTTCAAATATTAAACTTGCGTTGTTGTGATTTAAGAAATACAAATATGTGTCACCTCTCATAAAAACAAAAGTAAAGTGAATAGTTTTGTGATACTTCGCTGATTCCAAATTTCACATTTATAATAAATTTATTTTAAAACATCACTGCCGCGTAGTGCTACGCACTAAATCTCATTTTAAAAGCAAGCAGCTCGGGCTGCTGAGATAAAGTATTACATTTTGATGGCCTTAATCATGATTTAATCATATTCAGGGTGGTAAAACCCCTGCAGCATGTTAGGTTATTATGATAATTTTTAAAACTGCACAATTTGTCAGGATTTATTCCAACAATCCCATGTAAACTTCAATTAAGGGGGCTGTGCACCTTCGGCATAGAACAGAACTTCTTCATTATTAATTTAATCTATATAAAAGTATACATTTTTTTGCAGGAAAGGGTTTAATGAATCCAACCATGATTATGAAATTGACCAATTGAATCATTTTTTGTTGTTGAAAATCTTTATCATTTTTTGAATTATAGACCAAAAAGTGGTAAAAAACTTGATTTTTTACCTCCAAAATCGTGAAAATCACAATTTTTGGCACTTTTTGGTCGATAATTAAAAAAATAATACCAATTTTTGTATGAGGAATATAATAAAACTAGTATGACAAAATTTGACAAAATATATTTTGAGTTATCTTTGCAGTTCTAACCTAAAATGGGTCAAAAAACGTGTTTTTTATAATTTTTTCCAAAATGGTCAATTTCATGATCATGGTTGGATTCATTGAACCCTTTCCTGCAAAAAAATGTATACTTTTATATAGATTAAATGAATAATGACGAAGTTACGGCAGTTTTACGGAGGCTGTACCTGAAGGTGCACAGCCCCCTTAAGTCTATACCTTAGTATACGACAAACAGCGCCATCAATTATATGCTCACTCAAAAGTTGGTTCACACATCAGACATTTTAGAGTTTTAACAGGATTGCTTTTTTTACAGATGTAAATGTTTGGAAAATTGATAGGTTGTTTAGAAAGTTCTGGAAACTGAACTATTATAATGACCTATACAAATCCATAAAGAAAGACATTCTCTTTACTCTCAAGTCAATGCTATAAACATGGCTGTATGTTTCAGGATTGGTATTGACGTAACAAGAAGTATAGGATCTGTTTAGATTCTTCAGCTTGAAGAATATATCTAAAAATAAGGGGTCTATAAAAAATTATTAGGGTCACTTTAATTCCTTTATGAGATCTCTGGCTTTTCCTGCTTGTTGAATCATTTACCAGACATTCTGCAGCATTCTGACCGCCGTAATAACCGATTGTGAATTCAATATTATAATGTGTTCATCTAACTCTGTGCAGTCATGTTAGAGCCTTTAAAAGATGGGGGAAACACCTGTCCTATGGGCAAACATACCTCTCAGGTAAGGCAGTCTGTCAGGTGTTTTTTGTTTGTTTTGTGTGTGTTTTTTACAAACATTTTTGGAATTCGGGGAGAAATTTTCAACAATTTTCAAAATATAATAATACAAAAATTCCACTTTTTTTTCAAAGAATTAAAAATATTTGAAAATATTCCCAACTTTAAAAAAAAAATGGGTCGGTCAGGCCTGTAGAACAGGTTTTTTTGTGGCATTATTATATATTCATCGACACAGCAGATTGCAGGAATCTGTCTATAATTGTGTGGATACTTATGCCAGTATATTATATGAGGCGCAATCATTGGAATACTCTCTGAAATCATAGCACAGAGTAAGACGAATGAAGTATAGTGACTCTGTATGTTCTGAGTGGGTCAGAGACCCGTTGATCCAATGCATAACACCACTTACTGTATACTTGATGAAAATGATCCACTGAAGGCTTGTCTTGTACTTTGTTATAAAAATGTGTTTTGAGTGAACCGTTGGAGAGTAATGTGTAAGCCATGCTGGTTAGGTTGATTCCTACCACTGCATAAGAGTACCTGCAAATACAAATAGAGCATAAATACGTTCATTTTTCTGGCGTGTATGTGGTTTTCAGGATTTCAAAATTGAAAAAAATTGTTGACGGGCAGGGAGAAAACTCAAATATGTTTTAGATCTCTGAACATGCTTATGCAAAACCGGCTACGCACTTCTTGATACTTCAACATAAAAGTTTTGTGCAAAAAAAAATTACAAGGACCATTTTTGCGGGCGTTTGGTGTACAACATGCCCTCCCCCTATATTTGGGCACTCTTTTGTGAAAAATTCTGATCTTGCCCCCCCCCCCCATCCTAGCTACACCACTGGTTCAAATATAATCACGACATCTTTAGCTTAAGCTTTCTCACATTCAGGTAGATCATTAAATGTTTTTGAGAAAACAAGCTAAACTGCAAAAATATACATGAATGGTTTTTCCCAACAATTACATTGGACTTAGAGTGACATGTGTGACAATAAGATGCGATCACTGGAATGCATATCTGTTATCACTACACAGAACCAGGTAAATGAAGTGCACATGTAGTGCTCAAACAGTCACCTACCAGGTAATAAATATGCTCACAGTTCCTACGTAAATTATAAAATTGAGAAGACATTTCTTCCGTCTAATTTGAGATATTGTATGTGAAGATTAAAAACTATGTGTCAAAAAACAAAACAAAGTATGTTTTCATGTTTGCATTTGGTTGGTTCTTCATCACACAGCATTGGTGTAGCAATAGGCATATTATTGATCTACAACAGATATGCGACAACTAGCCGGTCGATAGTAGAATCAGTAATAGGATCCGGCATGTTTCAATTGATCAATGCGGCCCATACACAAACCTGTCACACTATACTGCACGTTCAAAACCCAAGTGTAAAAACAAAACTGCACTCTGTCTCATTCTTTTTGGTGTAGCTTTCTTAATTGTTATCCAATTTTTGCAAACAATATCTCAAATAAAAGAGGGGAAACCACTCGATAACTGTATAATAAAATATGTTTTAAGTTGGCGCTAAAGCTTTAATGTTATAAGTGTACTTATTCCCCGGTACGGTAAGTTACCTTTTTATAGAGCACTGTAGTGCGTTACTTACCCTGTCTTTGGATGATTTGAATGTGATAACACGTGTCTGGCAGCAGTACCATGTTCCTCTGCAAAATATCTATACCAAAACATCAAATATCATTATATTTAAGACGTTCCATGTGGCTATTGGTTTTACCATATACAAAACAGATATTTCAGAAACCTTACTCAACATTCATGGTCTATCTCAAGGATTACTGAACCAATATTAGGCATGTGTGTACTTATTTTAATGCATTTCTCGTGGTGATTCCAAATATGGTAATAAAATTCAATAATTTTGACATATTTGAAACATTTTGTAAAATTCCGAAATGTCGTCTGCAGACGCCTGCCGCGTGGAAAGTATTAGTATAAAAACTGTGGTTGCAAGATGGTTTAATGAGGAAACCCCACATTGGCTAGTTCTAGTTCCGATTTTGAAAATGATATATTTTAAATTGTTCGTCTGATTGCAAGGATTCCAGAAATGATAGTTTTTACCACCTAGAGTGTCTGCTGTACCTTATAAAGGGGTCAAAAGGTCAGGTTCTATATAGGTCAGTATACTTTGACCTTTTGACCCACACAAAATATTCCCGGTGGTACAAAAAAAACAAATTTCTGGAATCCTTGTGATCATACGAACAATACGAGATATTGTTTTTCAAAATCGGAGCAAGTTTAAATTTTGACCCAATAACTTGTTAACCAAACTTCGGAAGTAGGGCAAACTATACTTTTTCGGAATCCTTGTGCTCCGGCGAACAATTTGGTAGGATTCTTAGCTTAATTAAAGCCATTTATATTTTCGGACCCCTGTATGGCGGCCAGTTTGGAATTTGCGCTATTAAAGAACATTCCCTTTTGAGAAATGCATGGGAGCTCATTTTCTTTTAAAATAGTTATAGTTGACAAATTCACAAAGAAACCAAGGTAAGTAAGAAAATGGTCACGGAATCCAAGATTATGACTCTACTATAATGAATAAATATTGCAACAAAGCGCATTTACAAAATGTATCCAAGAACCTGATTGATATACTGTAATTTGATCCGGATTGATTTTACTGTTTTTTTCCTTCAAGCTTTGCTTGTTGTTAAAAATATGTTTCTTTATATCAGTACTCGTAAGAAAACTATTGTCACATTGAAGACGTTCAATGCCAGAAGATATATCAACAACTAAAGTTGGCATCGTAATGCTTTGAACACAATACCAAACCTGCGAGCGCCCCAGTGGCTGAATTGCTCATTGCTTGTTAACTCCCTATAGCATGAAATAGTTTCATCAGGAATTCAAACGAACATTATGAATTTTTCATAGAAAAATTCCAGAATGGAAACTTACTATTTTTCCATACGGGTTTCAACAACTTGTCTGTTGTCTTCCTCAGTGGATTGTGTTTGCTCCCTATAGCAGCCTATTCGGCTATAAACTGGAAGCCTTCTGAAACCTAGAGGTTGTGATTTTTTGTACAGGTAACAGACCCGGGATGATCCCCTACTCTTTAACGATAAGGTCTGTAACTTTTAACGTGTTCAGGGTGAAGCATCTGAATACACGGGTCCAACGGCTTAACGTGAATCTCCGAATCACGGCAAACTGACACTCACTGTATATAGACCTGCACGTTGTACACAGTGAATGGGGTAGGGGAGAAATTCTACAATTAAATCTGAATGTCAGCTTAAACCTCGGAAAGAGATTCCGATAACTAACCCACACTGAATTAAGATTTGATTGTAGAATTTCCGACCTAGATAGGAACTTTTTGGGATAAACAAAGAATCCTGGTTTCAAGGACACTTGAACCCACGATCCTGTGATTGAAAGAATATTCCCGACCGACGATCAGCGCGCTAGACCACTCGAATTGCAGTGCGTGTTTAAGATAACTATTCATTATGTGAGGAAAATCAGTTCCTGTTCACGCAGAATATACTGGTCTAGTTTGGATTTTGTCCAAAGTATTACGACAACGACTATAATGTGACGTGTTCTACCTAAACCAGACACAATTGGGCAAGACATCAAAATTGAGTTATTAATTGATTATTAAAGTAGAGATCTACAGCTTTACAATGGTACTTTCTTTTCTTTTTTAATCGGACTTCCCAAAGCGGAGTTGAAAAATGATTTAAAAATCACTTTCAAGTTGGTCTTTATGAAAACTCAAAACTGAGATATCGTCCTTTAAAGATGTACTTACAATGTACTTTTAAAAATAAAAAATAAAAAAAAAAGTTTTTTGTTTGTTTTTTTGTTTGATTTTTGGTCTGAAACTTTCACAATAATGTTATAAACACTCTGAAGATTAATTATCTACAAGAAACTCAAATTCCCCCAAAAACACCCCCAATTAAGTTTTGGGCTATTTCTCAGTTTGGAGCTCTGCCCAATTCCATCTGGTTTCGGTAGAACACGTCACATATAGTGTAGTATTGATATTTCCTCTTCCTTAAATTTGACAATACTGTAAAAGTGATAATTTTCACGCAATTATTTTTTGCGCTTTGCCAATTTTTAACTGTTATGCATGTTTTTATATTCGCATATGCAAATTAAATATATTTGCATGTTGTAATTTCTGTGATATCTGCTTTGAGCGTGAAAAGCGCGAAAATAAATGTAGCGTGAAAATGTCCACTTTTGACCGTACCATACTTACACAAGGTTGTATAGTCCAAGCATACCTGTTAAAAGAGAGAAAATTAAATGGTATGTTATCACATTCTAATTTTCTTTACTGAAATATGAAATAATTTTTAAATTGGAACATGTTTTATTATTAGACCAAGGGGAAAATGCCTTGTTTCATGTGCCGGATAGACCCATATTTCTTAGAATTCAAGATGTTTTGGTTTTTTGTGTGTGTTTCTTGAAAAATTATTGGAAACTTTTTTCAAAATTGTGAACATTTCTAAGAATATTATTTTTACAAATTAGAAAACTAAATAGTATTTTCAAGAAAATATGAAGAAAAAAAGCCTGATCAAATTGCCTGCCTGAGAGGTCCAACTACCTATAAAAAAGTGGACTTTCATTGAACTTTGAGAAAGTTATTGTATATTTTGGTTCATACAAAATCCATCCATATTTGACTGAATTGAGCCATATGTACAATATAATATATCAGTGTAAATTTACGCACCTAATAACTAATGTTGTTGGCAGTTTTTAGTAATCACTTACTCACTTCAATCAAAACAAATAATTGTCGAGCATAGCGTCATGATCTGAGCGCTCGTGCTCATCCAAATGTTGAACGCGGTCTTGCGAAGTACTGCATTTCAAAACAACAGGCGCACTAGCCGTTGCGATATGCACCAGGCGCATGGGATCCTGATAGAATCGTGATGCTATGATCAACAATTATTTGTTTTGATTATACCAATCATGTGTTGAAAAAGGCAACAGTGTTTGCGGTTAAAAACACTAAACTTCATCATTTGCCATTAGTGCTGTTATCGAGATCTTTTTTCATGTCGACATGTTGCTATTTTAGAATCTCGATATCGACATAATGTCAACATATTATGATCCAAATACCAAGCCGATTGTCCACGCAAATTAATGTCCACGATAGTATAGAATATTCCCGCAGATCGAAAATATCGCCAAGTCAATATGCGAAGTGGTGAAGGGGGAACTAGCGTAGGCCTAATTACTTTTAACGATTTGCTATTGTTGGATATTGGGTTTTTTCACAACTCTTGCCGATTTTCATTTATAAAAATCACTTTGCCGATTATTTTTTTCTCAAATAATTACGGACGATTTAATGTCAATTTTATCGACATCCAAAAGTTGATATCGACATGTCGGGATAATAGCCGATATCGACATAACGTCAACATCGTCCATGTCGATGACAGCTCTATTTGCCATTAACAATTTTAAAGATTATTTCATATTTCAATAACTCACCCATGCCTCTGAAGTCTGTTGAGGGGTCATCACCTTGGAAACCAATATCACCCCACTGCCGAGTGATTCTTTTCTCAAGCTTGGTTTCAGGCATTAGTAGATTCCAGAGCTATCAAAATGAAATGATCATATCATATTTACCATATTATTACAAATATTGTTGTTCAACCAATACACAGAACCTTGGTCAATTAGTAAAGACAGTAAATACTTATACAATGATATCCCTTTTGTTCATGTCATATCACATTACATAAAATGATTACATGACTGAATTGACTCTATATTATTAATATCAGTGCAATCAAATCAACAAAACATCACTGGTTTTCTACCAGACACCCGGTGTAAACCAGCAGCGCCTATTTCCTATCAAACGACATCTTTGTTCATATCTGCCTGTATGACATGAATTAACCGTTGGACACAGAATTATTGCTGACAAAGAGAAGGGAGGAGTTGTTGTTCTAGGTATACATATAGCATGGTTTTGCATGGATGGCATGCAATCCAAGGGCAGCTAATCACTCTGTTTGCTATATGCACTTAACCTTTACAAATGGCGTAAGTTATGGGAAAAAGAGATTTACTAGTACTACCCTCTTCAAACTACACGCAATAGCTATGCATTCACGAAACAAGTGGTTTATGCTATCAACGCATATAAGTATTCATTCTTCATCAGAACAATACCAATTTGGAATGGGTTACCCGGCAGCGCAGTTGTAGCACCATCTGTGAGGATGTTCCAAACAGCAGCACTCCCCACCCTCAGGACCATGTAACTTGCTACATGGTCTTTTTTAACTGTCCTGTATATATTGTGGATTTTTACTCGCACTTGGTACACTCATGCACCTTGACATCACCCGCTGTAATAGTTGGTCATCCGACTCTAGCGGCCACCAAATTGAAGAATTGAAGAATCTACATTTCATGTTCATACCAGCTATACCATTTGAAGCAAAGCATTACCAATTCTGTCTTTCGTACTATAGTTTGATCAGTTCCAAATTGGCGAAGCCGCCTTACAGCAGCGAATGAATACAGAAGGACGCGGGCGTGCATGAAGGCAACTAGCGCACTGCGCATCATGTGTGATGTGTGCGTGCGACCAATACCGAATGCGTGTGGCCATAATTGGGACGTACGCTTGGATTACTTTGGCGTGTGGAGAGATAAAAACCAAATATTTCTTGCTAATTTGGAACTTATTGTTTAATGTATATAAACCTACCTTGCGTATCATTTCTTCATGTTCATTGTTGGCGGTTGAATATGGTTCTTTCCTCATCTTTTCCAGTTCTCTTATTAGCTCTCTATATCCACAGATCTGTTGCAGGCAACACTTGAGTTGTTTGGTAAATCTTGAAGAAAAAAGAGTGGAAAGAAATTAGTGTACAGTTATGGGGGCCCATCACCAAATCAACTCTTTGTTCACAGTGCTATTGTTGCACTTTCTCATAAACTTGAGATTTGTTCATACAAGGGGGTATCAAAAAGTTCTTGAAATCACCCAGAAGTGAATGAGCCAGAAACTTGTTTTTGTTATGTGTGACCCTTCAGACATCTTTACAAAGTCACTGTGCAAAGTCGCACATCTCTCCCACTATTTATTACTTGTCCCCAGACCGCCATTGTAGAGCTCACAGGACTCAGATTGACCGCCATTGATTGAGCCTCAGATTGCGTTATTCCCAAAACAGCAATAAATCATTTCTGGGTGATTTCAAGAACTTTTTGATACCCCCTCGTATCAAATTTAAGCATTTTTCTTCTCTTTTAATACATGAATATTTAACCCAAATATGGCGAAATCTATTGCATATTTCTGTGCAGGACATTCTGTATTTTATACAAGACGCATTTTGAGACATGTTTAGAGTTGTTTTCTCGTGATATTTTGCCACTTTCTGCAGTATTTAAGTTGTACTGTTCGATTTCAAAATAAGTAAAATGATCTTGATTTTCTAAATAATCGGTCAAAACATAGTATTATATCTCTGGACTGTTCTCACTACAACAGCAAATAGCGCCACAACCAAATTATTAATGATAAGCACCACTCATCAGTTGATTATCCACGTGCCTATTTCAGTTTATCGTTTTTTCAAAATAATTTAATTTTTTTGGTCTTATAATTATATAATCCATACGGAATATTGAACAATTTCAAGTGTAACTACTTATAAAATCATGACTTTCAAATTCAGACTACTTTAGCCAAATTTTATTATTACATAAAATGTGGAGGGATTTGGTGACGCGCCCTAGGCCTATTACCGCTACATATATATTGTGCTACCAAATTGTCAAACAGGTTTTTCATATCAATGCCATCATTAAGATCCTAATATCGCAAATGGGGTCTTTGATATCATACAATCCTACCAGTTTTTAAAGCAGAAGAAAACCTGCACAAAGGGCTTGTATCAGGGATATGTCAGGGTCCAAGGTTATGCACAGAAGAAACGCAACGCAATGCGCAATGCAACGCAATACGTGGGCGTCGTGACAACGAGACAACAGGCAGGACGCGGGCAGGCAGGACGCGGGGAGACAGAGAAACAAAACAAACAAAGGAGAACAATTTTGGTGGCAGAACGACAAGGAAGGGCCTATGGCCCAAGGGCCACGTCAGAGATCCGAATAGTACACTGACACGGCAAAGTGGGGCCGGTGGACAGACAAGGAGCCGCTGTAAGCATGGCCTATATGGAGTGACGATTTACGAGGGGTCGCTGTATTGAGTGACAAGTTAAACGCAGAGAACTATATTGTGAACAGTATTTAACCCAACATTGCCACTGCTCAAGATTCGGAACCTGGCAATTGGAAAACTGACTTTGAGTTGACGACGAAGCTTATGATAAGCCAACATCAGCCTCGCTAGCCTGTAAAACAACTTGATGGAACTTTTCATACGATAACATGGAGAAGACTACGATAAGTGCACATATTATTCTTTAATCAGTGATCACTGACTGCGAAAGCTATTGCGTTACCTATTTCAGTATCTGTTTTATTAAATTATTGTTTATATGGCTCATTCCATGAAGTTGGGGCATTTGTTAAAATTGCAGAATTTGGTACTTTAGGCAGCTTATAAACTGTTTTACTCTATGTGTATATCAAAAATGTTTAGTGTCCAAAAACAGTACTAGGTTATAGTATTGAGCCATGAAAAAAAAAAAAAAATTGACCCTTCCTTGAAGAAAAAAAAATTAAAAAATGAGGTGGTGTCCAAGACAATTTTTGCTAAAAAACGTGACATGGAAAACACAACAATTAATATGAGTTTTATGTAAGCAAAAGTATCATAGAATTGCTTAGAAATCGATTTGATTAATAAAAGATACATGTATTCATAGTTTACTGACCAAAACACCTCGTCACGCTGGACTGATTTTTCACCCAAGCAACATGAAAATTGCCTTACCGATGCTACGCACGGTGTCCACAAAATATACACGTGTAGCATCGGGAGTTTTCATTGCTGAATGGGGGTAGTTCTCTATCATACATTTTTAAATTATTTTCCAAAATTAAGAGCATTTATCAATTGAAAACTATTGCAAATGAGAATAAATTTCATAAAGACCATTCCATATATTCATGAAAAAGTATACCGTGCCGTGTGCATGGTGTCCTAACCATAAAATGTAGCATCGTGATAAACATCCTATGCAATTTGTGGGAATCCCCCCCTGGAGATAAATAAAACATTCCATATTTCTTGTGTATGGATAGAGGTCAATAGCTATCAGGTTTGTTTGGAATTTGCCACATGTGAGCTAGTTTTATCAAGGTTTCAGTCGCTGATGTCCCGTTGTAGCATCGGGACTTTTATGTAGCATCAAAATGTAAACATTGGATAGTTTTGTGAATGGTAAGTGCGATTGTAATTATTTCTTAATGTTGCTTGTATGCCTGTATTTATTAATGCATTTTTATTGAAAGGGAAACACTGAATCAGAATTTCTTTTCATGTTATGATATTAATTTTGAGTCACAGACGCCATCATAATTTGGCGTCCATGTAGCATCGGGCATAGCATGGGCAATATTTTGCATTGGGTATCGTTATAGTTCGTTGAAATTGTAATTTCTTTGTAGAATCACATCATTAATAAACTTTGAAGTTAATAATGAATTAGTTTTTGCTCTTTTAATGCTAATAATATAGCTTACCAATACGATGCTACATGGACACCATGCTCATGTAGCATTTCATAAAATTTGCCTAATTAGACTAAAACAATTACCCCATTCGAAATTATCCATCACCCAAAACATTCAAAACATTGCCTACATTTTACTACACTTTACAGAAAAAAGGCATATTATGAGAGATGTATTATCTAATGAAATATATTAATACACATTGCTACATGGACACCATTTCCATTAGCATTTCACTGAATTCACAATAAACATTCCCTTATTTTAGTTTTATTTACTATAAATAAAACAAATAATTGTAAATCATTTAAGTTCTCTATCCTTTGCTATTCTTTTTCATGTTAAATGAATAATAAATAAAATACTTCAACATAATTTTAATATAAATATTTCCTGCAACACAAAAAGTGCAACATGAATAAATAATCTACTCCAATATCAATACACAATGTTCCATGAAGATACTAAGCCATAGGGTTTATTTTGTTTTGCTTTGCAGGTTCTTGACATTAATTCAGAAGACAGTTCTATCGTCCTGGAATTTATGGAGATGAAGACAAGGAACCCATCATTTTCAAAAACTAGTACCTTTCCAAAGAAATCCATCATGGCAATTAAATTATTTTTTTGCAAACTGACTTTTAAGTGATCAAACTTTTCAATCATCTTTATCAATAATAGAGGATGATTCAATCAGAAACGAGCAAAGAGACTAAGATCACAAAGGGTACTTTAAGAACAACACTGCATGAAGTTTGTTTCAGTGGACATCTTAAGTTTCTTTGATCAATGGTGTATTGTTATTGTGTAATTGTAAGAAATGGTGTATGTGTATCATAGGTAATTATGTTTTATGCTTCATGGCAGGTTATCTTTTTGTGTAATTTGTAGTTTTACAATCCATGTTATTAATTTTATTGTGTGCTTATAACATAAAACGTTAACATCATAGTACATCCTCTCTATTGATCTGAAAAAGATGCACCTGTTCAAGCTGTTCCAAATATTTTAGGGCACGGTGTCCATGTAGCATCGTAATACTTAAGTACACAGAAAAGGTAAATTTTACATGAACAGTGTTTAGATAAATTTCAAGCAATTCACTCTGTGTATCTACTTGATATGATGAACAAGTAGACAAACCATTCACACTCAAATATTAAATTGTAACAGTATGAATAGTCTTATTATTAACAATGTTACAAGACGCGGTGTCCATGTAGCATCGGTAGTGCATTTTAAAACATTATACAGGTAAATAATACTTCATATACTTACTTTATGACGATAATGTAATCAATGTGCATGGTTTATAGAGTACTTTACATCAAACAAATATTGATATGTACTTTATTTAAATTCATTATACAAATTGCAAAATAAAGAGTCACTTTTCAATGAGTTTTTACATAAAACAGTTAATCTACGATGTCTTGATCGTTAAGTTATGTTCAACCTAGACAAATCTGGTTTCTTTTCATGTATTTGTGGTTCCAAGTAGTTAATTGAGGTATAGAAACTTGGCCCACATCTTTAGCTAATTTATTAGAAAATGATATGGAAATGGGAAATGGTGTCCATGTAGCATCAGGATTTTTGGAAATGTCATCCAACTGTTGAACATGTGCGGTTATTTTACACCAAATGTTACATTAAAAAAAAAAGTTCTACATTGGACTTTGGTAATTGTAGAACCTAAAAAAGAAGAAAGAGTTGGAAAATATCCATTTTGAAAATTTCACTTGGATGTCACATAATATGCCCCAACTTCATGGAATGAGCCATATCAAATTTGTCTTTAACTAATTGTTTCATTGTTGGATCCGAGCTAACTCAGCTTGTGACAATATATTTACACAGCCCCTGGAAAGCCTTCAAATATAAGTGTGCATGGACCAGGAGCTACTTTTTAACTTTTTTTGGACAAAAATAGCTCCTGGTCCTACTGTGTAAAATTTGGAAAAAACACCAGAAGCCAAAATGTGGCAACCATTGGGTAAAAAACTCCTGGGTGACCACTTATTATGAGGCTTGGCGCCAAGGGCTACAGGGGATTGAACTCAGGACCTCGGAGGTGCAAAGCTAAGTGAATTTAACCTACTACACAATCCCTGCTCTCCATCAATATTTTCAATAAATAATTAACTCCTTACTGTGGGTGTTCATTTGGATCGATTCCTTTGACTGCCATGATGTTGTGTACAGCATCATCTACATTGATACCGTCTTCTGTCAAAACACGCTTCAGAGCACCTTGTTTGGAATACCTCAAAGAGTTTTCTGGATTGGGATAAAATACAAGATAAGACAAGAGAAAATTATGTACACATTATATTAAAGCATGGTAAATATTAACACATTTCTGCCCCAGAAAGAAACAAAATTTATTAATTAAAATATACTGTCGGCTAATTTATGTTACTTTAAAGATTCATAATTTCTAAAATTATGATGGGTATGGTTTAATACTTTTGATACCATACTGATAATAATATTTAAGCCCTATGATGACATATTTCAACCACAGTACAAATGTGACCTGTCACAGCAAAATGGATATGTTGGAGGTCCCAGTCAAATCTCAGTTATTGGTATGACTTGAAAGAGTACATTTTAAGCTTTGAAACGATACCATGTTGAAGGTAAGATTCAGACTTTGTAATCACAAGAAATGATTTGATGAAGTATATATTTTTCTATTATTTTCTTTATATTTCACCAAATATATTGGCCTCCATCTCAAAACTGTGTTTGCTGACGATGATACTGGTCACAAATAGACTTATAACTGAGGAGAAGCTATAGTACTTGGGATCAAAAACCCATATCAGTGTAAAATCCTGCTTCTGGACAAACCTGACTACAAAAGAAAAGGTATTGGGCATCTAGAGGCACACACGTTTGTAACCACCCTAGTACGGTACATCATGCACAATAAATCAAACTTACCAATCCGGTAAACTCTGCGCGCACCAGTCGGCTTTGAGTCGCATATGCGCTGAATTTCGGAAGCACCAGTGAGTTTGTGTTGTATCCATTTCAACATATGATGCAGCCAGCTGAGGTACAGGTAGAGACACAGGCTATACAGCATCGCCAAGGTGACGTCCTAACACTGCGGGATGTGTTCTATACTATTCTGTTGTCTGTCTGCGATTGCGATGCCAGGTCAAAATCTGAAAACTAAAAGGAAAGGTTGGAAAATGAATCGGTACGTGCACGAGGTCAACAGGGTTTATTGTGAAAGTGGTGGTACAAGTTTACATTTGTGATGTGATCATGCAAAATAAGTCGGAAGTAGGACATATTGATTTTGAGATATAACCAAACAAATGAAAGGTATCTTGTTGTTTTCTATTGTTTTAAAATCCTTTCAATAACTCATTTCTTAAGAATTAAGTGTCCATTTCTGATGGAGTTTTCTGCAAAATGTAGCTTATTATAACCTACAATTCAGTAGAGAACTAACTATTTAGATATTTTTGACATCAGACTGATTTTGCTTAATCACATCACATTTATGACCAGTCCCATTCCCATCATAATGACATATTGTCAGCCAACATAATGTTGAGACAGAACTCATTGAACCAAGCATTTTGAAACCAATCATACCATATTTTTAACATTTTTTGTTTAACCCCCTGGGCACTATCGGCCTATCTTACAATGGTTCTGATTGTTTTTTTGCAAGATATACTCATTTGAATAGCCAATTAAAATGCAGCTTGTAAAATATTTCACTCCCATCTTTATCAGGGATACAACTATTGTAAAAATGTCTCTGATTGGTGCAATAAATGATGTATCTATCTTTCTGACCAATCGGCCGGTAGATCTCAGGGGGTTAACCGTATATTAATTAGGGCCCATAGAAACCTTCCCTTGGACACCAACTCATCTTTAGCCTGACCATTTTGCTTGCTGGTCTCATCAGGATCCATCCATGTGTCCACACGGACTGACCATGCATAACAAACAATCAAACAAACAAAAGCATCACACATAGTCTTTGTCAAAGACACCTCCCAGTTCACTCGGCGTCTTTATGCAAATTATTATTCAACAGTGTAAGCATTAGTCGATTAAACAATATCGTCATTGTAACACATCGACTAGCTCCGCCTAATACTATTGACGACAACGTTTAAAGATAGCACTTAATATTGATGACATCTCCCGATATATCATGACATCATTATCAATCACTCAGCAAGCGCAATTTTTCCGGTGTAAATCTTCAGTAAAACAATACCCTACAAAACATAATTAACACAAAGATTTTTTATGGAAAGGCGTTGTAAAATTAGACTATTTTTACAGAGGGCGGTCAACGCATCCAATGCCTTGATGAAAAGCTACTTCAGACATCTGTGTGCTCCTAATCAGGTGACAAGATTAAAGGATAATGACATGTATTGTTTAGAGGTAATTGTGAAGAATCAAAACATTTGGGAACCAATTTGGAATTGCACTAGGGCGTACACATGTGTATAGCAATAGCCTCTACGCAAATTACTTAGGGAACTGATCAAAATCAATATACTGATTGCAAACACTGCAAACCCAAATCGTCCTAATAGGGAAAAAACGACCTGGTTAGAATCTCCTACAACAATGAAGAGAGGCTTTGTGTTTCTAAACATAACAAGGCACTATTAGGACGATCCAACCCCAATGAGGACGGTGAGAGATTTATGTGGCTCCAAGTAGGAACTACATTGTCCTAAGGAGGTCGCCAATTAGGACAGGCGCCCAATTTTTGTTTGGGTGATTTGCAGATTTCCCAGCCATGAACATGATGTACGGGCGAAGCGACGGGTATCACCCAAAATTTATCACACAGACCAAGTCGATCGCGATTTACTTTAAACCATCATCAATCAATAATTTATGGCTCAGTGGTCTAGACATTGTATTGTACCCAGAGAAAATCCATTTCTTGGTCAAGTACACACTTGAGTGACTATTGATTATACACGCAACTTTTAACTATGTTGCGCGTGGCAGGTTTTAATAATAGACTTGTTAATTACAAGTGTTAGCTCAAAATATTATAAATCACTCAGTCGCGGATGGTGGTGGTGGTGTAATTATGATGTAATGAGAATGAGATAAATCATTGTTATTTTTCTTTCATTGACTGAGCGGAGCCTAGGCCTAATATATGAACTGCACATATTATTATTATATCATGTTCATGCTCCGGTGGAGGTACAAAAGCAGGGCATTTTTGGCCTACAGAAAAACATATTTTTATTTTTAGTGTGATGCACACCGCGCCGAAAACAGCACAAGTGTGAAGCTAGATTGTGAAAATATTAAATTTCAATAAAAAAAGACGAACACATTTTCATGTAAAGAAAGGTTATAAGGTCATATTTCTTATTTCTAAACATTAAATTGTTAAATATTGACGAAAATACAGCCGTCTAAAGTTGACACTCTTTCGCAAGTATCGGTAAAGCCACGCTCGAGTCGCCATTTTCTTGCACTATCGTATCGTACTGTGTGTAATGTGTTCCCCAGCGCAAACAAATCCAATCCAGCATGGAGCACTTCACTTCCGGGTTTTGACGTCATTTTTTGTTCCTCTTGAGATTTACCGTTTAGTTAAGCTTCAAACCCTTATCAAATTTGGCAATAAATTCAATATTTTTTAACCCAAAAATAAATTCCATGTTTCCGATATCAGACATGTGAAAAAAATGGTAATATTTTGAAATTTAAAATCTTATTTTTGAAATGGATCCAAAAAAGACGACTTCTTTGGAAACGATACATGCCAGAATTGCGTAACTCGCACATGGAAAAATGACGTAGTCTCAGGTTTTTTTTGTTGCTCCGAAATTGAAAACTCCGATGGAAATTCTTACAATTATTTTAAACCCAAAAATATTTCAGGTTTCCGTTACCAGAAATGTGGAAAAAATGGTATTATTTTAAAATTTAAAATCTTATTTTCGAAATGGATCCAAAAAAGACGACTTCTTTGGAAACGATGCATGCCGGAATTGCGACATTCGCACATGGAAAAATGACATAGTTTTTTCGTGGCTCCGACTCCGAGCTTGAAAACTCTGGTGGAAATCCTGTTTTCGAGCATTTTTCGACCAGTTAGCCCAATATAATTGAAGATCTGTGTAAATTACGAATGCTGGTGCATATATTTTATTTTAATTTTCGATCGAAAGTGATATAAATTAGGATAAATACGCCGGTTAAAACGTCGATCGTGTGTGTAGTATGCAATGGTAAGCGCTGTTGACGCAATGGCCTCAAACAGCTGCACTTTATTCCCAGCTTCTCTGTGGCCGGGTTGGAATATTCCAATATGTATTTAGGTGATAATTAAGTACCAAAACACAACTCGCCTAATTATTTGGTCATAATAAACTAATTATATTATCATAATTATGTATAATATAACAATGAACGATACATTATGATAGATTATCTGTATGATAAGTTTAAATTTGATTAAGATTGGGATATTATGCGCTATGATCTAGATGGAATAGCGCTATATAAATATTAATTGTTATGTTATGTTATGTTATATTGGCATGTATTTTTGACAAACAAAATAGTACCTCCCTCTGAAGACATTGGTTCGTCCACAAGTTTTATGAATGGGATAGGTAGTAGACATGGTAATTACAAATTATTTACTGGAATTTCCGTATTATTATACAATTATTTCATTTTCTCGGCCTTGAGATTTTTATACCTATATATATCTATGCCTGCCTTGGTGGATAGTTGGTCCCCTATAATTCTTGCGCTCGTTATGGTAGGCCTACGGTATAATGCTGCAATTATGTAAATTATATACATACAACAGAAACAGAAAATGAATTCTACAGCCAAAAACAAACAATTCTGCCCATTTCTTGTCTTTATTTCAAATGACAGGGCGGAAAACATTAAAATCGTACAAACACTAGACATCATTCTACCCATTTATTGTTCTTTATACGACAGGGCAGAAGAAGACATTATTATTAAAGAAACCTTTCCATAATCATTGTTTCAGCACCTTTTTTTCAACTACGTTCAATTTCAAGTAATTTTCATAAATCCAAGGACTATCCAGGAATCTTATTTTCGGGTGTTTTCATAAGATGACCTCTTTTTTCTGACACCCTTGAGTCCCTGACACACCTTTTTTCGTGAATGTTTTTTGTTGTTATGTTTTTGTTTAGTTTGTTTGTTTCTTTTGCTTTGGGGTTTTTGTGTTGTTTTATTTTTATTTTTTTATTTGTTGTTGTTGTTTGGTTTATTTGCTTTGGGTTTGTTTTGGTGTTTTTTTAGTTAGTTTTGTTTGTTCGTTTTGTTTTGTTGTTTATTTTTGTTTTGTTTTGTTCTGGTTTTTTTTTGTGGTTTTGTTTTGTTTTGTTTTGTTTTTTGGGTGGTTTTTTTGTTGCTGGGTTAGGGGTGGGTTTTTTTAGGGGTTGGGGGGCCGGGCGGACCCATATTTTGTTGAAGAAATAAACTTCTTGACACCTATTATTACTTTTTTTGCTGACATTTTACGAAGATTGATCATTTAACAAAAATATTGATGTACGGTATCTTTTATTTTATATGTCAACACTAGTTCACGAAAATTAAAAAAATATTATGGACTCTACGCGACGTGCTAGCTTCATTCGTGGTCTCCGTGAGAAAGGTTCGAAAATCATTGTTTCATCCGTTTTGATTGCTGAAGTTTTAATAGTCAATTATAGGCCTACATTTATAAATCAAAGATAGAAAATCTTTGTATACATAAATCATGCGCATCTGTAGTGGTGTGAAGGCAAATGTTGAGATTTGAGGGATCTAGGCCACGGGGCATGCGTAGTTTCATATATCCATGACAACGTGCGTGGCTGACCACTGGTTGCGGTTAGCTCATGTGTGCTGTACCAGGGACGCATTAATTGATACTGTCTTGGATTTCATAAAGTAGGGGTTTTCCCACGAGTTCTACACACGAGCGCGAGGGCTACGATGTTTTGACTACCTGCTCTGATGAACTCATTAGGATATATCATTATGGAATATCATTTAAAGGCATATTATGTGATCTTTTCCAGAGGGCGCCCTCTATTCATTATTTTTTTTAGAAAGTAGATTTTCTTGCAGATTTACATTTCCGATCATAAATCATACGTACATTCCAAGTTACAGAGCGATACGATTCCTAATTACCTCAAAATCATGGTTTTAGAGTGAATTTAGAGTGAAAAATATAAAGTGTCCGGATTCGGACAGTTTATTTTCACTCTAAAACCATGATTTTGAAGTAATTAAGAATCGTATCGCCCTGTAACTTGGAATGTATGCATGATTTATGATCAGAAATGTAAATCTGCAAGAAAATCTGCTTTCTATTTTTTTTTTGATGTTGAGGGCGTTCCCTGGAAAGATCACATAATATACCTTTAATGGAATTATAATCAACGATGGAATATACAAAATGCAAAATACTTCGCATGTTTGATTTGTGTAAAATACATCGGATCGGGTAGTGTGATTCAAATGATCGGAATATTGTACATGTACAAACAACCCCCGGGAAAACACCGGGGTACAACCTACGACAACACGCGTTTTGAAAACTTAAAAAGGTAGGTACCGTAGTCGGTCCAATAAAACACATCCTGTATCGACCATGGACTTTCAATCAGACAAGTCCATGTTCCGACAGTCTATAGAACTCCCCTTGTTTAGCGGAACAATTGTTGTAGACCCAGACAGATTTTTAAAACTCTTGATATTTTTGGCCCGGCCACTTAAAATCTGTTATAGTTTTTTTAAACAAAATTAATATTTTGCAACTAATCGGCCTACATGTATATGAATGTCAATAGCACCTTATCGCCTGGTTATCTTCTTTGACCAGATTTCCACAATAACAGCGCGGTTACTTTCCGAATTAAAAACTCAATTGAAACTCATTTAAATCCCGGGAAAACTTTAGCCTGAACTTCTCGCGAAATAAATCTTATACCTATCCACACAGGGCGCGGTCAGTGTGTGGCCGTCAGGTACGTTTAAACCAATCATGATTGGGATTCCCCGGACTTTCCCAATACGTCATGTGCATAAATTATTCTAATTAAATAAATGTTTACCCGTTTTGTAATGGCGCGCCCACGTGGTGGCCAACTTTATTTTGTAATAGTTTTATTTTACACACAATCTTCAGGTTTTAATAGCGGGAAAGATTGACATTGTCATATAATATAGGCCTATGGGCTCTAGAAGTTCATTTCAAGCTTGCGTTTTACCCTGAGATTAGTCAAAATCTCCCGACTAGTTTTAGATCTGATCTGGAAATCGTAGCAAAAAACGAGAAAAATAGTCCGATATGAGGGTGTTTTTATAGAATAAAAATTGTGCATTTAAGATCTTGCTGGGCAAACTCATTCTTCATTATTTAATCGGAGACAAATTAATTTAATATCATGATTGCCCAGCAAGATTGATAACGAATTGAGCTACAAGCATGAACTCAACAATACCGCCGTAATTATGCCCTTGAGACTGTCTCTACTTCAACGGTGCAACAAAGCAAGCAATCAACACGTCGGTCAGTGCTTGGATCGCTGTATTGTCACGCTATCGATTTTGTTTTACTCTGATAAAAGCAGTGTTATCCGGGAGTGTTAAATGTCAGGTGAAGTGGTTCTCCTTCCACATTGGCTTTAGCTCCAAGAGTAGACTGTACTTGTAAATGATGTATTGATTTTGTTTTGGGCTGCAACTGTGGGTGATTTATCGTCCTGATTATGACAAGCACCGTCCTAATTAGAACTAAAATCCATTGTCAAATTTGGCTAATCCACCATTGAATGGAGGTGTTGTTATTAGGTCGTTTTTTCTCTATCAGGACGATATGGTAAGCAGTGAAAGGGGCACCAACTTTCTCAAATGAAGTGAAAACAGCCAGAATTGATGGCACCAAGGCAACTATAGTCGGGTTTATAATTGAACGAACACATTGAAGCAGCGTTTTGCGTACATTGCTCACAATTTTCCCCAAAATGAGGATGCTTGATCAACATTAATGAACTCAACATTTACTAAGAGTTCTAGGAATAACATTTACTAAGAGTTCTAGGAATGTGAGTGCATTTTGATAGATTTTTAGTTATATTTGATGTGCAAATGACGATTTCAAAATATAATTTTTGTGACGTCAGATGTCAATGAGGGGTGGTGTGGCTTTAGTCTGAGACCATAATAAATATGGCCGAGGCGACTAAACCCGGCTTGTTACGAACCGATTTAAGTTAGGTCCAATTTAGATGAGCCCGCCGCAGGCGCGATACGGTCTACCAACCGACCCGTGTAGAATTTGCGAACTCAACCCCTATTTTGCGCGAACTCTACCCCTATCGTAGAGGGCGCTGTTGTACCTATGATGCGTGTTTTTTCAGCAAGCTAGATGGTTCGCCGCCAAAAATATGCGATCTCTACCACTATCGCAATACTAATAGTATACAAATACTACATGGTTAGAGGGGAAATAGTGCAATCTATTTTCCCGAGGTACTGGCTACAGGCTTACCACCCCGAACCCGGAGGGTGATGGGTGGTAGGCCTGTAGCCAGTACCGAGGGAAAATAGTGTGCCCTATTTCCCCGATCATACCATGTAGTATTTGCTTTATTACATCTCACAGTGTGACTCTGGGGATGAGGTAAAACTACCACACGGGAAATAGCTCAATTTCTTCAATAGCTCAATTTATTATCACTGTGGCCAGCTAAATTGACCAATGAAATTGCAGTATTTATGCCTATTATCTCATGAATATTTATGAGGTGTAATAATAATACATACAGTCATACATCATTTAAAGGTATATTATGTGATCTTTCCAGGAAACGCCCTCAACATCGAAAAAAAAATTGAAAGCAGATTTTCTTGCAGATTTACATTTCTGATCATAAATCATGCATACATTCCAAGTTACAGGGCGATACGATTCTTAATTACTTCAAAATCATGGTTTTAGAGTGAAAATAAACTGTCGGAATCCCGACAGTTTATATTTTCACTCTAAATTCACTCTAAAACCATGATTGTGAGGTAATTAGGAATCGTATCGCTCTGTAACTTGGAATGTATGATTTATGATCAGAAATGTAAATCTGCAAGAAAATCTGCTTTCTAAAAAAAATCATGAATAGAGGGCGCTCTCTGGAAAAGATCACATAATATGCCTTTAACAAAAAGGTCGGAAATATGCCCTCCCCTGATCACAGGCCTGTCCCCCCCTCCCCTCCCCAAATTGAAGATCCTAGTTACGCTACTGAGTGTGTACGGTACGGGTACGGTGAACTGAAAATAGGAAGTACCATAAAAATAGACTAGGGCCTACTAGTTAGTCTAAATATTAAATTAAATAAGCTTATTTAAATTAAAAAGCTTATAAGTTATATTACTTTTTCAGAATTATCTATGATTATTATAGTCTTAATACTCTTATTCAATTTCAATCTTATTATTCAGTATTCACACCGTCTAAACATTAATATAGACAACTATATTTACAAAGTAGACAACATATATTATTAAAATACATCAATGGTTTAGCTGCCGGGTTTACCGTCCTGTCGATTCCAGTAGTCCTTGGTTGTGTTGTCAATCAATCAGTTTTGTTGACGAATTGCTATTGGACTCTTCCCTGCTATTTTACTTGCATGTCCTTTGTATCGGTATATTGATATAGCGATTCATTGGGTGTATGTAAAAGAGTTGCTATGCTGGAAGCAAAATGGTTTAGCGCCATCTACAATGTATATAGTGTTACCAAAAAAATGATTAGTCCAACTTTAGTGTCCAAGGAGTAATAGCATTTTAAGAAAAAAGAAGCTCATATATACATTTTGTCCACCTCTTTTAGTTTCATTTTTAGTATAAAAGTAATACCTTTGAGGGTATTTATTAAATGCCTAATCTTACATCTACTATACTTATTCGCAACACAGAAGCAAATGTTTCATGATAGTCATAGCCTAACTTGTTGCTATACTGCTGATTAGGCACACAAAAAAAGAAGAGTTGACTTGCCCTTTCCGACCGACCCGAATTTTCGGATTTTTTTTTCTTCTTTAAAACGTGTTTTTGTGCAGTAAATTTTCAAAAAATTTCAACAACATTTTTTTTTGATAGCAATGACACCTCATGCTATGCTGATAGCAATGACATACCTCATGCTATCTACTGCAGATAGCAATGACATCCTCATGCTATCTACTGCTGATAGCAATGACGTACATACCTCATGCTATCTACTGCTGATAGCAATGACATACCTCATGCTATGCTGATAGCAATGACATACCTCATGCTTTCTGCTGATAGCAATGACATACCTCATGCTATCTACTGCTGATAGCAATGACATACCTCATGCTATCTACTGCAGATAGCATCGACATACCTCATGCTATCTACTGCTGATAACAATGACATACCCCATGCTATCTTACTGCTGATAGCAATGACATATACCCATGCTATCTACTGCTGATAGCAGTAGCAAACCTCATGCTATATCTACTGCTGATAGCAATGACATACCTCATGATATCTACTGCTGGTAGCAATGACATACCTCATGCTATCTACTGCTGATAGCAATGACATACCTCATGCTATCTACCGCTGGTAGCAATGACATACCTCATGCTATCTTACTGCTGATAGCAATGACATATACCCATGCTATCTACTGCTGATAGAATGGCAAACTCATGCTATGCTGATAGCAATGACATACCCCATGCTATCTACTGCTGATAGCAATGACATACCTCATGCTATCTACTGCTGATAGCAATGACATACCTCATGCTATCTAGTGCTGATAGCAATGACATACCTCATGCTATATACTGCTGATTGCAATGACATACCTCATGTTATACTGCTGATAGCAATGAGATACCCCGTGCTATGCTGATAGCAATGACATACCTGATGCTATCTACTGCTGATAGCAATGACACATCATGCTATCGGCCTGATATAAACTGACACTTCTTGCTACGGCTGCTGCTGATAGCAATGGAATACCTCGTGCTATCTACTGCTGATAGTAATAACATATACTTCCTGCTACTATAGCTTTTAACGGCTGCTTGCAATGGCATACGCCAAACAGTTGTTTAAGTCTGTCACTCTAACAACTATTGTTCCAACTGAGCAGTTTGTTTAAACAATTGTTTAACAGTTTGAACAATAGTTGTTAGAGTGACAGGCTTAAATAACTGTTTGGCGTGTGGTTTAAACTAGTTTTTACTGTGTACCCTATGCTCTATCCTGATATCAATTACACGACACTTCATCACATTCGATCTAATATCAATGACATACTTCATGCTAATAATAATATCTGATAGCAATGACATAATGCTATATATACTGTTGATAGCAATGTCATTATGCTATCTACTGCTAAATATACCTCATGCTCTATCTACTGCTGTTAGCAATGACTCACTTCAAATGTCACCAACTACTGATAGCAATGGCATAACTCATGTTCTCTGGCTGATGATAGCAATGACGATCGATATGACGTACTCTCTAAAATGTAAAATAGCGAAAAACTCACTCTCCAAAAGAGCGAGAAGAGTAAAATCACTCCCCCAAAGAGTGAGTGTTATACTCCATGTCCGTACACTCTTTCAACCATGGAGCCATATCAGTGACCACTCTTTGTTCGAGTCGAGTGGGCACTTTTATGGCTTCTTAAGAGAGTTTTAAATTGGAATTATTTTCACTCTTAATCTTCTCATTCTTTTTGCGAGTGAATTTTCACTCGTTTACATTTAATAAATTTGCTATCTACACGGCTGATAGTTGCAGTAAAATATCACAGCCACGCTCGATGGAAAAATGTGTTTTGAGAGTTATAAGCGGTTCAAAAAAGTCATTTTCAAAATCCAATGGCCGTTATGTTGATGGTCCAATTTCAAAAAGACCGCAATATATTGTACCCCTCCCATAGGTAAACATTTTGACGTATTTTTGATGTCTAGTGATAATTTAAGAAACAAAGTTAAGAACATAAAACATAAATGGTCATTTCATAGACTAACTTTAAAACTGTTGATGACATTGAATTATTTCATGTCATCTATAACTGCTGATAGCAATGAATGATGACAATGCTATATAGTACTGCTGATATCAATGACTCATACTTCACGCTACCTGATAGTAATGACATATATACCTCATCTACTGCTGATAGCAATGACATACCCCATGCTACTTAGTATCTAGAAAGCATGCCATAGGCCTACCGCATTCTATCTACTGCTGACGGTAGCAATGAAATACGTCATGCTATCTACTGTTAATAGGCCTACTATAGGTTTTCCCGTTCATTTAAAAAAATAAATTATACAAATTAGTCGTAAAGCAGCTTCCGAATTAGTCCTAAATATTTTTGTCGTGCATTTCTCAACTTCAATTTAGTCTTAGCTATGTTCACATTAGTCTTAGCTTTATTCGCTTTAAACATGTTTCAAAAGTGTTTGGTCGATTGAGCACTGTGAATCGTCGTGAATCATTGCATTTAGTCTCACCTGTACCGCGGTGGCTGCTTGTAAAAATCAATTTGGTCTTATTTCAAACAAGTTAATTATTTTATAAAGCAAATCCATCTTGTTGATAAAATGAAATTCTTGGTTTTAAAAAGCTTTCTGTTAATAGTTTGGGCAGTGGGCCTACAGTATACACCATTAAGTCTGATATCAGAAAACAAAAGACAATGCCCAAATCACTATATTGTGATTTTCATTATAAAAGAAAAAGGGATGTATATAAAAAAGGAAGCATATATAGATAAATAAAGACTTATGAAGACAATAATGAAAACATGCCTGATAGGTCACGGTGACCTTCATTAGCAGAAAAAACAAGGGAAACATATGCAGTGATATTTACAATTAAAGTGAAAAGAAGAACAATATAATTTTATATAAAGTTATATTGTTCTTCTTTTCACTTTAATGATATCATATATCCTGTATCAAATTAGGGTGCCCCTCCCTCCTCAGATCATGAAAACGCTCCGGGCGTGAACCAAAAATATTTTTATGCAGCCATATTATATATAGAGAGAGTTGAACGACCGAACGACAAACAGGACTATATATATATATATATATAAAACAAGCATTTCAACATCATTTAGAACGTGTAGGCCTTAGATAGCGCAATGATGAAATACATTGAAAACAGATCCAACTTGTACTACAAAAGACTAAATTGCTTTTCACAATTGTCCACCGAACGGTTGGTTGGACCAAATCAAACTAGCGTGACGAATAACAGTGATAAGGTGGTTAAAGTGTATAATGATCAGACTAAACCGATTATTACTAAGACTAAAGTGAATATAGCTTAGACTAAATTGAAGTTTACAAATGCACGTCAATATTATTTAGGCTAATTTGTAAGTTGCTATGACTAATTTGTATAAAAAATGTTTTAAAATGAACGGGAAAACCTATACTAGTAGTAGCAATGACATACTTCATGCTATCTACCGCTGATAGTAATGACATCTTCATGTCATATACTGCTGATAGCAATGACATCTTCATGTCATATACTGCTGATAGCAATGACATCTTCATGTTATATACTGCTGATAGCAATGACATCTTCATGTTATACAAAGCTGATAGCAATGACATCTTCATGTTATATAAAGCTGATAGCAATGACATCTTCATGTCATATACTGCTGATAGCAATGACATCTTCATGTTATATATTGCTGATAGCAATGACATCTTCATGTCATACTGCTGATAGCAATGACATCTTCATGTCATATACTGCTGATAGCAATGACATCTTCATGTCATATACTGCTGATAGCAATGACACCTTCATGTCATATACTGCTGATAGCAATGACATCTTCATGTTATATACTGCTGATAGCAATGACATCTTCATGTCATATACTGCTGATAGCAATGACATCTTCATGTCAATACTGCTGATAGCAATGACATCTTCATGTCATATACTGCTGGTAGCAATGACATCTTCATGTCATATACAGCTGCTGATAGCAATGACATGTTATATAATGCTGATAGCAATGACATCTTCATGTCATATACTGCTGATAGCAATGACACCTTCATGTCATATACTGCTGATAGCAATGACATCTTCATGTCAATACTGCTGATAGCAATGACATCTTCATGTCATATACTGCTGATAGCAATGACATCATCATGTCATGTACTGTTGATAGCAATGACACACTTCATGCTATATACTGCTGATAGCAATGATATACCTCATCGTATACTGCTGATAGCAATGACATCTTCATGTTATATACTGCTGATAGCAATGACATCTTCATGTTATATACTGCTGATAGCAATGACATCTTCATGTTATATACTGCTGATAGCAATGACATCTTTATGTTATATACTGCTGATAGCAATGACATCTTCATGTTATATACTGCTGATAGCAATGACATCTTCATGTCATATACTGCTGATAGCAATGACATCTTCATGTCATATACTGCTGATAGCAATGACATCTTCATGTCATATACTGCTGATAGCAATGACATCTTCATGTCATATACTGCTGATAGCAATGACATCTTCATGTTATATACTGCTGATAGCAATGACATCTTCATGTTATATACTGCTGATAGCAATGACATCTTCATGTTATATACTGCTGATAGCAATGACATCTTCATGTTATATACTGCTGATAGCAATGATATCTTCATGTTATATACTGCTGATAGAAATGACATCTTCATGTCATATACTGCTGATAGCAATGATATCTTCATGTCATATACTGCTGATAGCAATGATATCTTCATGTCATATACTGCTGATAGCAATGACATCGTCATGTTATATACTGCTGGTAGCAATGACATCTCATGTTATATTCTGCTGATAGCAATGACATCTTCATGTTATATACTGCTGATAGAAATGACATCTTCATGTTATATACTGCTGATAGCAATGACATCTTCATGTTATATACTGCTGATAGAAATGACATCTTCATGTCATATACTGCTGATAGCAATGATATCTTCATGTCATATACTGCTGATAGCAATGATATCTTCATGTCATATACTGCTGATAGCAATGACATCTTCATGTTATATACTGCTGGTAGCAATGACATCTTCATGTTATATACTGCTGATAGCAATGACATCTCATGTTATATTCTGCTGATAGCAATGACATCTCATGTTATATACTGCTGGTAGCAATGACATCTTCATGTTATATACTGCTGATAGCAATGACATCTTCATGTTACATACTGCTGATAGCAATGACATTTTCATGTCAATACTGCTGAGAGCAATGACATCTTCATGTCAATACTGCTGATAGCAATGACATCTTCATGTCATATACTGCTGATAGCAATGACATCTTCATGTTATATACTGCTGATAGCAATGACATATTTATGTCATACTGCTGATAGCAATGACATCTTTATGTCATACTGCTGATAGCAATGACATCTTTATGTTTTATACTGCTGATAGCAATGACATCTTTATGTCATACTGCTGATAGCAATGACATCTTTATGTTTTATACTGCTGATAGAAATGACATCTTCAGATGTCATATACCAGTGGCGGATCCAGGATTACAATTTACGGGGGGCTGACAAAAAAAAAATCGTAAAAGGGCCCCGATTTTTTTTGCCGTCAGCTCGTGAAATTCAGCTAAGTGTGTGTGTGGGGGTGTGTGTGTGGGGGGGGGGGGGGGGGGGTGGGGGGGGGGGGGGGGGGGGTAGCGATGTGGTTGTCCCAAAACCGGCAAAAAAAAATCGCAGGGTACAAGTGGCAAATGTACCGACGGAACCTACCTATGTCTCTGAAAAAGGTAAAGTGGTACACAAAAAAGGTATATTGTCAAATTTTACGGGGGCGCGTACACAAAAAAAGTATATTGTAAAATTTTACGGGGGGCGCCCGCCCCCCAAAGCCCCCCCCCCCCCCCCCCTGTATCCGCCACTGTATACTGCTGATAGCAATGACATACCTCAGGTGTGACGCTGGAGGTGAAATCCTGACCCACTTTCAGGAGTGGTTTTTTTGCGATTTGAGACGGTAGGCCTATGTCTAGGGTTTTTCGCGATTTGGGACAAAGGTTTAGAGTTTTCCAGCACAAATCGAACAACATGGTTTTAGGGAATTTCTGAAAAAGTGAAGATTATCGCTACATTACTGTGTCAGGTAAAATAGGGTAACTTGGAAGTGATAATCTCCTCCCTCATGACCATTCAATATTTTGTAAACTATACCACTGATAGCGATGATACTTTACTGCTAAAACACTATAGCACTATTATGCTATCTACTGCTGATATGTACTATACTGAGTACCCCGTCCCATTTTCTTAGTCAGTGGTGCTTCATTAAACACTAACGGGAGTACACACGGCCTTCAAAACATGACATGTGATATGGGATTGATGATTTTATTTTCAAACCGATACAGAATTGCGTTTAACCATTTAAATGCAGATTTCGCCAATCAAGTCCACCATATCTATTGAGAATACAATGGGAAAGCTGATAGTTTTGTAAATCATGTGCATTTGTTTTGATATTACATGTATATTCATCATGAAAATGTTTTAGTTTCATATAAATCCAATTCAAACTCTTTTGAGATACACATTGTTGAAGCGAGGCATGACAATGGTCTCAAATTGTTCAGATGAATACCAACAAGCCATAATAAGAACCATGTTCGCCTAATCTATTATACTAGTTCAGCGTCTATTATCAAAGGTCATGAAGCTATAACTTGTAGATATGGAAAACTATTCTCTTATATGGCATGATGTATCCATCTGAACAATTTTAGACATTCTTGAATTTTGACCTATTTCCCCATATACCTCGTGTAGAAAAACAACCATTGACTTTTCAAACCTTCTATACTTTATGAGTTAAAATCATGTGTGAAAGACTAATGTATATGTGGCGATCATTTCGATCATCATTGTTCAGCAGGACTAGAAACGTGATCCAGTTGCTATAGTGATAATCGGTTTACACGTAACACTTCGAATAGGTTTAGTTTCAATAAACCTGGAAGACCCTATGGTCTAATCTGAAGTAAAAAGAATAGCTTTACCTTCGTCCTTAAGGGGGGAGGATACAGCCTCCGTAAAACTGCCGTAACTTCTTCAATATTCATTTAAACTTTATAAACGTATACAGTTTTTTGCAGAAAAGGGTTCAATGAATCCAAAAAAAATTCCACATTTTTTGGCACTTTTTGGTCTGTAACTCAAAACATAAATAAGATATTAAAAAAAAAAACGCTCCTGGGGAATGTTATCAGGATTATCATAAAACTAGTATGACAAAATTTAACAAAATATATTTTGAGTTATCTTTTCCAAACCTAAAATGGGTCAAAAAACGTGTTTTTTATAATTTTTTCCAAAATGGTCAATTTCATTATCATGGTTGGATTCATTGAACACTTTTCTGCACAAAACTGTATACGTTTATAAAGATTAAATGAATATTGAAGAAGTTACAGCAGTTATACGGAGACTGTACCTGAGAGTCCACACCCCTTAATGAAACTAGGAGGAACTAGATTTGAGCTTGCTTTACATATCACATCTCAAAATGTTCCTAATGTATATGAATGATAATTTCTCGGATTAACCTCAGGTATATTCTCTTTGATTCTCAAAACAAAATTGGTTTGGTTATTTCAAAAGTTACCAGCTCTCCCGTTTTATCTATTTTTGGGACACACTGTAGAAAGCACTCGATTAGATCCTAGATCCCACAATTTGCTGGAGGTGAGCTCCTGGTGCCATCGGGCCAACGAGTAGAGAGGGTCCCTTACGTATGTTCACAGTTTCGGGCTACTGGGGACTCGCCAACGAGTAGAGCGGGGTCACTACTACATGTGTTCGTTCACATGGTCATAGTTTCGGGCTTCTGGGGACTCGCCACTCGCCAATGAGTAGAGCGGAGTCACTACTACGTACAGTACAGCTCGAAATAGAATGGACACTGACATTGCAGTGACATTGCAGTGACATTGCAATGATATTGCACTGACATTGCACTGATATTGCAATGACATTGCAATGATGCCTTGAGATGTAACCCGATTAGTGCAGTCATTGCAATGTCATTGCACTGACATTGCAATGACATTGTGTTGACATTGCAATGACATTGCAATGAAGTGCGTTGACATTGTCCATTCTATTTCGAGCTGTACTGTATGTTCCTTCACATGGATAGTTTCAGGCTACTGGGGACTCGCCAACGAGTAGAGCGGGGTCACTACTACGTATGTTCGTTCACATGGTCATAGTTTCCGGCTATTGGGGACTTGCCAACGAGTAGAGCGGGGTCACTACTACGTACGTTCACATGGTCATAGTTTCGGGCTATTGGGGAGGCACGAGTCTAGTGCTACACTCAGGGCTCAAAATGTTGGCCTATGGTAAAATCCACTTAAAGGACTACTTTCGGCAGAATTTGCTCAAAATATCCCTCATAGCCAAAAATATATTTTAACCCCTGGCTACACTTCACTAATAAATAAGACAAAAAACCAATTATATTAAAGAATACTACATTGTTTAATTCACCATTATGAATTCCATTTCATATTTCAAGAACCTGTTACATGTACACAATATATAACACAACATACAGAGTATTATCTTTGGTGCATTTTTAACCTCCCTCCCTCGTGCAGCTATGTGAGTGTGCATTTCCATTGATGTTTTGTTTAGAGAGAAAATAGACAAATCGATGCACGCACTCTGATGTAGTTGATGTGTGAATAACAGCACGACCCCGTAGGGGGAGTGCTATTTTAAGCATATCAACATTTGCGCAAGTGCACTGATTTGTCTTATTTTTCAAGAAATGAAACATACAAATGTAATGACCTAATTCATACACAACACTATACAAATCAGATTCACAATTCTGTGCATAATCTCTTTTATAACGAATCAAAACATGTTAACAAGCTTGCTTATACCTGCAGTAAAAATCAGAGAACACAGGCTGCCTGAACAACGAATCAAAACAATGTGTGTGGTGCACGCGAACCGTACGGCACGCGAACCGTACGGCACACACGTGGAGTGCAAATAGACACTTTCGATGCACTCTGCATATTCTAGTTTCCTGCTTTCTGATTGGTTCGATTCTAAGAGCTATTACCATTACTTTTCAAGATGTAGAAAATAATAGCGTTACGAATTAAACCCACTTCTTAACATTTCTGCACGAACAATTTCAAAATATATGTCTATAATTTTCATTACCATTTTGTTAAAATTATTCTTTTGATCAGGATAAATTCTTTCTTTTGCTTGGCAAAATACACAACCCTCATCAAAGCAGAATTTCAGAGTGGACAGACACCAATCAGGACAAACATGCACAAACAAACATACCTTAAAGGCATTTTCTTCTATATAGTGAACAGCAATTGCCAATTTGGACTTTCGGGAGTCCAAATTGGCAAATTGCCAGAGAAAATGATGGTTTCGAAGATAAGCGTCGAAACACGTAAGTTGCTATTAATAAATAAGTATGCAAAAGTCAATTATCTGCGGAATCTGCACTAGCTATAGTCGCTGTCGGAATGCTATGGACAAGATTTAACCAAACTCTCGCGTGTGTCTAGTCGTCTTCATTGCATGCTTAGAATGCTTATTCGTTGGGGGGTTGAAAATCACTTCCGGGTTCACGCATCGTTCACTTGCCTATCTGGAATTTTGTCCAAACAATTTTGACGGCAACTATACAAGTTAACTTGGTTAAATTATTACCATTGAATCTTGGATTCATGATGGCAAGGATAGGGCTCATACTGACAGGGTGGGGTTATGGTTCAGTTATTACATAATAGAGAGCCATGGTTTTAAATCACGAATCTTTTTACAATTCAATCGTGATTGTTATACTGTAAAACACTATAATTTTGCGGATACTTTATTTTGAGAATTTAAAATTACTGCTATTTTAGCGGCCATTTAATTTCATGAATCTGGAAATTTGACTGTTGTTCTCAATGCAAAATTGTCAGTTTCGCGGGGATTTAATTTCACGAATCCATATCCCTCGCAAAATAAAGTGGTTTTACAGTATATGTAAACATGAAAATAAACATGAGCTTATTTATTACCATCAGTGTACACTCTTTTACAACAGACCCTGTTTCCCACACATGCCATAACAGTGCATTAGTTTTCCGCATCAAACTACTTGAAACCAAGTACAGATAAGCATTTCAGAAGCGTAAGTCTAGCGATAAACCAGTAACCTTTGTTGACTACAAGCAACTTTTCATATAATATATTTTAGTAACACCATACGCAAAGCCAAGCCTGTTTCAAAAGACTTATTAAAGAGATACGATAAAACGATAAATATAAGTGCATAAGTTGGTAAGCATGATATAAGTATAAAGATAAACCAATACACCATTTGCTTGCTTGAAACAACCACACATGGAATTATGTAAAGCCTGTTTTTACAGTCCTATAAAACAGATACCATAACGTACAGAAATGTCATCTTCTCAAGAGATAACGTGCATTAGTTGGAAAGAAAGTGCACTAGTTGGTTTATTACCACGGTAAGTCAAGAGGAAACATACCAAGACACCATTTGTTCGTTTGAAACAATTACATGGAATTATGCAAAGCCTCTGCTGAGACGCAATATCACAAATACCATCCGGTCGTATCTTTACATCGAATTATCAGCATTGAGGGCGGCTTGCATCGTGCGATCGTCCTCCTTCAGCTTAATCCAGGTGTTGGCCTGTCGGGCGCGGATAGTGCTCCAGATGACGTGATCGTTGAGGGACAGCATCTGCGCCGCGCACCACGCTGCACCCTCTGGCGACATCACTGTACTGCAACCAAGACCTGTAAGGGGATGGACAGATCATTTTTTGTTGGCATCTTTTAGTATACTCTGTGTTATCTGACAGTGGCAAAGCCAGAGGGGGGGGGGGGGGGGGGGTCGCCCCCAATATTATAGTTGTGTTGGTCGTAACTGGAAATTGGCACTGTCTGTTATTGAATGCTCGTTTGCCCATTTGTGCTTCTTATATTTTTCATGGCTTTCTGAGTGGCAGTGAACCTATTGATTGGTCCATCAGAGCTCTTTGTAGAGAGTGACCAGTTCATTAACCTTGTTATAATGTCTGTTGGGCTATTGTTCACATTTGCTCTTTATATACAAAATAAAAAGTATCCATAAGGAAGGGTAGCCTAATATGTTTTGACATAGCAAAGACATTCTAAACATTCCCTATTTCAGTTTCTACAAATATCAGTGGTGGAATACTCTGGTTTTCGATCCTAATGTGTAAATGCTTATTTGGTCAGGGCAGCAGTTTACTTAAGTTTTTAAATATACCCCGCATAAAGCACCATAAATAATACTAACATCTGGCAGCTATTTCATAGTGATTCTACGAAACATACAGTATTTCCCTGCATGCAACAGCTTCCTTATGTTATATCTTATTATACTCCATAATCCGCTTTAAATTGGCGAGCCTCCTTACAGCAATGTATTAATTCAGAAGAGAGTGGGTGCCATTGATATCATCATAATATGTGTGGTGGTATGGGAAAACCAGTCGGAAGTCGCGAGTGTTAATATTGAGATATCTGGGTCATACCAAAATATTTCTTACAAATGAGTTCCAAGTCAATTTTCAACTTTGTTCCCAAGATAGAGATTATACCTTGAACTTTAGTCTCCAGGAGTTTTTTATGCAAAATTCCAGATGTTAAGTTTATTTTAGTACTTTTCAGAACCTTGTTTATCACATTTATTGCTAACAAATCAGAGGTGAATGAACTAAATTTTGCGTCACAGGAACCAGGTCACTCCTTGTGGAACTTTACATGCTATTATGCAACTTGCATTGTAAAGATATGAAACTCAAGAACTAACAATTGTTAATAATATCGCAAAAAAACATGGTTCATATCAAAAGTTCTTTTCACATGACAAGCTATGCTGTGTGATATAACAGTGTAGTTTTATTATTATCAAAGAATTTAAAAGAGTTGTGTACATGAAGTTTGAACCTTTGAATTTTCAGTTTAAATTTTTAGTGTTGCGTATAAACTTGCCATCTTTAAAATATTATAACTGTAGTTCTAGATGGAATTTCTGAAAAATTTAAACAGTCCAATACTCAGTAGAGTATGAGGCTCTCTGCCAAAGAAAAAAAAAAGGTTGCTAGAAAATGACCATGTGAAGGGTTTTCCCATGCCACCACACATATGTATGCAATACATCTCACACTTGCACTTGGGATTACTTTTCAGGGTTAGAATATCGTCAAAGGTTATGAGAATTTATTTAGATTCCTGCAAAGGATTTTGAGAGAATCTATGTATTCTCTTCTATTCCAATTATGTGTAGACAGAATATCTCTACGAGAATCAACTTGGATTCTTGCCACTTTACCAGCGGGAATCTTTGAAAGAATGGATTCTCAAATTCTCCTCAAAATTAGGACCCTGCTTTTGTGACCAGTGAAACATTTACTCGCCAATATGGAACTGCCTAAAAAGCACAAAATATTACAAATTGTGTAACAGTTGGCAGCTATAACTAAAGTGCTCAACAAAAGAAAGTCATACACTTTGTTTAGGTCCTTTAGAGTAAATTCCGATTATTTTTTGACCAAACAGACTAGATAGACATTTGGATGAATCTACCCGGCACAATTTGATACCAAAGTTGCCACCTAACAACAAAGATAAACCATGATTAGCACCATTTAAACAAAATTATTCACTTTTCAAAAGTCACATTTTCAATACACTACGCGGGAAGAAAAGACCACATGTTGCCTGTTCATAATCAAATAGCCCGCTCGCTCAGGCACAACCCAACGCAGTTGCACTGTGTGATCGATATCCATTTCATTTCCGGCCATTCAAAGTGCCACGCACAGCATTTTCTCGCAGCTTGCGTGCGTTGAAAATGTGACTTTTGAAAAGTGACCAATTTTCTTTAAATGGTGCTAATCATGGTTTGTCTTTGTTGTTAGGTGACAACTTTGGTATCAAAGTGCGCCGAAAAGATTCATCCAAATGTCTATCTAGTCTGGTCAAAAAATAATCGAAAGTTACTCTAAAGGACCTAAACAAAGTGTATGACTTTCTTTTGTTGAACCCTTTATTTACCTGATGGGAGACGAAGTGATGACCAGATATCCTCTGTGCCCCAGTCTGGTTTGATTGGCGGACAGTTGATGACCGGGAATGAAGCATTACCAGACAGCACAGGACCCAGACCGTTGCTACGTCCAGCTACGGCGATGAATACCACGGGAACACCAAGAGCTATTAGTAGAACAAAGGTGAAAGCATCCAATAATATTAACTAAATGGTGATAGAAAGTATAGATTATTTGTTGTTGATTGCATGCACAGTTGTTCTGTGTTAAAAAGAGGGAAATAAATATATAGTGTACAGGGTGACCCAGAAAATGTTGAACCCAAAATTCACAAACTTAAAAATAATAATTAAAAATGAAAATAAATAAATATGGCATTCTGTTTTCAACAGTTATGTAAACAATTTATTCAGCTTTCTGGAGAACTTTAGATCATGTAAATTGGCCTTACCAAACTAAAGATACACTTGATTGTGTGACAGGGGGTGTTTTCGCCCTTTTGTAAAAGTGAAAAAATTGTAACTTGGTTCAGATATGAAACTTAATTCTGTTCTAAGTACGGTGAGTTAAGTAAACTTTTCTTTTGATCTGTATTTATCAAATTAACATTTTCAAATGAAGTCAAGGGGACTTAAGTTTTTGTTTTCAAAGTCTCTTATGTAATAATAATATTGATTTACATAATAAATGAATATTGATGAGATACTGTGCAGAAATGTTTTCAAACAGGCACTTGTTCTGCTCATGCAGCATGAAACCATTTTTTTTGCACTTCACTTAGACTACAAAACAACACTTCTTACAAAATTACACGTATTTTAAGTTTCGTGTGGCCTATTTTTATGATCTAAAATGTTTCAGAAAGTTAAATGTATGGTGCACATAGCTGGTGAACGAGTTATGCAATATTTTGTTATTTTAATGGTAAAAAAAAATATTGAATTTTGTGATTTTTGGGTTCAACATTTTCTGGGTCACCCTGTATGACCACAAAAACCTGGGACATCGGTTGCAAAAGGTGGCCTATTATATTGCAATATTTTGAAACTGTCAATTTGCAAATCTAAGGTTACTTTCTATAAATTGGGTTTAGAGTGAGGTCAACCGAGTTCAAAATAATGATGTATTCATAAAACAAGTTGGTGCTAATGATTTAGGAGGAATATCCTTTTATCATTTATAGAAATGTAAAATGGACAGAATACAACATGCATATAATTTTGTGCACTTGCAGAATTGAGATAAAATACAACCCACAACCAAAGAAACACTGCCTTGTCTATCTAAGTTATGACAAAATAATTTGTTTTCTTTTCATAGCGCTCATACTTACACTCATAATCAGCGAGAATGCTCAACGTTTCTGTCGTTCCCTTGTGTGCAGACGTGACACGGAGCTCACATCTGAAGCCAAATTTCTTGCACTCGTTGCGAATCTTCTCACCATGGGCTTTGTCGGAAGCCGAACCCATCAGCACTACGGCCATACCTTTGGGCTTGGGGATGAAGTCCTACAAAATGTGCATAATAATAACAAAAAAAGTTATCTATTTACCAGACAGAATTCCTATACTTGGCACTTGTTATGCGTTTGTTTGGAAGCAAATCCCATCCTACAGTCAGCCACGCCTTTGGGTTTGGGAATCAAATCTAGTGAAATGTGCATAATTTTAATTCCAAATGGTTTGATCAGAAACAATGCACTATATAAAATAATCAGATAAAAAAATTCTATGTTAATATGAAGTTAAATGATACAGGACTTGTGTCTCAGAAAATTATGTGCACAATTTTGTGCTTGACATGTCTAAGTTCTAGAGAGTCAAGAGCAGGCTGAAAACTCTCTTCCCTGATGGAGCCAACAGGCATTATTGTGTAATCTAACGACACTCATTAGAAACCACGTCCTCGCACCATAACTGTTCACAACAAATGCTTAATTTGCCACCCACTGGAAGTTGCGTTTGCCCTGCTCCAACTGTCCCTTTCAGTTCTCTGTATACTTGAGCTAAAAGGCAGTATTGTACAAGTTTACGCTAGTTGAGGGCCCTCCTTGGATATCATTTCCCCCCTGAACTACAATTGAGGACCCTAGATCTAAAAGGGAGTTAAGTCACATTGAGAAAAATGGCAAAAACTGGGTTTCATTGTGTCCATGTGTGGACTTGACCCACTCGGGTTGTACCTCCCATGGACTCTTACATAGCTTTACCACATGACTTCACTGTAACATTTGAACAGAGGGTGCAGAGATCCTCCTTGTAGCAGAAACTGATACTTAACTACAATTTCACAAGATTGTGACTTAACCCCCTTTTAGATCTAGGGTCCTCAATTGTTCATGATGAATACTCACGTCAAGTTTATTGGCCACCCACTGGAAGTTGCGTTTGACCTGCTCCAACCCTTCCTTAGTGACGTCTTTCAGTTCTCTGTACACCTGTTTGTCTACCATAAGACGACGGTCACCAGATGGCCACAATCTCCACGAATCACTGTCAATTATGTCTGCCAATAGCACCTCACCTGTTTGTAGAAAAATAAAGGGGGTATAAGGCGACAGAAAAACCACAACTCTGTTTTACGGGCGGACGGACCTGTCAAGTGGGGTCGTCGGTCGGCTTTTTAAAAATATTTTTATACCTAAAATGTCACAAAAATCTTGATTTTTTTTTGTTTTTTTGTGAAAACAAATGTTCGACAGATTTTGGGCAAACAAACGGCTGATTTTACATGATTTGAGAAAAAATACTTTAAAGGTAGATGTTCCGATTTTCAACTTGAAGTTTTCTATTCTACATGAAAGGTCATCCTTAAAAAAGTCGTGTTCCAAAGTTTGAGTTGCATAGCTCTAATGGTTCTTATTTTAGACGCACAAGATGCTGTGAACTGTACCCATTGAGTAGTACACAAACTATATCGGTGGTTACCACCATTCGCGGTAATTCGACGTTATTTCATCGATTTCTCCGTAATTATACCGATTTAGGCCATCAAATTTCAGTATGATGATGAGAAAAATACGAGCTTTCATATGATATGAAAATCTCCGTATGTTTGAAATAATTCTGTGTTACGAAAATGTGATCGGGTCATCTACCTTTAAATAAAATAAAATAATAATCTTGAAAAACGCAATAAGTGGGTCGGTCGGGCCCATAAAACAGGTTTTTCCTCCCTCGCCTAAGAGATGACATTCCACAGTCTTGTCACGCTTTTGGGTGTATAAATGTGACCCGTCACATCAAAATGGACATGTTGGAGGGCCAGAGTCAAATCTGAGTTATTGGTTTGACTTGAAAGAGCACATTTAAAGCTTTGAAACGACACCATGGTGAAGGTAATTGGACATTGAAATCACAAGATATGATTAAAAAAAGTAAAATTTGTTCTACAGACAAGAGATAACATTACAAACTATGTCATGCTTTTTATGAGTATAAATTGTTTAAAGCTTATACATTTTAAAAAGTGTGTCTCTTAAAATCCTTCTAAGGTTGTGTGTGATTCAAGTCGATTTTCATTTACCATAGTACTATGAATTTTTGAAATGCTCTTTGTATAAGCATCCACAAATCATCAATGAGTATCAATCACGACAAAGATTTCGTTCAAGGTTGATCTTCGACCGTTCAGGTGTCCAAGAAATTAGTTTGAATAAGAATCTTGATCTCAAGTCTGATCATGGACGTGGTCACATTTTGTTTAAAGCTGGGAACTTCTGGGGAGTTAATTCTCCAGCTCAAAGCAACAATTAAACTCTATATTCACCAACCTGTTTCCGCACTTATCCCAAACTCAATCTTCATATCGATGAGGGTACAGTCCAACGACGACCACGCCTTCTCCAGAACTTCAAACACTATGACCGTCATCTTGCTCATCACGTCTATCTCATGCTGACCGATGGTCACTCCACCACAGCTCATCTCTTGAGCCTTGAGCTGCTCAAATGACCATTGTGGATCACCAGCTTCGTCATCCTGTAGTTTTGAAGAGGAAAATAAAGTTAAATCTTTTTAATAATTGGAATATGGTAAAAAGAAAACTATGGCGAGGTTTGGGTTTCAGTTTCAAAGTTTATCCTGCTCTTGTCAATTATCTATAAGTGGGTCACAAAACAGGGCATTGGTGTATATTTAAGTAATTTAATGCTTTGTGTGATCATCCAGGGTCTTCAGGATTTAGGCCTAAAACAATTGCGTATCCTTATGCCTCATTTAAGGGCTTAGTGAGCGTTGTTAGTCCTGTTGTATGCAATAAGCACCATAATCTTGTTTCAATTCAAGAGAATTGTTTTAGTGTAACAGTATGACTTGCCGAAAGTAATGTGATCTTAAATCCAAGCTCATCACAATTCAAAATTAAAGGACTACAATATTCTAAACAACCAAAATTCAAAATGCCAGCGTGGGGTGGGGAAAGGGTGATATGAATACTGTAGGGAGAGCTATCAGTCATGCCATTAATTTAGTCATAATGTATATTTACATTGAAATCTAAACACACTAAAAGGACTGAATTTACTTTGTTGATGAACAAGGTCGAAACCAGAATCCACATAAAATATGACATATTTAGCGTTCAAATTGAAACAAACCCTAAACATGTTATTCTTATTTGGCCCCTACTAACCTTGAAGAAGATCTCTAGTTTGACCGGTGCAAATTTGTGACCCTCTTTGACTCCTGGATTGCGCTTGAGAAACGACCCTGTGGCGACACGCCTCGTTACCCACTCGATTGGAATCATGTCACAGTTTACAGCTACGAAGGCGGTGTCGCTGTACTTCTTGATGAAGTGAGACTTGATACCTAGTTTCAATAATATAAAAAAGAGGCAAAAAATGATTATTAGAGCACAGACACTATCAATTCAATACAATAAGAGGATAACCCTTTTCCTTAAATACAATATTGCAAAGGCATTTTGAAACGAAGACCAAAATGTGATATCTAAATTAAAGGTCACCTTTATCCTCAGTACAATATACGGATCAGGTCTTAAATCTGCTGCTGAAAGATGTAGCAACACCCAACAATTCAAGCACTTTTGATCATGTGTTGAGGTCACAAATTTACCTGCAAGATTTCAAATTACCATCACAGATGAACTTTCAATTCTAATTATGAGAAAGATTTGTTGTGTTTGAAGTGAAACACTTCTATAGTTTAATCAGCTCCAAATTGGCTAGCCTCCTTACAGTCATCGAATTAATACACAGAGATGTAACAGAGGTTAAAGGGACATTAAGTGGTGTTGAAAAGTTTAAATGTTTAAAAATTTACTTCAGAATTCAAGATGAACATTAAAAATCGCCATTATTGTTGTTTCTACTAACAAAAAACACAGCAAAACTAGATTTAAACAATATCATCGCTATTTATTGAAAAATGCCCTCTATGCAAATATGGTTCGCGTTATGTATCACGCGTACTGCACGGGGATACTGTCGGACGTAAAATGCTGGTCCCGCGGGATAAGCATTTTTTGAATCGACGTTTTCTTGTACAAAAAGAGCTGATTTTTCTTAATCCTTATAGGTGTAAGTTCATACATGTAATACAATTATAAAAATAAACTAATCTCAGTTTTTATCATAATTGAGGGCGCTGCCTCCAACACATCTCTTAGTGTCCCTTTAAGTGAAATTTCCTGAAAATCAATCGATCAAATGCGAACGTTATGCAGCGACCACGGCCAAGCGCTTGTGCATGGTATCAAACATTTACTAGGGGCATGTACGATTGGAATCAAACATTTACAAGGGGCATGTACAGAGAATAGGCTATAATAGGGTATCACTCCCCTAATGTTTCGTTTTTTCCTCTTTAAATATCATCAATTCTGGAAATATGTCTTTTTTTCTTTTCCATTTTCGGATTTTGTTTTTTTGTTGCCTAATTTTCGGACATCCGGTAATTTCTGGAAGTCTTACATCGCTGAATACAGAGGGATGTACATGTAGGCGCACATGAACGCAACCAACCAGTGCATTGTGCATCAAATGCCTGACAAATGACAAGTGTGTTTGGCCTGAATCATGTGCCTATAGCCACAACCGCCGTGCGCGCATGCTTGGATGTATACTTTGCGTGTTGAGAGACAAAAAACACCATATTTCTCACCGATCAAAAAACAAAATAAAATTTACCAGGTAATAATGTGCTTCTCTAATAGTCCTACTAAAATAGTATAATAACTCCTACATAAACATATAACATTACAAAGTTGTTGAGAAATGTCGGAAGTTACAAGACCAAATGTAAGGTCAAGTACAATTTTCATATTCACATTTGTCTTTTCAACACTAGGGGAGATTATGACAGGTAAAGCGTGTGTGCTGTATTGATCCATCAGAATGCGATCAGCCGACTATCCAACCTGGGCATCGACCAGTGAATAAGCACTACCGCTACCAGTAATCAATGATCTGCTCGTAACTGAGTCAGTGTGTAGAAAAGCAAAATGCAAAATGGAAACCATACTTTATTTCACTTCACATGAAATATCTCAAATGAACTCTTTTTTTAATTTAATACATTCAAGTATGACTGTATGAGTAATATACTTCAGAGTTTTCAGCACATTTATTACCTGGTGAGTACAAAATCAAAGCCATAAATCAGGTAAGAGCAGGGGTGTGAGAGGTCGCACACATAAAAAGAGGAAGATTAACTAACGAAAAACAGCGTAAAATTGGGGTAAAAACACATAATATGGGCTATAAAAAATATAATAAAAGGCTATTATGTTGGCATTTACAAAAAATGAAAAAGCCCCACTGAAATCAGCTGAAAAGAGGAACTCTGAACACCCCTGTAAAAGAAAAGAAAAAACAATGGTAAGAGTAGCTTCAATCCCTGTAAGTAGATTATCCAGACTTTCACTTTTGGATTATCTTTTTTCTTTCTTTTTGTTTTTATTGCCCACAGTTACCTGCAACTTACCAGGCCACAAATTAAGAAATGGAGAGGGCATGCAATTTAAGGACATTCGAAAGGGGCACCAACTTTCTTCAAGGCAATTGTGTACTTTTGAATGAGGTGAAAACAGCCAGAAACTAAGGACATCAAGAAAACAAGGTGGGGCATTGAAGGTAATTGCCCTGCAACTTACCACCATCTCTCCATACAGAATGATACAACACAGGTCTAGCCCCTTTTCAACTCAATCCGCTTTGCTTACCAATTTTGCTCAGGTATTCAAACACTTTGCACGCCGTTGCTGTTGAGATGGCAGCCTTCCCTTCCAGGTCGTTCACCCTCTGGGCATTGTTGGCGGAGATGCGATCTTTCGACTGCAAGAGAACCTGTTTGTTGGGAAGCTCGTAGATGATCTTGGTCTTGCCTTCGGCCAGTTGCTTTCCTGGTGCATCTGAACAAAGAAAAAGGTAATTTCACATAATTACAAATCTGAATTATAATTATGAATTTGGAATTATGACAGGGCAGCAATAGAGACAGCTTTAATAATAAACATAATAGCTTTCCATTAACAGTGCAAGCACAGTTCCCAAAGCGTTTTTGGCCAATTATTATTGCTGCCATTTTGATGATTCAGAACCCTTTCGTCGCCACACTTAGGTGGCTACCGGCCAACAGTGCACAGCCTATTGTATTGACACTCCTTAGATTGTGACTCCCTTCGTAATGATAAACTGTCACATTGAAATGCATATAGTATAAATCTGCTATACAGGGTGGTTCAATAAAACCTTGACAGTTTTTTGAAGCCATTTTTTTTTAAATTCTGTAGATTTAAAAAATCAAGAAAAATCATATTCATCAACTACATGATCTTGACCATCTATGCTGAAAATATCGTTACAAATAACCTTACGGTTGTAAAATAACAGCTATTTGAACAAAGTCTGTCCCATTTCACTCTGTCCACGGGTACTGATTTCGCGTCGTTACATTGAATACTGAATGATGAATCGCATGCAAGTAATCTAAGATTTGAAGATCCCGCCGGGTGAAACCAGTGTAATTGTTAACATCTTAACTATCTACATGTATTCAGGTGTGAAATCAATACGTAATAATAATAATACCACGAGTGACCCTAATTAGAATTATTGATTTTCATAGATTGGAAGTGTAATTGTCTATGCTCTATGCCTTAACAGTGACGATGACGATGTTGTCTTGCTGGGCATTTCCCGTAGACTTACTCGTGGGCAAAGAGATTTGGAGAGATTCTCTTCAAATATAGCTATCATTTTGCCGCCATAGTATTATTAACATTGACATTTTCAGCATAGACGGCCAAGATAATATTTTTGAGGAATATGTAAAAAAAAACACCTCAAATCCTACAATTTTTAAAAATATGGCTTTGAAAAACTGTCAACGTTTTATTGAACCACACTGGTTGTAACGTCGCTAAATCAGTACCCGTGGACGGAGTGAAATGGGACAGATTTTGTTCAAATAGCTGTTATTTTGCAACCGTAAGGTTATTTGTAATCATATTTTCAGCATAGATGGTCAAGATCATATAGTTGATGAATATTGATTTTTTAAATTTTATTTAATCTACAGAATTTCAAAAAAATGGCTTCAAAAAACTGTCAAGGTTTTATTGAACCACCCTGTATAAAGCCTGGGGGGTTGGGCACTCAACTTTTTTGGGGGTAGGGGTGTGACGCCCAGGGTCTCAAAAAGGGTATGTGCCGCGCTGAAGTCCCCCGTTTTCACCCTCTGCTGCTAGCTCTCTCCACCCCTCTTTTGAGCCTGCATCAGTTCTTAAGACTCCAATTTTATTGAAAATTCAAAATTATTGAAATTGTGCATTCCAAAGCCCCAATTCTTCGAAAATGTTGCATTCTAAAACCAAAAAAAAGAGAGGAAATTTGTGTTCTTACTATCAAAATTGAACTAAAGGCCAGTTCTCAAGACCTACCGTACTGACGTGTGTATAGTCAGTCCCATACTTGATTTAAGTCCCACCCCCTATTTGAGCTTATATCTCAGACTAGGATGGGCACCCGTCTGAAGTCCCAGGGGTAAAAAGTAGGGTACAAGTCTTAGAAAAATTACTTTCAGTAACTCAGCCGGACACAAACATCATTGAACTTTTTTAAAAGTAGGCATGAGTTATCCCTGTGTAATTTCTCTTATGTGACACGAATCATTCTATACGTGCGTATTAAACGGGTCCCATATCATCCCGCACTCTGTGAGGGTCTGGGATTACACATCATCCTCGCTATAACCTGCAGAGTGCATAAAACCAAGTGTAGCGTTCGATTTAAGTGGCAAAGGATCTCGAAATGTGACAACACATTTGAAGATTTGACCCCGTTACACATGGCAGCTATCTTCTCAACAATAATGCCTGTATTTACTAAAATCTGTTAGTTCAAATTGTAAAATCTAGATTTTAATTTTCATGCACACATGGGCACCCGATTTAAGTCCCACCCCCTAATTTACGTATATTTTGGGGTAAAAAAAGGGTGGGACTTTAATAATACACGAGTCAGTACGGTACTTTTTTGAAAAAATCAGTTCCTAAAACCGTATTTTTCGTCATAACATCCACTCAGTTCATTTCTGTAGCCCCCCTTTTTGAGACTCTGGGCGGCACACCCCTACCCCCATAAAAGTTGAGTGCCCCCCCACCTCCACTCTGGCTCAAATGTTTATAAAACTAAAAGTAGGCCTATAGATACATTTTTGAGAAATTCACAAAATTCACTTTTTTGACCCACATTTTTTTGAAGAAAGCTAACATTAGCAAAAATGTTAAGGTAAAAATGCCCAAATCGCTTGATGATGATCAATGTAAAGACACTAACTTAGCCTTTTTAGGGACTTTTTAATTTTTAATTTTTTTTATCTAATATATTTTTAAATTTTGACTAAAATAAGTAAAAAGTGATAAAAAAACTTTTTTTTCTTCTTCACTTTTTAGTGAACATTTTAAAATTACTTACCACCCGACATTGTTATTGGTTCTTTTTCCGCAGTTTACAGATGTTGACGTCCGATGTAATAAGTACTGACCTGAGTTGTGGCGTTGCAGTTGAGTTATTATTTCCTTTATTCAACCTGTTCAAACAAAGATAGATATACTCATACCATTATACTGTAACTTGTAAGTGTAACTTTTTAAAACCGCCAATGCGCGCGTCTAGTTAATGAGCGTGTGGGTAGGGACATTCATGACCCATAGATCGCAGCCAATCGGATTACAGGGTCACGACGCGTCGAACTGCTCGCTGTCAGGCTGTTCTACAACTTGTAACGTACTTCCGTGTTTACGCAGTTGTCACAGAAAAAAAGTGCCGAAGTATTCAGACGACGACTGTCGACTATAGTGCAACTTTGATTAAGAGAAAGCTCATTTTTATAAAAATACATACAATGCATGCATGACTGAGTACCAATACCATGGAGTAATCTCCAAATATTACTCCATACAAATTATGCGATAATATTCTGCAAGTAATTTCTAGTCGCCCCTACACGGCAAACTCCGGCAAGTACCAGCCCAGTACATGCGACATGGACTGTGCTAGTGCTTCTGCCCACGAACGTTCCCAGCCGATGTATACATGGACAAGCCCAGCAAATGCGACATTGGCGTGTTCAGCCAATGTGTGCATGAAATGACACAATACATGTGTACGCATTGGCGTGTCCAGCTCATGCCGTGGATATTGTGGGTGATTTTGTTATAGGAGGGATATTTTAATTGTTGAAGATGTTTTTTTTATGAAAGTTGTCAAATTAAAGGGATACTACCCGAATTATGTTTTTTTTAAATGAAATTCACCTATAAATCATTTTCTTGTGATTTTTTTTAATATTTCACATTACTTTCTCATTACTTGTCCCAAATATGATGCTCTATGATGTTGAGTACTGATATCAAGCAATTTGGCTCACATTAAAGGGGTATTACCCGATTTTATAGTCCACAATCCTGAAATTTGATCAAAAATCTAGGAATATGCCTTTAATAATTACTCTTTTCTTTGATGGAATGATACTTAGGGGTTCAATAAGGTTTCGGAGTTGTTTATCTTGAATCGACAACGGTAAGACGGGTTTATTTTGCGAGGGCAGCTTTAGCTGCCCGAGCAAAATAAACCCGTCTTACCGTTGTCGATTCAAGATAAACAACGACGAAGACCTTGTTGAACCCCGTTCAACAACGACAAAACATATTTACATCATTCAAATGTGAATATCGTTTTGGATAATTAATGAAAACAAGTACAAAACTTGTTTTAATAGGCTTAATTTGACATAAAAAAATAGCTGCTCTTTAAAAATCGAGAAAAAAAAGTTTACGTTTATTATAATTAGGCCCTTATTTGGACATCGTCCGTTCCCCGTAAATGGGCGATCGAACTTCAGAATGGGCTGGGTTACAAAAGGTAAACATGAGAGAAGACAAATTATTTCGCAAGTAATTGTGAAATTAAAACTATTTTGTAAATAGCATTTTATTCACACACCACCTTTAACATTCGGAGAAAAATTAAATCAAGAATGCGTTTAATTTACACAACACATTTTGATACATGTTTATAGAATATTTGTATAAAATCAAAACACACCCCTCCGTTTCAATAGTGGTACGGTCCTGGAGATCAAAGCGAACACATTTCGCCGCGATGATGCAAAAATTGCGATTCTCTTGCGCTCAGGTAGCGACGGTTCGGCTAAAATTGTGGCTTTAGAAGTGAACCTTTACATATGGCCCTCGCCAAGAATATTTTCCTCAGGGGTATAGCTACATTTCGGTATATAAAGCTATTTGCTAACTTTAAGGATTTCATGGCGAAATGCATTTATACGCCTAAAAAATGAACAAGTTTGTGCGAACAGTTTTGTTTGTTTACAATTTTGCGGTTTCCAAATAAGGTTTCGCTATCCTAGTAATTTGCATATGAACAGTGGGTTTATCTCAAATCAACAACGCTTTGTTACTGTACTAAGGTATGGGGGAGTTGTTGAACACAAAATCAAAAACATTTTTCTGAACTGAAATTTTGTGCTGATTCCAGATCTGATAAGTTTGTAAACCATATGCGAGGGGAAAATTGTCAAATTAAAGGGATACTACCCGAATTGAGTATTTTTAATGAAATTCACCTATAAAGGATTTCTTGTGATTCTTTTAATATTTCACATTTTTTCTCATTAATTGTCCCAAATATGATGCTCTGTAATATTGAGAACTGATATAAAGCAATTTCGGCTCACATTAAAGGGGTATTACCCGATTTAATGGTCCACAATCCTGAAATTTGGTCAAAAATCTAGGAATATGCCTTTAATAATTACTCTTTTCTTTGATGGAATGATACCACAAAATCAAAAACATTTTTCTGAACTGAAATTTTGTGCTGATTCCAGATCTGATAAGTTCGTAAACCATATGCGAGAGGAAAATTGTCAAATTAAAGGGATACTACCCGAATTGAGTATTTTTAATGAAATTCACCTATAAAGGATTTCTTGTGATTCTTTTAATATTTCACATTTTGTTCTCATTAATTGTCCCAAATATGATGCTCTGTAATGTTGGGAACTGATATAAAGCAATTTCGGCTCACATTAAAGGGGTATTACCCGATTTAATGGTCCACAATCCTGAAATTTGGTCAAAAATCTAGGAATATGCCTTTAATAATTACTCTTTTCTTAGATGGAATGATACCACAAAATCAAAAACATTTTTCTGAACTGAAATTTTGTGCTGATCCAGATCTGATAAGTTTGTAAACCATATGCGAGGGGAAAATTGTCAAATTAAAGGGATACTACCCGAATTGAGTATTTTTAATGAAATTCACCTAGGCCTATATTTAAAGGATTTCTTGTGATTCTTTTAATATTTCACATTTTGTTCTCATTAATTGTACACACTCATCATCCTTCCAAAGACCTACTAGCACCAGTTCAACAATCTTATCTACTCAAACAGCTTCTTCCCATGGACTGCTCCACATTTTGGAACGCCCTCCCAGCAAACACAGAACGTTTCCGCAACGTTGCACCTAGGTTGCAGTTAGGTTGCGTCATTTAAAACGTTTTAACAACGTTTTTATAACGTTACGGTTTGGTTGTGATTTGGTTGTTTTAAGTTGGTCCGTTGAAACGCGAGCAAAACGTTCTCTAAACGTTAAAGTTTAGTTCTAGTTTGGTTGCACTTAGGTTGTGGTTAGGTTGTCATTATAAACGTTCTTACAACGTTATTATGACGTTGCGGTTTGTTTGTCTTAGGTTGGTTCTTGGAAACGTGATTAAAACGTTCTCTGAACGTTGCATGTTGATCATCGGAAACGTTTACATAATGTTTTAACAACGTTGTAACACTCAAATAGTTGGTTGTTTTAGTTTAATCCTTTAAACGTGAAAAGGATGTTCCCAGAACGTTGTAGTTTAAGTTCTAGTTTGGTTGCTCTAAGGTTCTGATTAGGTTGTCATTAAATACGTTCTTACAGCGTTATTATAACGTTGCGGGTTGTTTGTTTTAAGTACCAAATCACACCCAAACCGCAACGTTATATATAACGTTGTAGAAACGTTTTAATGACAACCTAACCACAACCTAAGTGCAACCAAACTAGAACTTAACTGCAACGTTCAGAGAACGTTTTGCTCACGTTTCAACGGACCAACCTAACAACCAAATCACACCCAAACCGCAACGTTGTAGAAACGTTTTAATGACAACCTAACCACAACCTAAGTGCAACCAAACTAGAACTTAACTGCAACGTTCAGACCGGCGTTCAGAGAACGTTTTGCTCACGTTTCCATGGACCAACCTAAAACAACCAAATCACACCCAAACCGCAACGTTATAATAACGTTGTAGAAACGTTTTAATGACAACCTAACCACAACCTAAGTGCAACCAAACTAGAACTTAACTGCAACTTTCAGAGAACTTTTTGCTCACGTTTCCATTGACCAACCTAAAACAACCAAATCACACCCAAACCGCAACGTTATAATAACGTTGTAGAAACGTTTTAATGACAACCTAACCACAACCTAAGTGCTACCAAACTAGAACTTAACTGCAACGTTCAGAAAACATTTTGCTCACGTTTCCATGGACTAATTAAATAATGAATTACATTTTATTTAAAAAGGTTTATTACGAATCAAAATTGTAATACAAAACAATTTGGCATTACAAATTTGATGTACTAATCTAGGCGTATACAGGGTGACCAAAAAAATGTTAACACTCTGGGCACATAAGATATCTTAAAAGGACAGGAACACACGGGTCTAATCTTGATGTATTATGAAAGCTGAGTAAATAAGCTTTCATTTGCATTTTATTGCGTTCCAATTGGTTATTTAGAACGGGAGATATGCTTCAGCAAACATGAGGAAGCAAAATCGGCTTGGTCCAATTTGCATTAATTACAACTATGATTACGAACTTGTAAGAATGCCAAAAAAAAAATTAGAGTGCAGTAATTCAAAAGTAACAATACCATTGCAACATTTAATCATAAGTTAGAATGTATCGATTATTGAATATAATTGAATCTTTTCACTCATTTATCCAACGATACAAGCAAGTTATAACAGGTGGTATTACCATTGACATTAATTGGATGGACCATTTCAACAAAGAGCATGAAATGTTTCAATTTCAATTTTAAAGACTGCTTTACTGACTTTCTGGTTTCCTTGTGAACTTAGGCATTTTTATGCTTTTCCGTTAATTCCCGTTTGAACTCAAGCGCAATATGCTCTTTTCTAAGCGTGTAAATCCGTTAAAGTTTGAATCGAATTCGTTCCTCGTGGGTATTGCACATGGAAAAAGAGTATAGAACTTGAACTCTTGACAAAATACCTGTATAATTTATGTGGAATATATTTATTTATGTCTTTTAAGCTTGAAAAGAATCTGGCTTCATCACGACGTTCATATAACGTTCATATAACGTTTACACAACCAAATTATGTTACCTGGGCTGTAATCGCTAATTTGCATATTTTACCTGGCCTTACATGAGTCGAGTAAATTGTGGAAATAGCTCATTAGCATAATTTCAATGGTACAAAAATTAGCACCGGTGCTCGTTTGTAACCTTTAAATTATGGTAATGAGCTAATTTGCAACTTTTATTTATTTAAACCTATTTTGTTTTTTAAATTTAAGTCGATACATACATTTAACAGCTTTTAACACCATAGAAAGTATTTTGATCTGAATACGTAAGTTCTCATACGTATAGCTAATGGCAAGTCATTGTTCACTAATGCCATATACATTGAGCAAGAACATAGTACACATGAAAAGGTCAATGCCCGCCCCATCCCTCTATAATACCACTACCATTCCCTGGTTGCCATGGTGTAACTAACCGAATTTGATGAAAGTTTTTTACACGTTTGTGATAACGTTGTGAAAACGTTCAAGACTAACGTTCATACAACATAAAAATGTGTCGACAAATAAACGTTCTTTGAACGTTTAATCATAACGTTCCAAGAACGAAAGTGAAACGTTGTCACGACGTTCCAACAACGTAATAAATAGGTTATAAAAACGTCATTTGGACGTAATGGTATAACTAACAGAAGTTTTTTAAACGTTTGGGACGTTGTTATAACGTTGTGAAAACGTTCATTACTAACGTTCAAACAACGTAAAAATGTGTCGACAAATAAACGTTCTTCTAACGTTGGATCGCAACGTTCCATGAACGTTGTCACGACGTTCCGATAACGTAATAAAGACAGTATAAAAACGTCATTTGGACGTAATGGTATAACTAACAGAATTTCAAGAAAGTGTTTTAAACGTTTAGGACGTTGTGAAAACGTTCGTGACTAACGTTCATACAACGTAAAAATGTGTCGACAAATAAACGTTCTCCTAACGTTGGATCACGTTCACAACGTTCTTTGAACTTTTAATCATAACGTTCCAAGAACGAAAGTGAAACCTTGCCACGACGTTTTAACAACGTAATATGGTTAGCTGGGCTGCCCCATCATATCACCTTGACGCCCCCAACTTAAACATTTTAAAGACAAGGCTAGGGATGTTCATATCATTGACTATAGAGGGCGACATTTTTGACCAAAATATGTAGAAAACTCATGTTTACCTCTTTTAAATAAATACATTTAGTGTGCTGTGGCTAGGGTGTATTCACTGATGTCTAAATAACCCCACACAAGCAACTAGACATCATGAAAGTAAACCCTTAATTACCTAAAATGGTTTTAAAATGTGCATGACTTAAACTACTTTTGGTTATAACTTTTTTATTATTCAGCCTGCAGACAAGGTTGAACCATCATTTTTTATTGTAAAGTACTTTGTTTCCATGACCATGTAATCCATTTTCAAAGAGATAAATTTATTTTCAAAATTCTATGAACATGCCTAACAAGGCTCAGCGAATTTCTCACCGTCAACACACCATCAACAAGAATTAACTCCACCAGGTCAACCCTCTGACGTGATGCGGGATCCCGCTTTGTCGGAGTATTACTACCAGAACCAGAACCAGATCCAGAGTAAGCTTACGACTTCGACTTACGACATAACACTAACATAACAGCACAGCTCACGTCATAGTCTCATAGAATAGAATTGATGGATCTTTCATTTCAATAACGCATCTGAACTTTGACGTTTAATTATGCTTGTCACTTCTTTATCGACTATATAGTAGCGCTGTAAGGTTCAATTTAGTGCCATGTATTACTAAACGTTGCAAAATATAATATTTTATCTTTAAAAGTTTTAAAATCTGTAACACTCACCGTCTCACGCACTTTGCACATGTTCTTCTATTTGCATGGTTGATTGGCATTTTATTCACGTTTTCGTACCGCGGGAAATTACAGTCGCTTTAACAATCAATCTCTTTCACGCTAAATCGTTATTGAAAATCATGTATCGAATTAATTTTAATATCTGTTAAAGAGACAAAAAATAATAATTTGCGCATGTGTAGTGACATAATTATGACTGACCTTTGACTGAGGACTGACCTTGTGGTTTTAAACCGGCTTTTTCACTCACTTTCTCTTGTGTAGCGGCAACACTGGTTCGATAAATTGAACGATATTGATCGAGAGATTCAACAACCTTTCTTTTAAACGTGATTAACTAAAGCTTGATACATCTAAATCTGTATTTGAGTGGCACACTGGTAACGGAAATAAGTATTTATTGTCGTAAACACGCTATTTCAACAGGAGTAAAGTTGTTGAATGTTCATGTTGTCGCAGTGCCACTGTGCCAGAACATTGTAGTGCGCAGTACATTGCATGTGAACGAACAATTAAACCACACACACACAGGTGCTTTACACACAGGTGCACATAATAACAATACTGTGCACAAATCAATGAGATACTACATGGTACATTATGTCGTAAATGTGGTAGACTGTGACTGTCAGTGCTAGACAATAACACATTTGCTAGACAATAACAGTGTAACACCATGATTCATGAACACATGATTGTCTGATCAACTCTCATTGACTCCGTCTCATTCATTCATTCATGTTGTATAATTTGTTCTGATAAACATAGGCGACAGATAAATAGTTCCTAGACTTTAAAAATAAAAATGGCAAATTCAAGTTGCGATAGCCGTGACTGTCACTGTGATTCAGATAATTTCATGTGTGGAGGATCAGAAGCAGAAGAAACAGACACTGGATTGCGAGAAGCCTGTGGAGTATTTGGTTGTGTTGCTACAAATGATTGGCCAACACAGCTAGATGTAGCACAGCTTGTTTCACTTGGATTGACTGGCTTACAACACAGGTAGGAATGAAAAAAATGGAGGTGTGATTATATTAATTTTTACTGTATGCAATTAAAGGTAGATGACCCAATCACATTTTTGTAACACAGAATTATTTCAAATATACGGAGATTTTCATATATGAAAGCTCGTATTTTTCTCATCATCATACTGAAATTTGACGGCCTAAATCGGAATAATTACGGAGAAATCGATGAAATAACGTGGAATTACCGCGAATGGTGGTAACCACCGATATAGTTTGTGTACTACTCAACAATGGGTACAGTTCACAGCATCTTGTGCGTCTAAAATAAGAACCATTAGAGCTACATGTATGCAACTCAAACTTTGGAACACAACTTTTTTAAGGATGACCTTTCATGTAGAATAGAAAACTTCAATTTGAAAATCGGAACATCTACCTTTAAATGAGTAAAATCTTGCTAGACGTCCCATACCCATACCGAATATACCGTGTACCCTACTATAAATTATAATACTTTACCAGTCCAATGTTCAAATAAATAACAAATAATAAAATATCAGGTTTTCCAGCGGATTAAACCATCTTTGACCCAATATTTTTGCCTGGTTGTCCGCCAAAGTAACCACAGTTCTGCACATACAAAAAAAATATCTGACAGATGAAATTTAAGTTATACTGTTATTCGCCAGCATTTTCGGGCTTCAGGAAGTCTTGATTACCACTTAGTTTTAACACCCTTCTTATAAGTACTACATACTAAGCATTTTAATTGTTTTGTTATGAGCGTGCAGTGCAGACATAACTTATGGGACGTCTATCTCTGAATCTGAATCTGATTGAATACTTCGCAACATTCCTTTTTTCGGAATCAAACGCGAAGGGGGCTTAAATACACAGGACAAGGTTAACTGTGCAACCCCTGCCCTGTGACCTAGGACTGATGTGTACAGCCACAGACCGGGATGATCCCCTACTCTTTACGAAGGAATCTGTGACTTGTTAACATGCTCGGATTTCGCTCTTCCGATGCACGAGACCACCATTTCTACGTGACTTCTGAACCACGAGGCAATTGAGACTAAGTACCTTGCCCAAGGATACAAACATGTTGGCCGTAGTGGGGCCCGAACTCACAACCTTTGCATCGTGAGACCGGCGGTCTAACCACTAGACCACACACTCAAGACATTGGATTGCAGTAACATTTATAAGATTATTGATTATATGATACTTATCTAAGGTATTAATAAGTGCACCAAATATATGCTGACATATCCTACCCTTCATTTGTCTCTGAGCAGCTATCGGTTAGTTCACTGCCTAGATACTAAAAAACACCCTATTGTGCAGGCCTGACCAACTCATTTTTTTTAAATCTGTTTTTTTTTTAAAAATTCTGTCCACAAAAAAAAATGGGGGCCCGGGGGGAGGGGGATTTAAAAAATGACTATTTATCATTCAATGATCAAAGTGCCATCAAATCATAAAAACGATTTTACTGTATTTTCATAAATTTGTTTTATTACCGCAATCTTGTTAATTTGCAACATTCCTTTCATCAGTCTATTGGTGATTGATACTTTATTCCTTGCTTATGTGATCTTTTCCAGAGAGCCCCATCTATTCACTTTTTTTTTTAGAAAGTAGATTTTCTTGCAGATTTATATTTCTGATCATAAATCGTACATACATTCCAAGTTACAGAGCGATACGATTCCTAATTACCTCAAAATCTTGGTTTTAGTGTGAATTTAGAGTGAAAATATAAACTGTCATGTTATCACGACAGTTTATTTTCACTTTAAAACCATGATTTCGAAGTAATTAAGAATCGTATTGCCCTGTAACATGGAATGTATACGATTTATGATCAAAAATGTAAATCTGCAAGAAAAACTGCATTCAATATTTTTTTCGATGTTGAGGGCGTTCCCTGGAAAGATCACATAATAAATATACCTTTAAGAGCAGGCCTGGAAAAAATGTTGATTTTTGGCAAGCTAACCCAAGTTTCCCTCTGATGTATTCTTTTATAGGGAAAGGCAAAACTTCCCTCCAAAAGCCAAAATTTCTCTCCAATTGCCTGAATTTCCTGGCAAGGAGCATCCTAATTTGCCCATTTTTTCCAGGCCTGCTTAAGAAGAGTTAAATTGAAATTCAAGTAGTTTTTTTATCATCACTTATATAGTTATAGATGCATTGTTACGGCCATTCAAACTTAGTCCTAATCCTAACTTAATCCTATGATTGGTTCTTTTATTACGTTCTGGGAAGACCACTTGAGAGTTTAAGCCAATCAATCATCTGATCTGTCTACTTCAAAAAAAACTTGACAGTGCAGTCTCTTTCACCAGTTCATTAAGTTTAAAGCTATTTTGTATTGTATTAGAGTGACTTATTCAACTCTGTGTCATAGCAACTGTAGTGGTATACAATCAGGGACCTGATACAATTAGAGTTTATCTTCTTTAAAAGGACCCCAATGGAAATAAGCTTCCTAATCCTATATGGAGGATTTTTGGGCTATCCTGGGTACTCATTGGTATTTATACATTTCCCCAATCCTGCCGTAATTTAGCAAGTATCTTGTTTTTATGTCTTTTATGTGTGCTATCATATGTAATTTTTGATATTGTGCAATTATGTATTATGAGTAATAAATCGTCGCTGTTTGCTGTAACTCCTTCGTTATTCATTTAATCCAGATATAAAAGTATACATTTTCTTGAAGAAAAGAGTTCAATGCATCAAACCAACATTTCTAACATTTCTCTTCGATATTTGCAGAGGGCAGGAGAGCGCCGGTTTAATCACCAGTCATGGCGGATCCAAATTCCGAAAACACAAAGGTATGGGTTTGGTCGGGGCCATCTTCACAGAAGACATATTGAAGAGTCTGCATGGAAATCTGGGCATTGGACACACTCGTTACTCGACGGCGGGCGGATCAGAACTGGTCAACTGTCAACCATTCGACGTGGAGACCATACATGGCAGGATAGCGGTGGCACACAATGGGGAGTTGGTCAATGCAGAGTCACTGCGCAAACAGGTAATGTAAATGATTGTCATATTTACAATTGTGTCACGTTGAGCATATTTTCATGCCTTTTCACTAGTTTCCTGTTTTTGTGTAAAAAAACTAACACGTAACTACACGTGTTAACTGCATAATGTACATGTATAATGTAATCCTACATTGTAACACTTCCGGGTTTGAATCAGGGATAAAACTCTCAGGCGCTGGAAATGGGCGAAATCTAAGGGGGGAACAATTTTAAGTGTAAAGTTGACATCTGGTTAAAAAAGGCAATCAGATGATCGACAAAAATGGTAATTATTTAGCGATAGCGAATCACCAGCCACTGATTTATTGGCAGTTTCTGCTATAAAAATTGGCATCATTGGCATAATGTTAAAACTTTTTCATTGGGGGGGGGGGGGGCAAGCAAGAGGCAAGGGTTCCAAGTGTGGGGGGGGGGGGCTCCCCCGGGCTCCCCCCTGCTCGTTACGCCACTGTATGTAAACCAGATGAAACCAGATGCCATCAAAAAGCTAAAAAACACAAAAATAAAGGTGCAATTATTACTACATGTATCAGTGGGAAAAAGCATGGTCCCTATCTCAGTGCCCATTGTTCCTATGGCTAATTTTTTATTTGATATTTTAATAGAGCTTGTTGAGCTCCACAATAATCTGAAATTTGAGATTGATCGGAGGTACTGTTTTCTAGATATGGCAATTGTATTGTAAAAAAAACCCCATTTTGAATTATTTTATTTTGTATTGTTTTTCGGCCAACAGAGGGCAGTCTATTTTCTTTTGTTTTATATTGGTTTTTTTTGACTCCCTAGGTAAAATTTCTATAAATTTTCTATACATTTTTAGTTTTTTGTTTTTGCTCTAATTTTTTTATTGAAAACTCCATTAGATTCCCGCAGCACAGGAATTAAGGAGAGTTGTATAGCCAACATATACACCAAGTGGCATTAAATTGAGTAAAGTGCATGAACTTAAAAAAAATAATTAAGTGTATTAATTAGCCTAATTTTCTTTATTTTTATTTTTTTAGGTAATTAAGAATAATTAATTATGCAGATGTCTTACAGCCTCCCGCAGCACAGGAAAGTTTCTAAAAACTATAATTAACTAACAAGCTCCCAAAATTTCAGCTTTGTAGCATTTATACTTTTCTTGGAAAAATTAATCAAACATTTGTCCATAGATTAATTATTTTGCTAGGCCAGCTAGGGGGTCAAAAAAACAATAAGAAACAAAAGAAATGAACGCTTCAATTTTGCTTCATTTTTGACAATAAAATTGTCATATCTAGAAAACCGTACCTCCGATCAATCTCAAATTTCAGATTAATGTGGAGCTCAGCAAGCTCTATTAGAATATCAAATAAAATATTAGCCATAGGAACAACCTTAAAAAAGTCTTTTAATGGTTTGCATCTATGTAACAAACATTTTGTTGTACTCTCCCAGTTCACATTGCTTAATACAGTCTGAGTTTATGGTTTACATTACATCTTACTATTTAACCATGAAAGTAACACAGGCCAATTTGATTATAACCGACTTAAATGCATTAGTCCCCCACAGACTGATTACATAATGTAACAATAGGCACTTTATAATGATTGTTTTGTCAGGTGTTTCCTTTATAATCAATTTAAAAAGGCAAAAGCCCTTGGAATAATATTCCAAGAAAAGACCCAGATAATATTGATTAGGATTTATTGGTCTTCCAGTTCCTACTTCATTGTATTTGCAGTGTTGCCAAAGCTGCGGCTAGGCTAACGAATTGGGCTAGGCCGCGGCCTAGAGGGCACTTACGCCATGGTTTGGGGCAAATTTTAGTTGCCAACACTAGCTGAGAAGCTCAGAAACAACATTAGGAAAAAACCCAAAGTGCCCAAGGAATACCGATACAATAAATCACTGTTTCAAACACTGCATGCACTTAACCCCCAGAATTGGGCTACTTTTCATTTCTAAAAAAGCTAATTATGTAACCTCCAACAACTCAGGGTTTGGAGCCACAAGGCTTTATCTAATACTGTACAATGGCTGCTACATGCAAGGTTGAATTCTCACAAGGGCGCTATGGCATCACAACTTAACAAGTATAGGTTGGGCAGGGTTGTAGCTAGCCACATTTTATAGTGCCGGCTAAAGTCTCACACATTTATCGCCACGCTCTGGCATTCTGAGCATTTTGTGGTATTTGATGTACATTTACTCAATTTTTGAGTCTTAAGTTAGAGCTGGTTAATTTGCTTGAAATTGCTGTGAGTGCCGGTTGTTTAGCCTTAGTGCCGGTCGCTACTGACCGGCACCGACCAGTGTAGCTACATCCCTGAGGTTGGGGCGGACCTACGTCATGCCGGTGAAAACAATCAAATGCTGGTGAAAACAAAAACAACGTGCGCAGATCAGTCAATTACGGCAACCGCACACCCGACCGCACATTTGCGCCTACTGCGATTTGTTGAGTGCGTGCATGGAATGTTTTGCTTTTGAAACACTGGTTGCCAAGCAAATTTGCTAAAAATAACTCAAGGTCCCGTATGTCCGCGCCATCCTATAACATAATTATGGCAGTTATTTGACTCTAACCCCGAGGCATCTTTTCCAAAGTTTTTTTTTCGCGGCCACAAAGCGAGGGGAAAAAGGGCGCCCCCGGGGCTCGAACCCTGGACCTCTTGGTTCAGAGGCGACCGACTTACCACTAGACCATGGGGGTCAACCATGATACTTGGCTCAGTATACTTCGCCAGGAATATAGCCTGGGCCATTATTTCATCAAATGTATAGCAATTGCTCGGCCTAGAACAGCCCATAAAAAAACAGCTGGCAGCTATTATACGCGTACGGCCTTGTGACACTAACTATAAGCCTTCAATTTCTATTATTAAACAATGTCCAGGTAATAATGCTAAATGTTTTCAGCCTCTTGATTTCATGGAAATTGATTATTTGGCTAAACCAAATAAATTATTTGCAAAATGTCCTTGCTCTGTCTACAAGTTTTTATTTTTATTGTACCGTAAGTGTTATGGACCCCTTCTGTTGGCACTGGCTCCCTGAACAAAAACACTGTGGCAAATAAGCCATATTGAGTGGAAATATTGAACTACAAAAAACATCAGAAAATAGCAGAAATTGTTTTTTTTTTATAATGAGATACAATAACACTATCCCACCAATCCATCAAGTATGATCGTGTAGATAATCAAGAAAGGGATGGAAAAGAAGTGCACAAGTATTTACCATATTTTTCTTTTAGAGCCTATGCAGCCTTTCGCCCTGTCATGAAATAACTTCTCAACGTCCATATAAAACTTCATTCATGTTCCCATACGCGTTAAATCAGTATAATCAACTGATTTCAAAAGAAAAATTAATAGTATACTTTTCCCCTTTCTTTTTTTATCTACATGTATCCCATTAGCTACATGTAGTGTCAGTGTCCAAATTAAGGAAAAAAATCTGGTAATCCTACGGATTACCAATGTCATGAAATCTGGTAATCCGTCAACATTTTTGGTAATCCGTAATTGACCATTAAATATGCAGATTTCTGGAAATTTCCTTTAACCTAATATTTATGCACAAATAAGGTATTAATAGCCTACTTACTAATAACGTACTTTTTTATTTAGGAATCTTTTAGATACCTTTTTCGAACCTTGTGTTTATTTGTATTTCTTTATTATTTTTGTGCTTATGACATTGCCACTGACAGACAAAATAAAGTTATAACCACTAACACAGCCTAGCCCCAAGGTAGGGCTATCGGTAGAGGTGAATTCTGGTTTTATTTCAATTGCACATAAATTGAAAAATACTAAAGTCAGCAAATTATCATTTAATATGGGAAGAGAAGTGTTGCCTGTTAAATGACATAACAATAAAATAATAATCAAGTCAGAAACATTATATTTGTTGTTCATAGGCATGTGATGATGTATTGCAAAATGGTAAATCTGTGTATTAAAATTAAAGATTTTGAAATGCATTCAAAACATATGTGTTATTATTTCTATCATACATACATGAAACATCTTTGTTTGCCATGTATCACATGCATAAGAAATAAAGTTATAATCTTTTTAACTTGAAATTAAAAATATATTTAAAACAAATCAAAATAGTTTATGCAAACATTTTATCAATCTTTATAATGGTGCATAAGGTTACAGGCAACACTTCTATTCAGTGTTTTCACTGACCCTATACAAAGGGTGAAATACCCTTCACTTTTGATTTTCACCCTTCAAAAAATTTCTCAAGAGTGAAAAATGATGAAAATGTCATTGTTTTTACTGTCCAACACACTGCGTGAGCACATGTATGTTTTATCCATCATTTTGGTTTTTCACCCTCGAGAAATTGACCCAGTGAAATTGCTGCTATTGTCATCTGCGATAAAGAACAATGTGCATAGTTTACTGAATTTAGTTAGATGTTGTTCACTTTTAAAAATAAATGGGGTTTTTTTACACTGAAAACGGTCCTCAAAAGTTGTACCAAGGAGTTATCATAGTTAATATAATAACTCCTTGGTTGTACTTTCAATCAGAATAATGAAATACAAATATTTAGGATCTTAATTTATAAGTTACCATAGCTATGGTGTGGGTCATGGGGTACCATGCAACTTATTTCGGGTCAAATGTGGGTCACCTAAGGTCATATTTTATAATTTTTGACTTTGAAAAGGCGTCCGGCGGCAGTTTTGGGTGTCAGGACGCCGGATTACCACTTAATTTGGACACTGTGTAGTGTAGTACAAGTTGCCGCAATAGACTATTAATACCCGTACTGTTTACCAGGCTTTTCAAACATGCTATTCATACTGTGAGAGCGAAACAGACATGTACAGCTCCACACAACATTTCAATAGAGATATTATTATTATTATTATTTATTATCTTTACCCAGGGTTGCCCGAATCAGCTGGCCGTTGTTCTTACTCGGGGCCCTGCACATCAATATAATGCATGCTTAAAAATAAAGACTTAATATAAAATACACGAGATATAATAATAACAATATGATTATGTATAGAGCATAAAACCCAATGGAAAACACTCATAAATCTATCACTAATAATGAAAACATATTAAAATTATTTGATTACATACATTTCATAAAAGCTTGACTATGATACATCAAACACATTACATTTGAGCTAGTTCCAATGATAGGATTTATACAAAGCTTTAAAAGATTGCACATTCACAGAATTTCTGATTGCAATTTCAATACAATTCCATACATTAACACCATTATAGCTAAAACAATACTTATAACACTCAATGTCATTGCCATTTGTCAATAGGGGTAGTGCCAACAGACCTGCTGCAGATTGCCTTGTATCGCGCTCGTGGAGTTCGCGCACATAACTAAATTTACTTTGTAAATACGATCTATGTCGATCTCCCAGATCGACATAGATCGTAAACTGCCATAATCGTAAACTGTCATGTCGATCTATGGTATGGGACACTTTGATGATTTTGATATTGAGATACACAGCAAAATATCTTCATTAACCCTAACCCAACTGAATCTCACTAAATCCCACTGCCAGAAACTATCTCCACGCACGTGCTGCTGCATTGCCTCGATGACGTTACCTACCGCAGGCATATGTGGGCAGGAAGTTTTAGCCTGCATATGCGCTGGCAGTTTAGCTCAGTTGGTATAGGGACAGACTGGGGTGCGGATGGTCCCGCGATAGAATCTTGGGGGTGATGGGTGATTTTTCGGGGTAAAACAAATAGTACTTCCCCCCTCCCCCGATACGCACAAAAAAACATAGCTTTACTGGTTAGGGTCAATTAATGAATGTCAATTTTTCATGTCAATTAACCCTAACCCAACTGAATCTCACTAAATCTCACTGCCAGAAACTTGTATCGCGCTCGTGGAGTTCGCGCACATAACTAAATTTACTTTGTAAATACGATCTATGTCGATCTCCCAGATCGACATAGATCGTAAACTGCCATAATCGTAAACTGTCATGTCGATCTATGGTATGGGACACTTTGATGATTTTGATATTGAGATACACAGCAAAATATCTTCATTAACCCTAACCCAACTGAATCTCACTAAATCCCACTGCCAGAAACTATCTCCACGCACGTGCTGCTGCATTGCCTCGATGACGTCACCTACCGCAGGCATATGTGGGCAGGAAGTTTTAACCCGCATATGCGCTGGCAGTTTAGCTCAGTTGGTAGAGGGACAGACTGGGGTGCGGATGGTCCCGCGATCGAATCTCGGGGGGTGCTGGGTGATTTTTCGGGTAAAAAAAGAGTACTTTTTCCCCCTCCCCCGATACGCACAAAAAACATAGCTTTACTGGTTAGGGTTAATCGTTAATCTACTACATGTATTGTTAATTTGAATCAGGTCACCAACAAATCATAACTTGAGTTATGCTTGAAATGGTTTCATCAACAAGTCAATCTTGAATTAACTAAATCCATGCAGCATACTGGTGTTACTGCAGCAAAATGATGATTGCTATTCACATTTTGCATTGAAAAAAAATGTCATAGGATTATTAAGAAGCGAGTGACATTCATTATAATTTTTATTTGACACAATGATTTTTGGTGTATTTCTTACGGTGTTTTGATTTGTATTCAACTGTACAGGTACTAAGTCATGGTGTAGGCTTATCGTCATCTTCAGACTCGGAGCTGATGACGCAGCTTCTGGCCCTGTCACCACCTGATGGCGAACCAAATGGCCCCAACTGGCTTGGACGCATACAGCAGCTGATGAACGAAACCCCGACAGCGTACGCGCTGTTGATTATGCACGGGAGCAGCATATACGCCGTTAGGGATCCGTACGGCAATAGACCACTCTGTATCGGGCAGTTGATGAGTGCGGGGATAACAAGTGAGTCATGTTTTTTTTAAATTTGATTGTCTACTATTACTGAATCGTATTTTGTAATAGATTTAAATAAATAAGATATTTGATCATAACTTCATAATGATTGTCGCTCCACAATACAAAGTTTGTGGGTTCGAGTCCCGTTGCCGCCAGAGTGTTGTGTCCTTGAGTAAGGCGCTTTACCGCAATTACTCCTCTCTACCCAAGTGTATAAATGGGTACCAGCATTAATTCATGTTGGGAAGGTAACACAGACTCGTTGTGCGGGAGGAGTGGCGGGTTCGCCACAGCAAAAATTACAAAAAAGAGGAGTCTGGCCTAAACGCCAAAGAAAGAGAGATAGGCACTCGGCACGGCACATTTACCTTTTCATAATGATTTCACAAAGAATCTATGGATATCTGTCAATTGAGCTTGGTATTGATTGAAAACTGAAAAATTTGCAGATTTACCAAAACTTTTTTTCATGAATGGTTGACATTCTACCTCATGCAATGTATAGGTGATATTGTTTTTTATACTCATGAATTAAAAGAATCAATAATAATTATAATCAAAATATGGTTTGCCATTCCTTAATGCTTCCAGATAACAAAAGTGACAATGCTTCTGAAGGTTGGGTGGTATCATCGGAATCGTGCGCTTTCCAATCAATCGGGGCGAGGTACTACAGGGAGGTCCAGCCCGGCGAAATTGTTCAGATCACCAAACATGGAGTGAAGACGTTAGCCGTGGTTCCGCGGGCGGAGAAGGAACCTCCCGCATTCTGTATATTTGAGTATGTGTATTTCTCCAGGCCGGATACCATTTATGAAGGTAAATGTTTTGCGAGCCTCTTTTACAATTCAATGTTTGCATTCCCAGGGATGCAAAACTTCCGGAAATTACCGGAATTCCAGAAATGAGGCCATAAAAAATAAAATATTCCGGAATGCATTTCCAGAATTGGATGATTATATTTCAGCATCAAATTACATCAATTTTGTGTTACCATGTAGCCTTTTCTCTGGACGAGCCTCAATAAATGTTCGATGTCGTGCGCAATCGCTCGGGCCATCTGATTAAGCTCACGTAAAATGTTCAGGAAATGGATCAATCACCAATTTACATCCCTGCATTCCAATCACTCAGATGACTTCAAATTTTGCATTCACTAGTTGAACAGAATACAATATCAATCACTTTTCTATACACAGTCATTTTTTTATGCCTAAAGCATCATGGTTACTCTGCTGCCAGTACCTGTATAGGTACTCCTGTAGTTCGATCAGTTCCAAATTGGCGAGAAATATTCGGTCGTTATCTCTCCGAGCGCTAAAGTAATCCAAGCTTACAAGTGTAAACACGCACATGGTTTTGGTAGCACGTACGCGTTACGCATATGGTGCGCTTGTTGCCTTCAGCACGCCCACATCCTTCTGTTTTCATTCGCTGCTGTAAGAAGACTTCATCAATTTGTAACTGATCAAACTATAGTATGGGTACTGTTCAAGGGTCAAAATACAAGAGCTATTTTGTGCAAATTCTGTCAAAAGTAGCCCTTTTAATACATTTTACTGTAGGCCAACATTTTCTCAGGGGGCTATTTTGTGAAAACTTGGGTTAATCGCCCTTTCCCCTGTGTATTATGATCTCTGGTACTGTTTTCAGTACCAGTAACTCTGGTATTGAGGATAGAATATCAATTTTGATGTGACTTTTGTGAAAACTTGGGTTAATCGCCCTTTCTACCGTGTATTATGATCTCTGGTACTTTTTTCAGTACCAGTAACTCTGGTATTGAGAATAGAATATCAATTTTGATGTGACTGGTCACAAATGTTTGATAATATTTTTTGTTACGTATAAACAGGGCAAATGGTATATTCCGTGAGGCAGCGATGCGGTCGTAGACTTGCCATCGAAGCACCAGTAGATGCAGATATAGTGAGCACGGTACCGGAGTCAGCTACTCCAGCAGCATTGGGGTATTCACAACAGGTAGGTCAAAATAATAATAATGAATACCTAAAATTGCTTTCAGTTTAGCTGGAAATATTTATTGGTCTTTAGAACCCCTATTTGTTATAGTGGTAAATATCCCCAAAATCTACCAAAACAGGGCATGGAACAAGACAGGGACAATGCTCAGAAGCGCATAAGCACCAAAAAGCACTGTCCTTACATGTTTGAGATATTTGATAGTCTGTGTATAACATTGAATGACTTTAATGAGTGTGATACACTTTTTTTATTACACAAGCTAGAAAAATGTTGCTCACGTCAGAGCAAAATAATTCTTGTATCACACAAAAATAAGACATCCAACATCAATAAATTGTTATTCACAATTAACAGCCCTAAAAACTACCCTTAACGTCAGTCAGCGCCAGTTAAACACCAATCGCCAAAATGTATTGTGTGCGCAAGCAGGTTGAACAATATACTTTTAGAATATTGTTGCGCAATTGGCATTCAATACGTGCAGTTTTATTGGACCATTATACATGTAGGTAATTTGTAAAAGGTTCATGTACAAAAAATTTGAAACAGATTGTGTAGTATCCATAAACTAGCTGATTGTTACTATGAAATTATGAAGGCCCAATGTAGCTGTTATTGTATGAAGCCATAAAAACATGGTATTCTTAATGAGGAATTGAATGGGAAGTTCATGTCCTAAATTTTTCTTAAATTGTGTAAAGCGATATGATTTAAAATCATGGACAGTATTTTTGAGACATGTGAATTGTGTGGACAGTGTAATGTTAGATTAAGTTCATAGTTGTGAAATTCTATAGTGTACTTCCTTACGCGGCATTAACATTTTGCAAATCACAGACTTCAGCCTTTTTCAAAGCATGAACATTTCGCGAATGTGTTGAGTAGTCATTGCAAGCATAACATTCGTGTGCATGACAATTTCGCGAGTCAGCTGCACTCGCGAAATTTTGTAATTTTCATCACTATAACCCTAACCCAACAACACGGCCAGCCTGTTTTTATAACTCTGTGTGCACGTTTTTGGTCTCCAAAATGGACCCAGACTATATAACTAGGCGAATATACCGAGGCGAGGTGTAGTGCAGGCTGTGGAGCCGTGTTGTAGTGGGATTGGCAGCTGGGCTTTGGTGCAGGCCAGGAGGTCTGGGGTTCAAATCCTGGAGGGGAGCAGGGGGACATTTCTGGTGAATTTTAGGGGTCGGAAAAGGAATCTGTTGCCGTGTGGTGTAGTAGGGTTAGGGTTAATCCATCCCATCTGAAAGTAGAACATAATATAAGTGAATGCAGCTTATCATATCAGGCTCCCAATTCCAGTGTGCTGGCGTATGTTCTCCCGGGTTACAACTTGAGGCAACTCCAATGGTCAGCTGGTGATGTTGCAGACCGTAACAGACAATATAATCACAATAAGGCCTAAAATAAATTGTTGATCTTTGCGACCGACCCTAAAATCTGAAAATCTAGGGTGGCTTTTTTTTTAAATTATTTTTTAAAAATCTTTTAGATTTTTTTCGTATGTTTTTAAAATGATTTGTGATGTTTCTAATATTGTTTATAATTGATAGCAAAATGAGTTCTGTTTATGTTTAACTGCAACTTAAACGTATGAAATTGTCAATTACTCACTTATTTGTTAAATATTAAAATATTAAAAGTTAAAATCTATGTTCTTGTGTAGTATGTGTTTGGTTATCTAAAAAAAAAAATTAAACAAATATCCGACAAAACCAACCCAGATGTTGGCACTTAGAGGGCAAGTTAACGTTTTTGTTTTTTTCCCCTAATGAATTAATCAGCCCGAATGTATAACATATTTACATGACAGAAAGTAAACATACATCTTAGAAATACCAGGGGTTTCACTGCTGTTCTTAATTTCTTTTTATCTTCTCTAGTCGGGCATTCCATACGTTGAAGTACTCACTAAGAATCGGTATGTTGGCAGGACATTCATTCAGCCCAACACAAGGTTACGACAGCTAGGTGTGGCCAAGAAGTTTGGCGCCCTCACAGAGAATTTCAAAGGAAAACGAATTGTACTAATCGACGATTCCATCGTGAGAGGGAATACCATCAGTCCTATCATCAAATTGTTAAAAGCTGCAGGAGCTAAGGAGGTATGTGGTAACCTAAAGCTAATCCTGAGTGATACAAATGATTCCTCCCTCAACCTCTCCTCTCCCTCCCTCGCCTCCCCTTTCTTACAACCTCTTCCCTCCTACCTCCCATTCACTTAGCTCCCCAATCTCACTGAGCAATCGTGGAAGACTCTCTGCTCAAAAACTGTTTCATAGCGTGACTCTCGTGGCATAAGACACGGCATTGGTGGTGCTGGTCTCTCCTGATAGTGTTTTATCCTTAACCAACCATTTGTAACTACTTGTGACTTGTGAGTAACAATGGTTGTTTACTCGGTAACCTAGCAACCTGTTCCCTTTATGGATGGCATATTCAATATCAAGTTCAAACCTAACTTCATAGGATATTCCAGTTAATGTAGCTTTGAATAAGGGGCGTGTGTCTCTAATGCACTTGCGTATGAAGTCGTAAAATTGCTGCCGGCAAATGCTGCATTAGTATTAATCACCGGAATACGCACTGGTGTCACATTAATCAGTTCCAAATTGGCGAGAAATATTCTGTTTTTAAGTATTCCAAGCGTATGACCGCGATTATGGCCACACGCACGCGGTATTGGTAGTATGCACAGTTGCTTTCGTGCGCGCCCACATCCTTCTGTATTCATTCACTGCTGTAAGGCGGCTTCGCCAATTTGGAATTGATAGTACAGGTGAATAAATGCTGATATCACACCCTAATTCAAGCTTTGTGCAAACTAAACACTTAATCCTGTGGTGAGGCCCAAAAAATAAATTGTTTGATTATCCTCGTCCGCCCGACCGTCCTAAATCCTTCCGACCCAATTTTGTTGTTGTTATGTTGATTTGTTTTATAAAGAAAATTCACATTAAAGTCAAAAAATCAAAAATTATTCCTTTTAATGTTTTTAGAAAATAAAAATACTCGTCATAATATTACAGATTTTGTTTTCCATTTTGGTTACCTCAGCAAGTACATCTCATTTTACTGTTGATACCTGAAAAAAGGGCAAGGGAGAACGTCCAAACTTTTGAAAGTGATCTATAGACAATCAAACAAAAATATTTTGGCCTCATCATTTTGTAACTTAAAGTAACCCAAATTTAAGCTACGTTTGATTTAATAACTAAAAAAAAGTCGCCATAATTTTGTTTTTTTACAGGTACACATCCGCGTGGCTTCGCCACCAGTCAAGCACCCCTGCTACATGGGTATCAACATCCCTACCAAAGAGGAGCTAGTAGCCAACAGATTCGAGGCCAAGAGTCTCGCCAAACACTTTGGCGCAGACAGCATAGTGTACCTCACGATAGATGGACTCACGTCGGCGGTAACCGAGGCCATTCCTAGAAACAAACACAATTCAGAGTACAAGTCGCTGCATTGCACCGCCTGTCTGACCGGCAACTATCCGACAAAGCTGGATTGGTGATACTGGTCATGTGTAGAAAATCATGCTATTGAATCATTGAATGTGCAACACATGCTTTGACTATATGTGACACGATCAAGAGGAATGAGTCGGATGTCGGCCCTGGTCGAAAATGAGTTTTTAATACAGTTTTAAAGAAGACACCTAGAGCTTTCAGAAACTGAAAACCCCATGTCGATACTACGTTTTGTACCAAAGTTATGTCAAATTGTATACATGAATTTCCATCAAAACTTATGTAAGCCGCCATTTTGAATTGGCCATATCTCAATTTGGGATTCCCCGACATCCGACTCATTCCTCTTGATCGCGTCACATATCAGTTACATTGTCTCAAAGTCTTCAACTAAATCATGCATGGACTTTCACTGACAAATTCCAACTCTCTCATATTTTTTTTTGCATACCTACTTAAAATCCTTAGTTAATCGAAAGTTAAAAAATGGCGTTTTCTTTATTATCCAGGTCTATGATTCAAATGAAGTTAAAGCTACACAAAATGCCAGTAGTATATTTGTGCATGAGCATGGAATGCAGGATTTAACCCCTTGAGAACTATCGGTCAGAAATTGGTCAGAAAGATGGATACATTGGTCAGAAAGATGGATACGTCATTTGTTGTTAAACCACCGATTGGTCAGAAAGATGGATACATCATTTGTTGCACCAATCAGAGACATTGTTAGAAGGATCATGTCCCTAGTATAGATTGGAGTGAAATATTTCGGAACCGTCATTTTAATTGGTTATTCAAATGAGAATATCTTGAAATTAACCAATCATAAACATTGTTAGATATGCAGGTAGTGCTCAAGGGGGTTAAGCACAAAGAGGTCACCTTAATGGAATTTGAAAATGTTTACATTCTGTTGAAAGAGCTTTGAGACAAAATAATTGAATTGATATAGCCTTGACTAAGTTGAAAACTGGTTTGCAGTAATTTTTGTGCTAGATAGAACTGGTTTATATACAGAATGTCAATCCATTCCGTTGCCTTCACATTCTTTATTATTGATTTGGCCTATCTGTCCTTCAAAGGTACATTGCTAGATCGGGGGATGTGGGGAATATTAGAAAAAAAACATATTGGAGGGTGGAGAAAAAATGTATGTTTTCAAAATATACTCTTGGATTTAAAAACATGGCTAAACCTGTTAGATTAACGAAGATCTTGTATACATTAGTCTATCTCAGGCCTTCTCAATTAGATCTTGTGAAGCACCACTTGGACTGATGCCACTGACTGATGGCGCGCCACTTGGACTGATGCAATGCGCCACAAGTGGCGCGCGCACCACCATTTGAGAAGGCCTGGTCTATCTACTTCTTGATAAGTTTGTGGACATTTGTGCAGTTATCGCTGTATTTCTCTTGAGTAGTGTATGGCCCAGAATATATAGTTGCACTATGAATTTAAGGTTGTCCTTATTTTTAAAAAGGCCAGTCTTAAATTTTTTTCTTCTTCACAATATCAGAATAAAAAAAGCCAGGTTCCTCATGTTCATTTACATTTTGGTGTGCATTGCTGATTCCAGGTGATGTTAGGAACCTACTTTTACATTTTACCTTTAATATGGTAATAGTTTCGATATTTTTTTTGTATGTTTTTGAACACATCTGTTAAAGGAAAAGGGTCATAGACGCACATTTGTAGGTTTTGGTGCACAAATTAACACATGCACGTTTTCATATATTACCACTGGTTTAGTAAGTAAGGCCAAACAAACAAAAAAAGTTTGTCTCAAAGCTTGCGAAGGCTTCAAAATCGGGCGACGCGCGCTATTTTTTGTCTTCCATTTTTTTTTTTTAACTTTTTTTTTTATTTGTGTGGCAATTTTTACTCTTACTATTTGCAACCGTTGACACTTTCTGATATTTGTTTTTTTCTATTTGAAATGAATATTGTGATGTAGTTGTGTAAATAACAATTGTGCAGCGTTTTTTGAAGAACTGAGTCATGTAAAAGTTTGAGAAAAGGAAAATCTGCCGATATTTTTAATAAAAACTCGAAATAAAAATTTGTAGGGAAAAAAAAAATTGATTTGACAATTTCCTGCATTTCAGACGCGGTATTTTGGCATTTCAAAACCAATGCGCGCGCAAGCTTTGAGACGAACCTTTTATTTTGTTTGGCCTAACTTTAAAAATGTATGAGCATTTCTATCTCTTATTTTAAGTCTAGCTCTAATTCCCTTCAGTTGACCCTAGCTGTCACGTCTATAATATGTATGGATAGTGACATTACTTACAACTTGTCACCTTTATTTTTGTTAGCATATTTAATTTATACTTTATTTATGAGGTTTATAAAATCATCGGAAATAGAGAACCCAAACTTCTTTAAAGTCATCTGAAATAGTTTTCGTGTAACAATGTCACAAAAACCACCATGTATTTCAATAATAAGATATTCTCTGTCTTTGAGAGCGATCCTGGTAGGATTGTAAGTTGAGGCTCTTATCAACTGTGATATATTAAATATTGCACATACAATGCCAAGCAAGCAAGACTTAATTGAAGCCATAAGTCTTATCAGAGATTTGTGACCTTTAGGTAGGGAAAACTACATCTAGGTTTGACTGTCATTTTCTTATTATTTTGCCTTTTGTATCTTTCTCAACTCATTGTATCTTGCACAAGTTGTATGCATAATTTTGTTTAACAAACACCACTCCATTTCACCACCCAATGCCAACCCATACATTTAAATAAAAGAAACCATTGGGTATGTTCTATTTTTTTTTGAAAATAAGAATTAAAAACACACAAAATCTTGCCTTTTTAGTCTTTGAGACAAATAATCGTTTTCTTCTTAGTCTGGCCAGTGTCAGTTTGTGGAGCAAAATGACATATGATACTTCTTGTATAGCAATAGAAAAATGTGTAGGAAATCTAATAGGACTTGAGCTCACACAGAGTAAAACTGTGCGCTGGCTTAAAGTTATGTGTGTATAAAAGCGTAAACAAACATATTCCATTTGGGTTGTTAAAGCAGACATTGAATATTGCTAGTGTTCCAGTTGCTTTTTCTCTTTAAAATATGATGTACACATTGTATGATCCCGAATAGGTGACCCCAGAGATCCCCTTTTGCCATTTTGACAACAAAACATCAAATCAGTTTGTACCCTCTACTCAACCATACAGTAGATCGATCCAAGTGATCACATCAAGTCGTGGAAGCGACATTTGTTTACGTTTAAAACAAATGTGAAAATTTGCATTTAGTGTAAAGATAATTAGATGAGTATGTAGAGGCAATCCATGGGCAAATATTTTATGTGATGACCATGTCGAGGATTTGGTAGTCAGAATTTTTGGCCAATTTTTGCGATGGTACAATCTGCAATTAGTCGTCCGAGCTGTGTTGGTTGTCAACGGTATGTGACGTCATTCCAGGGTCACCTATAGCACACAAAACATACTTATACATCTAGGATTAAGATGTTTGTTACAGATGATGTCACCTATGATGTCATCTATTTACAAATGGGACGCCCTCTGTTGTTTCACTGTTGTTTCACTGTTGTTTCACTGCAGGCAGAATAGTTCAGTAGAGTTAACGCACAGAACATGCAAGAAATTGTAAAACACATTTTGTCTTCATAGTTTGTGAAATGTGATAGCTTATAGCATTTCTGAGGGTGTTTAAAGACAATTTTGATAATCATTTACTGTGACACCAAAATCTAGTTAGAAAACATGATATGACCCATGTAAACTATAGGAACTGACTATTGCCTGTCAGAATTTGTTGTGTTTGGTCTCAAACCAACAGAGGGCGCCCCAAATTTCAGCAAATGTGACAGACGATGGCAGACACGAACAGCCATACATTTTGAATTTCTGTTGGTTTCAATGCAACAATGGATTTTGATTAAATGATCCCATACAATTCATCACACATGGAATTTAATTATTTCATCCTAAAATCGCTGGAGTTGGATAACCAACTCCAGTGTCAGTATCATTTTTTAAAATTTTATCTGTTTTTAAGCGTTCGTCCCATTTACTTGATCACGTAGCCTCGTACGCATCATTTAATCTTGAATTTAATCATGAATACGCCCGTGTCTGGCATCGTCTGAAATGTGACATCTATATGTCAGTCAGGAAAGCGGAGCTGCATTTTACCGATTCTGCAGCTGCAACATTTCAAATGTTCGGCTCCAAAATAAAGTGTCTTTACTGTAGTGTAGCAAGTAGCACATTGGATACGTACATAGTGTTCTTCTTTCTGCAATCAGTGTATTTATGCATAACTTGTGTGTAATTATTGTAATATTTACAGCTGTTCTATTTTTCTATGAACTGTTTAAACCAAAGTCAGTATGCAGTTAAGTGTAGTTGTACAACGAGTATATATTTGAAATGTACAGTGTTGTAATGTTGCGAAAATATCACTGGATCTGGGGACGCCACACATACAATTTTATCCCAGCCTGGACATCATCTCTGTGCTGTCAAAAACCGTGTATATTTTTTCCGGCCCTTCAACACGACATTAAGTGGTTATAGAACAAAGGCCAGTGAAGATGATAGATTTTTAGGAACATTTATTGGGTATGCTTAAGTATGCATAAATGTCAAATGTAGGCAATTCTGTATCTGTAGGATTAGTCGACTGTAGTATACCTTGTATAATTTCACAGTCAAACAATTGAACAACACCCCCTGATACTTCCCATCCGAGAACCGACCAAATACAAGGTCTACTGGCATTGGATTACCCAAAGAACTGTGCCTTAAGCACACTAGGGATTACTAGGGACGATGCTTTTTGTGCGTCACGATAGTATCACACCCCCTTCATAACGCGCTAATATTGAATTTGCTGTTTGTACATCTAGAAACGTGTGAAGGTGGTATTTCTGTGGCTGTGTAAGAGTTTCTAGTTATCGTAAAAAAATGATGAAATTATTTGTCTCTGTTTAAACGTAAAAAGTTTTTTTATTACACGATATTGAAAGATGGGAAATAGCATGGAAATAGTCACATATGCGGAAATGTAGCTATATCTCTGAGGAACATATTTTGGGCGAGGACCAATGTCAAAGATAACTCCTAAAGTGTGATTTTAGACCGAAACAGTGGCTATACAGTGCTAGAAAATCAACATTTTGAATTTATCAAAGTGTGCAAGATTCTTCTTTCTGCGAAGACTGTATATAAATATTCATATACTTCGTATTTATCGTGTCTGCCATTGGTCAATTTTGAACCCCACGTGAACAAATTGCTCATTACGTATGCATCCAATTTTTGGACGAGCACTAGTGTAAAAGTATACGGAGGTCAACGAGGTCAATCCAATGCAAGTAGACCTTTTTCCCGGGGGTGAGATCAGAGGATGGGGAGCGGTCCATGGGGAGTGAGCCCTCTATCGGTAAATGTTCATAGCGTGACAAAGAAAAGGAAAAAGGTATATATAGTAGACTACTGTAGGATTAGCTTAGAAAGAGAAGCTTGTGCTGAACTTCTGGTGACTGTCTGTCAAAAATGATTGTTTACTTCTGTGTTTTTAACTCTTGCCTTTCAAATCTTAATTTAGTTAATGTAAATATATGGGAGTGGGTTGGGATTATATTTGATATATGAACTGAGACTTGAACATGGGTCAGCACTATATGTGACACAACACGAGTAAATGAGGCATAATGAGGAAATACGAATATTGAGTTAAATATCATGATAATATGTATAAGTTACGGGACATTTTGATATCACATTCCTCACTAAAGTTACGGATGATTGATAATCACTTTGTCACAAATACAAATTGTCAAGTTATGGACATTTAAAGTTATGGTTTTATTAACCAATCAATGGAGTAAATGAAAATGAAACCCTGAAATTTTAGTTCAACTCTTTATTTTCCAAAAAATTGAGTCTTTGTTTGGATAAAAGATGTATCAAAGATTGTTTTGAATTTTACTTATCATGACCATGTCCCACATTTTTAGTCTTAAATCAAATTAGCTACTGCCGCATTGTGCCTCATTTACTCATGTTGGGTCACATATACTAAAGAAATAACTCCTTTATTTTTCAGATAATTGCCTATTATTTAACAGCACAGTATTCATAATATTATCCAAACAGAAAAAGTTCAGACCTAGCAAAAGTTCTCAAATCCTACAAATTGTTGTCCTTATTAATTGTAGTGCAGCATCGAAACTAGCACAACATCGGGTAGCGGTGTATCGTTTTTCTAATTTTGTGTAAGGAGGTGTTTGTTGAAGTCAAATTATAAATCTTTGTTGCTGTTGTCAGTCAGTTTTGCACCTTATTTATTACAAGATTTGCACTCGAAGTTCATTTTATTTTTGTATGTTTTAATAGATTCTGTCAAACAGTTAAATATTTACCATATTGGTGATGCTTGTATTCAATGAAAAAAAAGAGGAAAAAAAGAAAAGAAATAAAAATCCGTAAACATTTTAACATTTCATAATCGGCACTCAATTTCATTGTACAATGAGTTGTTGACTGAGCTGGTTTTCACAAGGTTAAAAAATAAACCTTTAAAGAAGGAATGCACACAAAATTTATTTTGTGTACAAGTCGCAGCTAATTTTACATAGGGGAGCAAATAAGCCTTTCAAAGGTCACTAAATATTCATTATTTGAAATGATTAATCTTGTTGGAAAATGAAAAAAGGTCTGTTTAAAAAGTGTTCCAAACATTTGCAGTTACTAGATTAAAGTAATATCATAAATGTATACACTCAAAAATATGTGTTGGGGTGGTGTGGGGGGGGGGGGGGGGTGGAAAATAGTGTGATATATTAGTTTTTAATTTTGACTGATGTAAAATGAGTAACAAATAAATGTGTAAATATATTAAAATAGTTTGATTGTATTTGCCTATTTTTAATTGGGTCTTTGTATAAAGTGTACTTTAAGTCAGGTGTGCATTACAATACTGGGTGAATTGTCCCATGACAACTGTCTCGGACCAGTGGCGGCACCACAGGTGGGTGGGGTTGGGGTGGTGGCAGATTCCCAAATCACTGTCTTTTCCCTCCACTTTCTCCCAAGTCAGCTTTCAAGCCCCATCCCATTTTGTCCCCCAAACAATCCGAATGTTGAATTTTGATGTCAAAATTACTTAAAATTAGCTTTAAAATTGGTCTGCAATGTCCCTAAATTCAGCTCTTCTTCTTCTCGTGTCCACGGCACGCAGGATCAGATGGTCCTTGTGCGTGGTGGTGACAGGATTAGTTCAGCTTGTACAGGCTTGTACAGGCTTTATCCCTGGCCGCGTGTACGAATACGGACGCTCCTGTCATGACCTAGAACTGATCAATAAGCAACTTGCACCAGATGTGCGAAACGTTCACGCAGCTTATGCTCAACATATACATAGCGTATTGATCACTACGTTGTTACCGGCTCAACATTTGAACATGCTCAAAAAGATTCATAAACCCCAGCGTACCCTAGTCTAGACTAATGTAGAGTAGACCCACAAAAAAAGCCCAACTTAACGCTCGAATACTTGTCTCATCATCAATTTGACGCTACTCGTGTCTTTCATTCTTTAGGGACACGAGGCGTTGTGTCTATTGTTATTTCAGTGCCTTCACACGCCGCTGCCACTCAGTTCGGTTTTGGGCGGCATCAACGGCGGCATTAGGTTGTAAGCCTATGGCGCTCAAGTCCTCTTGGAGCTGCGCTTGATATGTACGGCGTAGTGCGCCACCGAGGCGGTACGGTTCAGTTGCCTGGTTTTTGGGGTGCAGGAACATGGCGAGTGGCAGTTCTGGTCTCCGGAGGGCATGGCCTACCAGACGAAGTCTATTACGGGTCAGTGTCAGAGTCGCGGGCTCAATCAGTGCGCGGGCATACAGGTTGTCATTTGAGAGCCGCTCCGGGTAGTGCACGCCAAGACAGTAGCGCATCAGGGCACGATGAGATGCATCAATGCGACTGCCCAATGTTTCTGTAATTGCCAAAGCTTCGCAACTGTACAAGAGGACAGATTCCACGGTAGACTTGAACAGCTGCATTTTGGCGCCGTCGCTGGCTGAACTGTTCCACACAGCTGTGAGTTTTCGTGCTGCAACCCATGCAATCTGTCGCCGTCGTTGGAAAGCACTAATGTTCTCTGCCACATTGCATCCCAAATAGCAGAAGTCGTCGCATACTGCAAGGGTGACACCTGATGTGGTATGAATGTCCGTGTGTGGAGTGTCGCCAACAAACATGACCTTGGTTTTAGAGGCGTTTAGACGAAGGCCGACCTTTGCTGATGCTGTCTCGAAACGGTGCAATTGGCGCTGGGCAGCCTCTCCGTTGTCGGACATCAGTGCAGCGTCATCTGCATATGCAAGAGCAGGGATTCTGACGGCAATATGACGTGCGGACATGCGCCTTCTCACAGTGTAACCGTCCTCAGTGGTGAGCGATGTACGCATGATGTAGTCCATGACTATCACAAATAAGTACGGTGCCAGCGTATCGCCCTGTAGTACTCCCGAAGTTGTGTCAAACTCATCGGTGCAACCAGATGATGTACGAACGCACGCAGCGGTATCAGTGTATAGGGACATAATGGCGTTGATGAAAGTCACAGGAGTGTCGTATAAAGCCAAAATGTCTTTTAGGGCCTTACGATCAACACAGTCAAATGCTTTGGAGAAATCTACAAAGGTTATAACAATGCTTCGTTTTCTAGAACGGCATGCGTCGATTGCCATTCGGAGACATATGATTTGCTCGACTGTGTTGCGTCCGGGTCGGAATCCTGCCTGCCATGGCAATAGTAACATCTCCAATCGCTCCCGAAGTCGAACTAGCAGAACACGGTTGAACAGTTTAGCATTGACACACATGAGGCTAAGTCCACGCTGGTTGGTCAAAAGAGTGCTGCTTCCCTTTGGGAATACTTGTCTGGTGTAGACCCACACCAAATGCCTAACTTTACTCTCAGTTCCTTGTCTAGTGCAGACCCACAGCAAATGCCTCTTAGAAACTTGTCTAGTGGAGTCACTCAAAAATGCCTAACTTTACTCTCAGAAACTTGTAGATTAGACCCACAACAAAAAAATGCCTAACTTTACTCTGATACTTCGTCTATTGCAGCCCCCACGCCAAATGCCTAACTTTACTCTCAGATTCTTCACTGGTCTAGACCCACAGCAAATGCCTAACTTTACTCTCAGATACTTGCCTAGTGGAGACCCACAAATGACTAACTTTGCTCTCAAACACTTGGCCGGTGTAGACTCACAAATGCCTAATTTTACTATCAAATACAGGGTGTCTAAAAAAACCCTGTTCGCGTGTTTACCCAACTTATTGACTATGAACATCTAGAATTTGGTGTATCAATTGTATACATATTGATAGACTAAACGCTTAGCTTTCATATGCCGTTTATTTCATCTAATTTGGTTTGTCAATCCTGAGATATGATCAATTAACTAAAGCTACCTAAAATCGACGTTGTGCCACTTTTACAGAAAGAATGCTTAAGATAAGCATTAAAACCCTCGTCCTCCCAAGGGAGGGTGGTCGCCGATTGCACTAGAACGCAAAGAACAGTGACCTATGGCGTCTAGGTGATCGCTTTTACATCCCCTGCGCTCATTTTGACGAAAACAAATTGAGGCTGCCACCTTACCCGGGGGGTAGGGTAAGCCATCAAAGTCCGATAGTAGGGGGGTGGTTGCCACCATACAATTTTTTTTAAAATTACCATTTTGAAAGATATTTTAATTGTATGGTCCTGATTTTTTTCTCGCATATAGGCCTATGTTAGAAACACCATTTCCGATATTTAGAACTTTTTTGTCGAAGATTTCTATGATATTTCACTGTCCAGCGAATACGGCGGGATTTTGAGGTCGGCCATGCTTGGTGACGTCATTTGTGGGATGTTTGTACTTGTTTTGGTGTGTATGGATAGAGGGAACCTCTAGCTATAGCAAGGGTTTCCCAAATAAGAGTACTCTGCATTTCGGATTGGATTTTTTTAGGGGTGGTAACAACCCCCCTTTCTGGAGCAACCCTTTCTATTCATTGCAAACTGTAAAGTGGCACAACGTCGATTTTAGGCAGCTTTAGTTAATTGGTCATATCTCAAGATTGACAAAACCAAATCAGATGAAATAAACGGAATATGAAAGCTAATCGTTATGTCAATCAACATGTATACAACATGTATACAATTGTTACACCAAATTCTGTAAGTTCATGGTCAATAAGTTGGGTAAACAAGTGCACAGTTTTTTTGAGACACCCTGTACTAACCCTTACCCTACTATACCATACAGAACCACATGTCCAGCAGCACTTCTAGGCATGTGCATTCAAGTTCTATCCCATGGTAAACTCAAAACCCTGGGTATGTGGTCTGTGAAAATTAAGCCTGTGAAGCCCAATGCTCGTGGTGTGGTGGTTGCGTGATCTCGCCTGTCGTCCTGTGACCGGGGTTCAATTCCCAGAGGCGGCAGATATTTTTTCTGTTTTTCCTATTTAACCCCTCCCTCTGTTGTTCGGTTCATCCTCACTGCACACTTCTAGGGTTCCGGGTTAACAGGTGTAGATGCTTGCCTGGTGTAGAGACTTACAAATGCCTAACTTTACACTCAAATACTAAGCAAAATGCCTAACTTTACTCTGAAATGCATGCCTGGTGTAGACCCACAAATGCCTAACTTTACTCTGAAATGCTTGCCTGGTATAGACCCACAAATGCCTAACTTTACTCTGAAATGCTTGCCTGGTGTAGACCCACAAATGACTAACTTTACTCTGAAATGCTTGCCTGGTGCCTGGTGTAGACTCGCAAATGCCTAACTTTGATCTCAAATAAATAAACAGCTCAACAAAAGAAATTACTATGCCAACAAATCTTGATTGGCCACCACTTGAAAAACCAGGACTCGTATTCGCCTCAACATGATGTACAGAATTGTTTTTTAAAAAATTGACAAAAATGGGTCGGTTGGGCTCGTAGAACAGGTTTTATTTGTGTGGCATAATACTTGATACTTGATGGTTGTACTGGCCAACACTCCATGTAGAGTCATCCGGTCAGGATATGATTTGCGCATGTAGTGTTGCTGTGTTTAGTCTTGCTTTTCTTGAGCTTGTTGTAGGTGCGTTGTTACTGATTTCTTGAACGATTCACTCGAGTTTAGATTGGCAATGTTTTCCGGTAGTGAGCTCCAGTCTGTTATGGTACGTGGTATAAAAGAGTTTTTATAGCAGTCCTTATTTGTGGATATTGTGGAGTAAGCCAGAGAGTGGGAATGTCGTGATTGTCGTTGGGCAGGCTGCAGGAGGTTGTCAATGGGCAGTGACAGATGACCGAGTTTCGCTTGATGGAATATGCTGAGGCGTCTGGTTTTCCTTCTGATGTTAAGTAGTTCAAGTTTGAGGTCCTTGACCATTTGGGTAGCACAACCAGGTGTACGTGACTTGTAATCATTGGTAATGAAACGTGCCGCCCTTTTTTGAACTGATTCAAGCTTGTCAGTGTTTTTCTTTGTGTAGGGGTCCCAAACGGTTGCGGAGTACTCAAGCTTTGGTCGTACCAGGGATTTGTAAGCCACCTCCTTCGTAGATTTATTGCATGAATGTAAGTTTCTTTTAATGAATCCAAGTGTTCGGTTTGCTTTTGCTGTGATTTCCTTTATGTGCTGGTTCCAGTTTAGTTTGTTGTTATAAGATAGTTGTGTTAAAATAAAACACACACAAATTCCCTGAATTCAGTTAATTATTTTAGGAGCCTGTTGCCACAAGTGGTGCACATGAATGAAGTCACCTGGGGACTAAGATTCTGACCTGGCCCTCCACCAGGCTCTCAAGTATCCGACTCAGCAGTGGCCATGACCCCCTCAAGTTTTTTTACTCGGTACCTACCACCCACCCTGCTCTAAATAACAACCACCAAACTGACCTACCCTACCTACATGCAAGGTTTGTTTGCCCGTACAACAGGGTTGTTTTTTCCCTGTTGCCTAAGGGAGAAGTTGACAGCATAGATGATGACATCACGTCTTGTCAATTGGCTTCACTTACTTAAAGGCATATTATGTGATCTTTTCCAGGGAGAGCCCTCTATTCATGATTTCTTTTAGGAAGTAGATTTTCTTACAGATTTACATTTCGGATCATAAATCATGAATATATTCCAAGTTACAGAGCGACACGATTCCTAATTACCACAAAATCATGGTTTTACAGTGAATTTAGACTAGAGAAAAATAAGTTTATTTTCACTCTAAAACCATAATTTTGAAGTAATTAAGAATCGTATCGCTCTGTAACTTGGAATGTATGTACGATTTATGATCAGAAATGTAAATCTGCAAGAAAATCTGCTTTCAATTTTTTTTTCGATGTTGAGGGCGTTCCCTGGAAAGATCACATAATATTATAAATATACCTTTAATGAGCTGCAATCAAGGAAAATGATAGTTGGCACACTTGATACAATTTAATACAACTATCCCTGTGCTCACAATAGAGAACCGACTTGGGACATAGCACTCTTTAATAGCACGCAGAGGTCTCCCCCTCTCTCTCATCCTTCTCCACCCCCCATCAATCAATGTTGAGCTGCCAAAGCTTCTGATGACATGTGGCTCGGATCAACATTGCCTCGTGGGAAAGGGGCATTTTTTTCTTTAATTGGGACAAAGTGTGCCAACCTTTTTTTCCTTGATTGTGGGTGATATCCAGAGTCATAGTGTGGTGTGATCAAACAAATACTACAGGGGCGAGTCCAAATATTCAGGTCCCGATTTTATCGATTAAATTAAAAACAGAAATTAATCGATTTAATGAGATGCATACAATGTATATATTGTAAGCTAAAACATAATTTATTTTTATTTCGTTCGAATTGATCAGTCCTAAAAATGTACGCTTTTCAAATTTAAGAAGTATTTTTACTCATTTTTCAAAAATGGGACATGACTATTTTGACTCACCCTGTATGTGGTTTATATCACAAAAATATGGCAGACTATTTCCCCTTTGTACTGGCTGATTGTCATTAACCCTCAACCATTAAGAAGGTTGGTTAATGAGAGGCACATGGCCTGTAAATGGGCAAAAATAGTTTGCATTATTTCCCCTCTATATATCGTCAGCCTGCTTCGATAATTGCCTGACTCACTTTTCAGCGAAATTGAGTTTTTTTGATAAATTATGACTTCATTAAGTCATTGACAAATCAAAAGTGTTGATAAATGCACAATTGCAATTCTGCCTAAGTCAGCCTTGTGAGTTAGGCAGATTGTAATAATTATGTAAAATGTTTAAAATGGGTCATATTAACTCATATTAGGCATATAACAAGCCACATTTCACATAAAGGCATATCCCCAATCTAATGATATCCAACAGGTACTGCTCCTGTTGGAATTCACCTGTATTACTCATGGTGCTATTTAACCTATCGTCAGCCTGCTTTGATAACTGATAACTCACTTTTCCTATTTTTGTTGTTTTCTCAATACTAGAAAAAATGAGTTAGGCAAATATTGAAGCAGGCTGACTATATGTATGTAGCATTTGTTTACTACTATGTATTTCTACAAAGTACAATTTTCAGGGAATTATGATAACTCACCAGGTTGGTCAGGAAGAACAGGCACTTTTTTCGCAAAGGTGTCGCACACATTTTAAGCATGCATATTCTAAACAAATTCGGCTTTCATAATTTCTTTTTAAATCGAAGATTGCATTATCATGTCCCTTTTGGACACACCACTGGGTTTTCACCAGTTTCATTGATACCTTGTGGTATCACTGAACCAGTCAGCCATGACAATTCATGTGTTTAATATATTGTCACCTTGGCTTTAAGGTGCCGGGCTCTAATCAAATTTAATTTTGATGCAATGGTCGAATTTTAAAATTCTTTTTATAAAATGAAAGTCAAATAATGTGACGTGTTCTACCAAAACCAGACGGAATTGGGCGGAGCTCCAAACTGAGAAATAGCCCAAAACATAATTGGGGGTGATTTTTTTGGGAATTTGAGTTTCTGGTAGATAATTAATCTTCAGAGTGTTTATAACAATATTGTGAAAGATTCAGATTAAAAAATCATCCTAAATGTATGTTTCAGTGATTTAGAAAAATCCTAGTTCTAGAAAAAAGCCTAGTTCTAGTAACTTAAAAGGGCGATATCTCAGTTTGGAGTTTTCATAAAGACAGTAAAAGACGAACTTGAAAGTGATGTAACTCCCCTTTTGGAAGTCCGTTAAAAAAAAAGAGAGGTACCACTGTAAAGCTGAAGACCTCTAGTTTAATAATCAATTACTAACTCAATGTTGATATCTTGCCCAATTGTGTCTGGTTTGGGTAGAACACGTCACATATGTGGTATCTTAGGTTTTGGTTTTCAATATGCAGGAATGTTTGTGAAGCTTTTGTGAAAAAAATGACTGTTCTTTCTGACTCACCCTGTATGCAATTAGAAAATATACTGTATAAGGAATTTAATTTCTTTAAATGTTTCTTATTACTTCTCATATATGTGACCAGTTATGTCAAAAAGGACATGTTGTCAGCAAACACAGTTTTGTGATATAGGCCAATATATTTGGTGAAATATAAAGAAGAGAATACACAAAAATATGCTTCTTCAGATCATATATTGTGATTAAAAAGTCCGATTACCTTCAACATCATCACTTCATCACAAGGTATAAACCTTCAGCAATTTTACACACATGGATATTAAAGGTATATTATGTGATCTTTCCAGGGAACGCCCTCAACATCGAAAAACAATTGAAAGCACATTTTCTTGTAAATTTACATTACTGATCATAAATCGTACATACATTCCAAGTTACAGGGCGATACAATTCTTAATTACTTCAAATCATGGTTTTAGAGTGAAAATAAACTGTCGGGTTATCACGGCAGTTTATATTTTCACTCTAAATTCACTCTAAAACCATGATTTTGAGGTAATTAGGAATCGTATCGCTCTGTAACTTGGAATGTATGTACGATTTATGATCAGAAATGTAAATCTGCAAGAAAATCTACTTTCTAAAAAAAAATCATGAATAGAGGGCGCTCTCTGGAAAAGATCACATAATATGCCTTTAAGTTCAAAATTGAACATGACTTTAAACAAGTCCAAAATGTAATCTAAATACTGATTATTACACTGACATGATATTGTAAACTCTTTTTACATAACTTAGGCAAAAAAAAAAAAAGAGTTGAAGAGAAATCTAGGGTCGCTATTTTTTTATTTTTTTTCCAAAAAAAATGAAAAAAAAAATTGAAAGAAGCACATAACAATAAAGAAAGATGAAAACGTGTTTTTGAGTAGTATCTGCTTGTTTAAAAATAAAAAAAAAAATCAAAAAAATCAAAAAAATCAAAAAATAAATAATAAATAAATCAAAAAAACCAAAAAAAATTCTTTAAAACATGTTTTTGTGCAGTAAATTTTCAAAAATTTTCAAAAAAAAAATTAAACAAAAAAAATCCGACCGTCCGACCCTGAAAGGGCAAGTCAACTTTTTTTTGTGTGTGGCCTTATCAAGGTTTCAATACCCAATCCTGAGTTCAAAAAAACAAACAATGGGACCAATGTCTATATTTACTTACCGTATTATCCCTATTAAGCGCCCATGACCTACCAAAAAGTGACTACCAAAAAGTAACACCTAATAAGCGCCCATCTTTTAGCCACTGCAGCTCAAAATAAAGCATGAAAGTAGCGTCCCGAAAGTCCCGGCATCAACAACATGTTGGTGATCGACGTATTGGCGGGTTGTGCACATTTTCCACCAAAAATGTGCATCAAAATTCGGAAACAATTTGACAGTTTCCATGTAACTTAATAAGCGCCCATCCAAAATGACTTTGCTAAGAGCTCTGGGCGCTTATAGGGATAATACGGTACTTGGTTTGGTTACCATGCATGGCAATGACCAAATCTACCTGCAATCTTGTTTAAAACCTGTTGGGACACTATACACGTGCGCATGAAATATCTTCCAAAATGAGCAAAAAGCTGTCAGTTGAAATTATGATAGTCAAAACTAGTTAATGTAAAGCTGCCACCCCTCCCCCAAACCAATGTTGGGACTGATATACATGTATATAACACAGCCTGTTTGCTGGACGATGCTTTTATATGGACCAACATTGAGTTTAGGGGGAGGGACTACCATTTCACAGGACATGCAGGAAGTGTACCAACAGTTTTGAACATGATTGTGGGTCTACAACACCCTGTCAGTCAGGTTTTTTTTCTAAAAACGGTTCATGGTATTTCAAATTACGAATTTAAAAAAGGGAAAGAATAAAAAAAACCTACTACAAAATCTTTATAGTGTCAAGTATGGGGGCGGTCAGCCATGTAAATCATTGTTTCTCTGAACTGATTACCATTCATAGAAAACGACAAAGTGTATTATATTTCATTTACATTATTATTTTGTTTATTTCTTGCAGTACACATCATACTATTCGTGTGAGATTATATCTCATATCATAAAATTCATATATTATGGGATTCACTTGATGGTTTCAAAAAGACAAACTGTCCATCCGTTCAAAAGATACAGCATTCTGAAAAAAGGCTAACCAAAAAGGCAACCAAAAGGCACATACGGACACATGGATGGACGCACAGACATTGACACGACAAAATCCCCTTCAGGTTTTACAAACCAGGGGGATGATGATTGAAATGCACTAATTTTACACTGCTAAACTAAATAAACTTCTCAAAAAAAGTTTGTCCATTTCTTCCAATCACCGAATTTTTGTATATCAATTCTTGATATATCCATATTTACGATAATACACAATTTGTAACAATAACTTGCTCCAGTGCTCAGCAACTTACTTGAGAACATAAGGAGGTCTCAATCTGAAGGTGCCAAAATCATCACTATTTTCTGCTCAAAGTCAATAGTGCATTCTTCTACAAGAGTTGTCAATGTAACGCTTCATTGAACAGATATTCAAGTCGTGTTGGTTGAGATTGGCACTGTTGGTTATCGTGCTCAATTTTTCGCGATTGTTTGGGAATGGCGACGGCACGTCGTCACCCCTCCTCTCAAGTTTATGACTCGACAGTACCCTCACCCCACGCTCTGAAATTTCTGACTCGGCAGCAAGTTGACAGCCAGGAATTTCTTGTTGGTTCACGCCCTTATTATGAAAAACCTAGCTACGCCACTGCGACAGAATTGTTCTTTTGAGCACGAAATAGTGATGAATTTGGGACATTTTGAATGAGAACTCCTTGTCATAACTGTGTGCTATCAGAACGAGCCACCTAGGTATCTGGATGAATGGGTCTGGGAGTGATTGTGGTATAAAGGGTGTGACTAGCTGTGAAGATTAAACTCTTTTGCTGATTAGCTGTGAGTCTTTACACACACATTTTCACTGCGTTAACTTATCACATACAAATCAATGATTTCCTATACCTAGTGCAACTTTGCTGTTGTTATGTGCAGTCATTGAAAACACCATAACTTTAAAAGTATCCATTCTATTTTTTTGAATGAGGTATCAAACCGCGGAGAAGAAATTTGCTCATTTAATGTATATCTCAGATTTTTGGTACCGATTATCTATTTGGAATTAGCCAACCTCAAAGCACCTTGTCCGGGACTTTTTGTGCTAGGTGTAGATAGATATAAGAACACTGGTCTAAGGAGTCTGGCTATGGTTTAGACATCACATGGTAAACAGTCGCCCTGATAAAGCATGCTAGACTGTACAAGAAAATCTTCGAAATTGTGTACTGTCTGTAAGTCCCAGCCATGCACCAAGTCTTTGACGGAATAAAGTGCACCATATAATAACAACAGGTAGTTTATTCTACCGTGTAATTGATGTATGCCTGGGACCTAAATTGGGTCAAACTTGCTCAATCAGTTCCAAATTGGCGAGAAATGTTTGGTTCTTATCTCTCCGCACGCAAAAGTATTCAAGCATAAGCAAGATTTTTGGGAAATACAAGCGTCATGCATACAATGACACTGCGACTTTGGCACCATAATGCACCATGCAGGAGTTTGCGCGCGACGCTCTTCTGAATTCCTTCGCTGCTGTAAACAGGTTTCGCCAATTTGAAACTGACTGAACTAGAGTAATAAGGGTCGCTAGTCATAAGGCTCATTATTCATGATCTACCCTAACCCTAACCCTTATAACCCTAACCTTATGACTAGCGGGTAGACCCCTCACCCCAAAATTACACTTTTTCCTAAATGTTCTTTGGTTTATATCATATAATTAATAATTTCCACTTTCAATTAACATCATCTCCTTGCCATTACATCTTCTATATCTCTCATCTCCTTCGGACACTCTTCACTGAGATTATCTGGTTCCTTGGCGGTGATTAGGATGTCGTCCTCTATGCGGATGCCAATTCCTCTGTATCTTGCTGGTGCAGAGAGGTCACTCATGGGAAAATACAAACCTGCATTTGGTATAGAAACAGTGAAATCAAAAATATTCAAAAACAATATGAATTGGTAGTTTGCATTATGAGTGATGGTCACTCACGGGAAAATACAAACCTGCATTCAGTATAGAAACAGTGAAATCAAAAATATTCAAAAATAGGATGAACTGGTAGTTTGCATAGAGTGATTAAGTTCAGTAGTTTTACATTGAATTCAGTTTTAAGAAAAGGAAGATATTTTCCATAATGTTATAAAAAAACATAGATTGAAAACCTAGTATTACAATAAGTCCTCAGTAATTTCAAATTCCAGTCATTACACCAGCCAATTGGTTGATGTTACCATAGCCGATAATATACAGGGCGTCCCTAAAAGAAGGGTGCACATGTTTTCGCAACTTGTTTACCATGAAGTTCTAGTGTTTGGTGTTATATGATTATACACACGGAAAGAGGAAACACTTAGCTTTCAGATGCCGTTTATTTCATCTCATTTGGTTTTGTCAATCCTGAGATATACCCAGTTTATCAAAGCTACCCAAAATCAATGTTGTGCCACTTTTACAGAAAGAATGATTGTAAGCGTAACTAACATTTGGTCTATCCATGGTCATCATTCATCATTCATCAATCGTATTGAAACGTTGGGGATGGCATTTGGCTAGACTCTTTAAAAAGAGACTGAGGAACAAAAATGAATCAATTAACTTAAAATGTTGTCCTTGGAATATGTGTTAAGGGATTTATACGTGCCTGATTTATTATGGGTCCCCTGCCCTTCCACTTCTCATGTCTTAGTCTTCCAGAATATTCTTTAATATTCATATTGGTGCTTGTACCATTTTACCAACTATTTCCCATACTCCTTTGCAGGTGTATTACTAGATGGTATAAGTGAGTGTTTGGGAAATAAATGGCAAACTCTCTGATGAATTCAGCTGGACTTCTCATTTCATGATATTTTATACCATGAACATCCTCTCTTTTATCTAATGTAAATTGAGGCCGCACCCCGCCATGTGGAAGTCTGTGTTGTTTTGAAAATGTAGGCCCAAATGAACATTTTGTGAAACCTCTTCAAAAGGACTGGTTTGAATCATTTAACAATCATTTTTATATTCAGTTCTACTTGGATACACATACACTCATTCTAATATTTAAATCTATTTAATCTCAATACAAAAATATTATTTTACAAACACTGGTGAAGGGCAATCGTACAAGTGGAAGTTGTATTTGAGGAGTAAACCTTTGAAACTGTAAAGTGGCACAACATTGATTTTGGGTATCTCTTGTTAATTGACCATATCTCGGGATTGACAAATCGAAATCAGATGATATAAGCAGCACCTGAAAGCCAGGTGTTTATTCTTTCAATATGCATAAACATCTTACACCAAATTTTAGAACTTAATGGTCAACAAGTTGGGTAAACATGTGCACCTTTTTTTAGGGACACCCTGTAGTTTCCTTTATCATAAAAGTTGTCGAACATTTCACACTGACTACCTTACATTTAGAACAGCAAAACATTTCCCTATGAATCAGAGTAATGTAAATATGAGACCTGAAGTGAAACTGACCTTCAGTGAAAAAAGATGAAAATCCTAAAAAGGCTGAAAAACAGTGTAAAATTGGGGTAAAATAGCTTAAATTGGGCTGAAAACAAAAGAAAACATGAACATTTAAGAAAAACAGAAACTGAAATCAAATCAGTTGAAGAGCTAAATATATGCCCAAATTATGACTCAAGGGTGATTGATTTTATCTAATCCAAAATATACCCTATTTCAATAAAATCGATAAAAAACAAGTCTAGGCTAAGTGTTATTAAGTCAATAATTTTACAAAGATACAATGAGTAGAAACACCAAACAAAAACAAAAACATATGAACGAACAAACAAACAAACATTAGGGTCCAATTGAAATGAAACGATACAAAAGATAGAAAGTGAACCCCCCCCCCTCCCCCGAAAGAATACAAACACAAAACCCCCAACAAACAACCAAAAATAAAATAAAACAAATAAACAACAAATTACCTGGCTCAATCGTGATGATCATCCCAGGTTGTAGTTGTTTGCTACGGGATTCTTGTGGTGTATCGTGGATATCCATTCCTAGATAATGGCCAACATGATGTGGACAGTACTTTCTGGTTATCTGTGATACAATTAACAAAACATGCATTCAAATTGTATTATTATCGTTACACAATACTTGATTGTGTTATTGATATCCATATAGTAGAGTCATTTCCATGTGATCCGTGGCCAGTTCTAGGATACATCATTCATGTACCTTTTTTTCTTGATGGATTTGTCAAGGTGGATTAATTTTAAGAAAAATTAGCTCCTATTTACCTCCCAGAGTGACGGCAATCAATTTATAGCGCAAAATCCAAAATGGCCGCCATACAAGGGCCCCAAAATTCAAATGGCTTCAATTAAGCTAAAAAGCATACCAAATTATTCGGCTGAGCACAAGGATTCCGAAAAAGTATAGTTTGCCTACCTCTGATGTTTGGTTAACGCGTTATCGGGTAAAACGTGAAAAGGTCATTGACCTTTACACACAGGGACAGAATTTAAACTTTTGGCAGAATACAAAGGGTGCGACTAGCTGTGAAGATTAAATTTCTTTTGCTGATTAGCTGTGAGTCTTTACACACACATTTTCACTGCATAATCACACACAAATCAATAATTTCCCATAGAAAATCATTTCTAGTGCCACTTTGCTGTTGTTATTGAAACATCAAACGGCGAAGAAGAAATTTGCTCATTTAATGTTTATCTCAGATTTTTGGTACCCATTACCGGTATCTATTTTAAATTAGCCAATATAACATCAAAGCACTTGGTCAGGGACTTTTTGTGCTAGGTGTATGTTTCATTGTGTTGTATCCAGACAGATCAATAACCATGGCTAAAATGCAATACAAATGTAAGGGAGGGAGTAAACTATTTAGTTTTAGTGTACTCATTAGAAACAGAGACCACCATATCTCCAGTTACATGTAGGTGCATTATTGGTCATTATGGAAAAGAGTGTGGAAATCTGGTCTGATGCACATATCTAACCGTTGCAAGTCAGTGATGAACACCTTTTCACCACGCTATCGATGGTCAGTGGAGCAGAAAATGACCAATATTGCAGCTAACTCCCAAACTTATTGTAATGACACTCAGATAAACAGAATTTCAATATTTCTCACTTTTATACATACCCTATACAATTCAGTACCGCTCAGCTTCTTACTGACAATACCAAGATCTTGTAATCTTTGGCTAAGACCCATCAACATGAATGAATTAATCTGGTCCAATGTGGTACCTATGCGACACATATCGATGCATTCTTTTTGCACAGAAAGAACAGCTTCATACAACTCGGCCTGAGCGCCGTTGTATTTCCCATTGACCGGCCAGGTTCTTGTGATGTCGCTTCCGTAACCATGGTATTCGCATCCGGCGTCCATCAGCACCATTTCTCCATCTTGGACTATCTGATTGTTGATGATGTAGTGTAAAGTATTTGCTCGATCACCGCCAGCAACAACCGGTGGGTAGGCTAGAAACTCTGCACCGCGAATCCGACATTCAAAGTCAATCTTGGCATACAGGGCAGATTCGTTGATTCCTGGTCGCGAGTACGACATCACCTCAGTAAATGCCTGAGAAGCCAATGACGCAGACTTCCGCATTAGATCGCATTCTGCCGGTGATTTGGTGACCCGCAATGCATTCACTGATGGTTCTAAGTTATTGATTGAGTGACCCTGATTTATACATGGCTTGATCATGTGGCTCAACACATCCTGATGAAGTGCATTGTGGGTGCTTTGAGATTTGAGCGCATCGTACCACACAATCGTGTCTTTTCCTTCGCTATACCTATGCAATGCCTCGTTTAAGTTCTCAACAGTATACGCTTCATCCATACCGATAAACTGTAGAGCGCCATCAGTCCCCGCTCTAGGACCGTCCCATAATTCCCTATCAGGATCACGCTTACGGACAAACAAAGTTGATTTATGTTCCGGCAAGTCACGACCAGGTAGACTCTCTAAAACTAGCACACTATCAGGTTCCTGTAACCCACACAGGTACAGGAAGTCCGTGTTTTGTCTGAAGGGGTATGTTATACCATCCGACATGTACTTTGTATTCGCGGACAGGACGATAACCACATGACGATTGCCTCCCTTGTTTCTTCCGTGTGCTGATCTTTTGATGGATGACATCAGCTGAAGGCGCCGATATTTATATTCTTTGGCAGATATTCCTGGTGTGATTTCGCCCGGCTTGAGTAGATGTTCATGCGTGTGTGGTGTTGGCTGGCCAATATAACGTTCCAATGTTGCGCATGATGCTGATTGCTGCAAGAGCCCTGAAATATACAACATGGGAAACAAAAATAATCATAACATTAATTCAATTCCAGGGTTAAATAAAAAGGCCAGATTGAATGATTGGTAAAAATCAATTCCAGGATAACAATAATTTTGAAATTTCGCATTTTACAAACAGGGTTCCACAAAGCAGGGCGGTTTTTGGAAAAGCTGGGTAACTTTTTTGTCGTTGAAAATAATTTCCTTGGATAATGTGGGTAGGAGGTTAGGGTTAAATGAGGGTTTAATGAGACATGCCAACTACAAACATACATAATGAAAGAAAAAATACCAATAATCATATCCAACAAAATTATACTCATTAAAAAGAAGGTGGGGTCGGACGTACATTTTGAGGGGTCAGACGTACTTTGGCAAATAATTCACACAGCCCCCTTTGATCTGCTCCCTCTGTCATCATTCTGTAATGGTATCAGCCTATCTATAGTGTTGATCCTGTACTTCCATGTTATGATAGTTTGATGGCTCATCTATTCACTTACAGTGCATATCCTCTTGAAAATGTGCATAATCTTGTAATGTACGTCCTACCCCACTGCTATTTTTACCCCAAAATAGGTGTTTTGGCTCTCTACAAAATAATGCCCAATTTCATCAAAAGCATAAGTCAGATATAATTATAAAGTTATGTAGTGACCCTATGCTGGGGAGCGATATTTAATACGGCAGGGGGGGGGGGGGGGGGGGGGGGGGGGGGGGAGTGAGCATTTTAAGGGGGGAATCCGAATTTTTCTCACAAACTTGAGGGGGGAATCTGAATTTTATTTCAACCTTTTGGGGGGAATCTGAATTCAAATAAGTACTAAGATCGCTTTTTTTTGGGTGCTACGCGCGCATTTGTCCCCAATACAACAAATAGATTTCATTCTTTGAAGCTTGTTTCAAAAGCCAAAATGTACCTCAATCTTGGACAAATTTGTGTTAAGTATCAAATTGTTATATCGGGTTACTTGACCTGTATAATGATTTACAGTGGTATGAATTTGCTATTTGCATAAACATTCAAACTTAAATTATGTTAAACTATGTAGCATAAGCATGACCAATATTCTACGACATCGCGCCATGGCATGCCAGCGTTTTGGGCGCAACGCCCTTTAGGCTTTTGCGCCCTTCTGAATTTATTATTTGCTGCTGCTGTAAACAGGTTTCACCAATTTGGAACTGACTGAACTAATTAATAGTACTACCACAACTACTACTATCATGAGTCAATGCGGCCCTTCCATGGAAAAACAATCTATCTTGAAATTTGACGTTTTGAGAAAAAGGGCATTGAAGTTGCCTCATTTTCTTTTTTCTGTCTTTTAAATTTTGGGTAATGGCAATCATTTAAAATAAGAGGGCATTAAATAATATTTCTTTGGCTGAAGTTTGATTATTTTTTAGCAAGTAGTTAATAAGTTATTGCACTTTTTGTTGAGTTAGATTGTTTTTCCATAGAAGTTTAACTTAAAATTTACGTTTCATTTCTATGGAAAAACAATCTATTTAGAGATAGATGGTTTTTCCATAGAAGTTTAACTTAAAATTTACGTTTAATTTCTATGGAAAAACAATCTATTTAGAGATAGATGGTTTTTCCATAGAAAAAATCACACCGCTTAAATACATGTTACTGAGTAATTAAGTTTTCAATATACATTTCTCATACTTTCAAGCAACTTTTGAACACATCACGTTATGGAAATGAAAATAGAGAGAATAATGTATTCATAATAACAAATTCCATCAAACTTTTATTAATTCAGCTTATTGACAATCTTAAGAAAGATCTTATATGCACACAATTGAATGACATTTCAAAATGTCTTTACAGTAATAATTCAATGACAATGATAAGAAGTGATCTGTGTGTAGGTTACAGATAGCAACGAAGAACTTCAGGATGTAATCCTTCTACTGGAAAAGCCAACGGCTCATCAAATGTTTTGAAAGATGTTGTTTCCAGCTGACATTAAGAATGGTTCAAGACCAAGAATACAGAGAATATATAATAATGCTTATTGTGACAAGGGCCTGTACAATTTTAAATAACATTACACTTACACATCCTGATAGCCGTGATGACAAGAAAGTATGGTACCTGAATGTTTGTGAGCTGGTGAAGTTTAGAAACTTGTTCGCATTTAAGTTAATAATCTTCCATGATTTCAAGATCGGCAACTGCATTATTTGTAGGCAACTGTTGGAAGAAAATACGTTTGTGTGCTGGTAGGCTGGTGCTCAACTTCAACTATTGCTCTTTCTTGATGCTTGGTATGCCACGTTCTGCTTCCATGGAAGGTAAGCACTCTACTGTGTAGTCATTCTTGTTCAACTTTGCTTGGATCTCTCTTGTTGTTGTCTTTTTGAGGAAATCCAGTTCACGGTACTCCTCTTGATCAAATGCCTCCTTGTAGTACAACTTCAAAGAGCCTATTCTGAATTCAACAATCTTCATTGTTTTCAGGAGAACCGGCACTTTCTTACTGTCATGAGAAAACAACTCCATTGAAGGTAGTCTAGTTGAACACATGAAATATTCTTTCTTGATCCTTTAATCTGCTCAATGTAATCTACCATGTCTCCCAGATACCGTAGTTGCACTTGGTGAATTTTGTTTGGATATTGGCATGGACACTATCTGCCGGCATAAAACTGTGTCCGGGTTCAAAATACTTGAAAGTGATACGATTTATGGCAGTACTTGGATCACTGACGATGCGAGGCATAGCAGAAAATAAAATCCAGCACTTGTTTTGTGAGCTACAGTTATCCCCGTAGAAAATTATTGTAGATGCTTCCCTATGTTTTCGACAGAACTGGTAGTAGGTGCTTGTGATGTTGAATGCCTTTCTTCCAGCACTGGCCTCATGCCAAAGAAAGCATGTGGTGGGAGCATTCTTCCCTGGACAAGCAAAAATCTCATTGAAGAGGACAAGTTTTCTGCTGAAGTAGTAGTCTTTTACTGGTAATTTAGGCATTGGTATAGCTTTCTGCATGTCCACACTAGTGACAATTGTAGAACCATCAGCGACTTCTTCCATCAGGGCAGTATCCCTGTGCAAAGCTTCTCTGGCTTGATTTTTGTTTTTCTTGTGGTCAGGATAACCCACACACAGATCACATTCACAATCTTCACACTTGAGCTCTTCAGATGCTGATGCTGTAGTAGGCTTAGAGTGTGCCTTTTCATGATCATCGCATCTTTTGCACTTGTCATTACTGGGCGGTGAGAATGTGATATTTAATTTATGGAAGATGTTGTGGTAAGGGGAGACGTCAAAACTCGACCGCCCGTTGACTGCCGGTTACGGGCGGTTCCGCCCGGTTCTTTCAGGTCAAATGTTTTACTGGTATATGAATATTCGCGCATGCAACACTGAACAACCGCCGGTTGACTTAATGCTGTAATCTGACCAATTTACACTATCAATCTGTTACTTTGCGGTCATAATAGCTCTCTCTATAATCGTTCTATAAAAAAAAAACATTCATAGACTTTCGGTATTGATTTTAAAAAGTTAATTGAGCTATAAACAGATTAAAAAAGCCAACCCCAGCGAAAATCAATAGCTGTATTGTACTGGCTGTCAACTGAGACTTTTAAGTCTTAAAAGAGCCCATTACTTCAAGATGTTATTGCTCACGTGTGTGACGAGGCACTTTCAACCGGTCGTGTTCACCAGAGTGTTACTATTTGACCTCATTATGTGCGTATATTATAACAGACGACACGTTTTGTGAGAACCGAACGGAACCGGCCGTAACCGGCGGTTGCCGGGCGGTCGAGTTTTGACGTGATCCCTAATATTGGTATGAACATTTCTGAAATTGATTTTGAATGAACTTTTCATGCATTTGTGCAATACTGAGTTCAGTTGGTAGGTAACGCCTGTTGGGAGCGTGTTCACGCCTATAGTGTGAGACTTGTGGCCGGTATGATTCTATGTGTGAGATAACTAAATCTCTATATCCTTCGGGAAATTTGTTTGGCGGCTGACACCTACCTCTACCATCAGGGGCTGTATCAAACACAATATTGTCAGTTTTTCTGTATTCTTTAGTGCAAAATCAACGCTTGTTGAATTTAAGAAACCCAATGTATTCAAAAAGAAAGTTTTGCATACTATATTCCCTCCTAAAGTCCAAATACGAGTATTTGACCTTCGGGACTTTCCTTTTGTTGTTTGGTACTGTTTTTTTTTTTCTTCAATGTTCGTAGCCAGCCATGTTCTCCTTCTGCTGTAATCCATTTGCCAAAATTTCTGCCAAATATCTCTTCTCTGATCTTCTGACATTTTTTCATGGCATTTCTTCCTACAATTTTTCCCCTCACAAGATTGCCGCATGGGGTGCTTCTTTCTATCCCTTTCGTTGCGCTCTTCGGAACTGTAACGCTTTTTCTTAGCTGAGAAAAAAAAAGATATATACAGAGTGTCTCAAAAATGTATCCAAAAATACTTGGATGTAACTTCTGTTATTTATATGATACGAACTTCTTTTGTTTAATTAGGCTAAAATGAAAGCCGCAAAAATATGTAGGGCTGCATATCAATAATGCAAAACATCAGTAAAATTTTCTCTTTTCAGGTTTTCCAAACTTTAAAAACAAAATTAAAACTGCTTTCCATATTTACAGCATTTAGATGTCCGTTTCAAACAGATTGCAAGCTTGCTTTTTATATTTATTTCTTACCATGAGGTGCTTGTATCTCCACATCTTCGGCATTGACTTGTTCTCCATTATCACCATTTGCTTGCGGTTGTGGTTGTTGCACAATATCTTGGGGATTTTGTTGGAAATCTGTTCTGTAGACGTAGCCTTCATCCACACTGCCTCCATCTTCAGCAAAGTCAGCATGCTGGTGTACCTCTACTGTCACTGAAATTTGAAACAAATTATATTTGAAATTAGAAATTTATTTGTTATGAAATGCACTAAAATTCCATTTTTGTGCTCTGCTCTGATTACACGTGATCCATTTATACCAAAATTGGCAATCATTAACTAGTATAGCCATGATTTGTGTACAAAATTTACCCTCTTGTCATACCTAATTTGCCATGCGGCAGATCCATAACGTTCATCTGAGTCTCGGTGCTGCAATTTTCATTATTCTCTACTTCTGGCTGGTCTCCGTTTTCTTGTTCTGATTATTATAAAAACAAAGTATTGTATCCATCTAAACACAACACCAAATGTAAGTCTTCCCCCCCCCCCCCCCCTCAACAGTTCGTCATAACATCGTAAGGTAAAACATTTGACCAATAAAACATATTAAAGAAATAATCCTATGACTGTTTCCTAAGTGTTGTTTGAAAATGAAAAATGTCCATGAATTCATGGCTGAATGAGCTCAAATGGAAGACAAAAACTGCCCTCCTCAAATGTCACAAAGGTTATGAATGGTACTTTTTTCATTTTTTCAAGAAACCCCAACAAATTTGGTACCATTGGACAGGGGATCAAAAATAATAAGATCCTCATTAACGGTACTCATGGGAATAACGATTGAAGACCAATGCAAAAGACGCGTTTAACTGCAGCTGCGCGATCACAGATTGCTGCGCGCACTACGCTGTCACTGCGTCGTGACTGTAAGCACCCGATGTGTAGGCCTATTAGTATTACGCATTACTCTGTAGGCCTACTTGAATCGACTCCACCTAGCGTTTAGACTTCTGTGCGTAAAAGTTGTGTTCTGCAAATAACGAGCATATTTTGTGAGACAGCCATAAGTCTAAGAACAATGGTATAATAACGCAAATCATAGCCTATGGAAGCAACTGGGCGAGAGGCCTAGCCTAGGCCTATGCTAGGCCTAGCCTATATATTTTATGCATCTGATTGGTCATGTTGCATAAGTTTGTAGCTTTCGTTTACATTTCATGTTAGTACCTGCTACTGTAACGGTCTAAAAATAATATTAATCATAGGCCTATACCTGAACTTAAAATATGCTACACACAACAACACATTTTTCATGTTAAGTTCAGGAAATAAGTAAGTTTACATGAACGCCCCGGCATGTCATTACAAAAATCATGCTAGAGTACCCTAGTATAAGCTTATAAAATGAATGATTTACAAGACATGCATCTAAATTTATTGCACATTTTCTTCTTCCTGTTTAGATACAAAATTACATCATTGTGGGCTTACCTTTTTTCTTTTTAAGAACTGTTTGTAGCATCAGATATCCTCTGCTAAATTAATTCATGACTGCAGCTGAGTGGCAAGTGAGGAAGTTAGAGTCATATGTCGCCCCCTAGTGGCCAAGGATTTCCACTGTAAAACCATCTAACTTAATATAGCTTTTCATGAAAAGCATTAAAATCTTTGTTAAAACAATCTATCTTATAGATAGATTGTTTTTGCATAGAAAATCAGTCAGCAATTTTTGCGCAATTATTAAGAAGAAGAATGTAAGTAGAGTTAGTCTGTTTTTCCATGGAACAGTTGAACTAAAAAAGTTCTATATTAAATTAACTTGTTTTTCCATAGAAATTGTAGCAAAAATGTAAAATTTGCCCAAGATAGCTTGTGCTATCTTCGAAACCAAGCAATATCGTGAAAATTGAATATGACCATTGAAAAGAGCGCCCTCGATTTACTTGGGATATGAACTTATCTCAAAAACCTCACAATTGAAGTTAGATTGTTTTTCCATTGATGGGCCGAATGACACTTTAGTATTATTGATGACCACTACATCAAAGTCAAACTGAAACCAGACCGGCCCAGACGTGGCCAAGACAAGCAGTACTCCGCCTTCCAGTGTGCATCAACACCATTTATTATGGATTCATTCTTCCCAGAAAGCGTTCGCCTGTGGAACGCCCTACCACAGCAAACCGTCAACATAAAATCCAGTGTGACATTCAAAGACACCATCCAAAACCCTGATACATAAAGTGATAGTGATAAACACCTCCCTCCCCTCCCCGCCCCAACAACTAACCGTCCACTCTCGCAAACTTCCAGTCATAATCCCTAGCTGATGGTTTTGGAAGTCAACTCTACAAGGTAAGGTACATAGGTACTGTATATAGCCTGTATTGTAAATTGTAGGCTTATACACCTATCAGTTGTAAGACGCACCCTATGACCCCCGGGAGTGGTGCGTCACTTTACCGAGGTGCGTCGACTTCTCATGTACCATGACGCACCCTGTGTCAAAAAAACGACGGACCATTGCCTTCCAAATACGCACCCTCCGTCAATTTTTGGACGCACCATTGGTGGATTCTGACGGACCATGACGACGCACCCCGTCGTCAGATATCGTTGACTATAACTGGATAAAACACGATCTACTGGAAATGAAACTACTTTTAATTCACGGGGGATCTGCCCTTATTCGATGTTGTCAACCCTGGCCCTCGAATAATTATATAGACCCCGGACCGGGACCGGGTAGGCCTATGTTTTTTATTTGAATCTCCTGCCGCACATCCCCGACCAAATTCAATTCCGGGGGCCTGTCCTACTACCTCTGTGTTCTTAGATTGTTCTGCGCTTGTGCGGAAGAGCGCAATGCTGATCCCCTATCTTATACCATGAAGATGCTTGTATACGTGACACTTCTCTTAAAATGAAAGGTTCTCGGTCTACTGCGGTTCCTTGTTTTTTTCGTTTGCCAAACTCTTGTATTGATGATCGAGTGATTTCAGGCATTTTAGAACATGCGGTATAAAATATCGGAGTGATGTTTGCGGTATTAAAGTGGAGCCTGGTTGGCGGTATTAAGGAGTTATGTGGTATAGTAGCCCTATAGCGTATATTTAAAGGTCGTATTTTGTTGTTCGTAAACAGATGTACACTGTGACGCACCCATGTAAAGTGACGGACCTTGACGCACCCTCCGTCATTTTTTTGACGGACCAAAGGCTGCCACGGACGTACCCTCCGTCAAAAAATTTTGGTAAACGACGCACCCACGACGCACCTCTCCCGGGGGTCATAGGGTGCGTCTTACAACTGATAGGTGTATTACTAACTACCATGACTACTGACTCACCACCGCTGTCCTGCTTACCAAATCCAAAAAACTGCCGCCTGATAATTGAAAATAGAGGATGTCTGATAAGGCGAGAACAATCACGAATTGGTAAAAGCTTCATGATTTAGGATTTCATGCGCAGAATATGAACAAATACAAAATATGCCGTTATAAATTAACAAAAATATATTTATAAGCTTATTTTCAAGGCAAATGTGAGAGCACCACACCAAATCAATGCGCAATTCGTGTAATCCTATAATAGTTCCGGAAAAGCACGGAGACTAGGCTTGTAAATGTGAGGTTTTCGGGCAATTTGTTTCTCCGGGGATGGTATGTTTGTATTTAAATGAACGAGTGGGACCTATCCGTTGCACCTACAATGATAAAATACGATATTTTTAATTTATCGACCTAAATAGTGCCCAGGGCGTAAGCACTTGCCTAAATGGTGAACAGGCATGCCAGAAAACGTGAAAAAGTGAGGGCGCTGTGTGCAGGTCCGTAGCGGAAAATTTAGCTTAATAACCCCTCATGAAACAAGGCTTAAATTAAAGTTGAGATGTTACTGAAAATGGTCATAGGTGACAAGTATGCAATAAATGTAACCGGAGGGTAGAAAAGGTGTCTTGAAATATGGCACTTTTACACGTATTTCAATGAGAAAGATATTTGGTGTGGTGCGCCCATGTGCAATGCTGCATAATCGTACTACAGGCTGTCAATAGTATTACTATTAGGGGGCACACCACTAAATCACTCCCCAATTGAAATACACGCGTTTCGGCCCTTTTTATCCCCTTCTGGTTTTATATCCCCCTGGTTTATAAAACCAGAAGGGGATTTTGTCATCATGTAATGTGTGTCTGTGCGTATGTATGTGGGGGTGTGTGTGCCTTTTGGTTAGCCTTTTTTCCAAATGCTGTATCTGTTGAAAGGATGGACGGATTAACTTCAAACCTTCAGTGATAGGTTAGTCTGCTTTAGTATACCTTTTTCCTTTTCTTTGTCACTCTATGAACAATACCGATAGAGGGCTCACTCCCCATGGACCGCTCCCCATCCTCTGACCTCACCCCGGGAAAAAAAGCAAAATTCAATATTAGCGCGTTAAGAAGGGGTGTGATACTATCGTGACGCATAAAAAGCATCGTCCCTAGTAATCCCTAGTGTGCTCAAGCACAGTTCTTTTGTAAATCCAATGCCAGTAGACCTTGTATTTGGTCGGTTCTCGGATGGGAAGTATCAGGGGGTGTTGTTCGATTGTGTGACAGTGAAATTATACAAGGTATACGAGTCGACTAGTGATAGGTAGGCCATGGTCAAACACTGTAGCTGCTTGTTTGGGGGTCTAATTTGCAAAGGTCATCTGAGGTCAAAGGTCATCTAGAGGTCAAATCGTAAAAGTTGGAGTGCCTTAGTTATATCCTGATATGAATTATGGGATGTCTTAGTTATATATCCTGATATGAAGTATGGGGTATCTTAGTTATATCCAGATATGAAGTATGGGGTGTCTTAGTTATATCCTGATATGAAGTATGGCGTGTCTTAGTTATATCTTGATATGAAGTATGGCGTGTCTTAGTTATATCCTGATATGAAGTATGAGAAGTCTTAGTTATATCCAGATATGAAGTTTGGGGTGTCTTAGTTATATCCTGATATGAATTATGGGATGTCTTAGTTATATATCCTGATATGAAGTATGGGGTATCTTAGTTATATCCTGATATGTAGTATGGGGTGTCTTAGTTATATCCAGATATGAAGTATGGGGTGTCTTAGTTATATCCTGGTATGAAGTATGGGGTATCTTAGTTATATCCTGATATGAAGTATGAGGTGTCTTAGTTATATCCTGATATGAAGTATGGGTGTCTTAGTTATATCCTGATGATATGAAGTATGGGGTGTTTTAGTTATATCCTGATATGAAGTATGAGGTGTCTTAGTTATATCCTGATATGAAGTATGAGGTGTCTTAGTTATATCCTGATATGAAGTATAGGTGTCTTAGTTATATCCTGATATGAATTATGGGATGTCTTGGTTATATCCTGATATGAATTATGGGGTATCTTAGTTATATCCTGATATGTAGTATGAGGTGTCTTAGTTATATCCTGATATGAAGTATGGAGTGTCTTAGTTATATCCTGATATGTAGTATGGGGTGTCTTAGTTATATCCAGATATGAAGTATGGAGTGTCTTAGTTATATCCTGATATGAATTATGGGATGTCTTAGTTATATCCTGATATGAAGTATGGGGTATCTTAGTTATATCCTGATATGTAGTATGGGGTGTCTTAGTTATATCCAGATATGAAGTATAGGGTGTCTTAGTTATATCCTGGTATGAAGTATGAGAATCTTAGTTATATCCAGAAATGAAGTTTGGGGTGTCTTAGTTATATCCTGATATGAATTATGGCGTGTCTTAGTTATATCTTGATATGAAGTATGGGGTGTCTTAGTTATATCCTGATATGAAGTATGGGGTGTCGTATTTATATCCTGATATGAAGTATGGCGTGTCTTAGTTATATCTTGATATGAAGTATGGGGTGTCTTAGTTATATCCTGATATGAATTATGGGATGTCTTAGTTATATCCTGATATGAAGTATGGCGTGTCTTAGTTATATCCTGATATGAAGTATTGGGTGTCTTAGTTATATTCTGATATGAAGTATGGCGTGTCTTAGTTATATCCTGATATGAAGTATGGCGTGTATTAGTTATATCCTGATATGAAGTATGGCGTGTCTTAGTTATATCCTGATATGAAGTATGGGGTGTCTTAGTTATATTCTGATATGAAGTATGGCGTGTCTTAGTTATATCCTGATATGATGTATGGCGTGTCTTAGTTATATCCTGATATGAATTATGGGATGTCTTAGTTATATCCTGATATGAAGTATGGGGTGTCTTAGTTATATCCTGATATGAAGTATGAGTGTCTTAGTTATATCCTGATATGAAGTACGGCGTGTCTTAGTTATATCCTGATATGAAGTATGGTGTGTCTTAGTTATATCCTGATATGAAGTATGTGGTGTCTTAGTTATATCCTGATATGAAGAATGGAGCGTCTTAGTTATATCCTGATATGAATGATGGGATGTCTTAGTTATATCCTGATATGAAGTACGACGTGTCTTAGTTATATCCTGATATGAAGTATGGGGTGTCTTAGTTTAGTTATATCCTAATATGAAGTATGGGGTGTCTTAGTTATATCCTGATATGAAGTATGGGATGTCTTAGTTATATCTTGACATGAAGTATGTGGTGTCTTAGTTATATCCTGCTATGAAGTATGGGGTGTCTTAGTTATATCCTGATATGAATTATGGGATGTCTTATTTATATCCTGATATGAAGTATGGGGTGTCATTGTTATATCTTGATATGAAGTATGAGGTGTCTTAGTTATATCCTGATATGAAGTATGGGGTGTCTTAGTTATATCCAGATATGAGTTATATCCTGATATGAATTATGGGATGTCTTAGTTATATCCTGATATGAAGTATGGGGTATCTTAGTTATATCCTGATATGTAGTATGGGGTGTCTTAGTTATATCCAGATATGAAGTATGGGGTGTCTTAGTTATATCCTGATATGAAGTATGAGAATCTTAGTTATATCCAGAAATGAAGTTTGGGGTATCTTAGTTATATCCTGATATGAATTATGGGATGTCTTAGTTATATCCTGATATGAAGTATGGGGTGTCTTAGTTATATCCTGATATGAAGTATGGGGTGTCGTATTTGTATCCTGATATGAAGTATGGCGTGTCTTAGTTATATCTTGATATAAAGTATGTGGTGTCTTAGTTATATCTTGATATGAATTATGGGGTGTCTTAGTTATATCCTGATATGAAGTATGGGGTGTCTTAGTTATATCCTGATACGAAGTATGAGGTGTCTTAGTTATATCCTGATATGAAGTATGAGGTGACTTAGTTATATCCTGATGATATGAAGTATGGGGTGTTTTAGTTATATCCTGATATGAAGTATGAGGTGTCTTAGTTATATCCTGATATGAAGTATGAGGTGTCTTAGTTATATCCTGATATCAAGTATGGGTGTCTTAGTTATATCCTGATATGAATTATGGGATGTCTTATTTATATCCTGATATGAAGTATGGGGTGTCATTGTTATATCCTGATATGAAGTATGAGGTGTCTTAGTTATATCCTGATATGAATTATGGGATGTCTTGGTTATATCCTTATATGAATTATGGATGGGGTATCTTAGTTATATCCTGATATGTAGTATGAGGTGTCTTAGTTATATCCTGATATGAAGTATGGAGTGTCTTAGTTATATCCTGATATGAATTATGGGATGTCTTAGTTATATCCTGATGTGAAGTATGGGGTATCTTAGTTATACCCTGATATGTAGTATGGGGTGTCTTAGTTATATCCAAATATGAAGTATGGAGTGTCTTAGTTATATCCTGATATGAAGTATGAGTGTCTTAGTTATATCCTGATATGAAGTATGGCGTGTCTTAGTTATATCCTGATATGAAGTATGTGGTGTCTTAGTTATATCCTGATATGAAGAATGGAGCGTCTTAGTTATATCCTGATATGAATTATGGGATGTCTTAGTTATATCCTGATATGAAGTATGGCGCGTCTTAGTTATATCCTGATATGAAGTATGGCGTGTCTTAGTTATATCCAGATATGAAGTATGGCGTGTCTTAGTTATATCCTGATATGAAGTATGAGAAGTCTTAGTTATATCCAGATATGAAATTTGGGGTGTCTTAGTTATATCCTGATATGAATTATGGGATATCTTAGTTATATCCTGATATGAAGTATGGGGTGTCTTAGTTATATCCTGATATGAAGTATGTGAAGTCTTAGTTATATCCAGATATGAAGTATGGGGTGTCTTAGTAATATCCTGATATGAATTATGGGATGTCTTAGTTATATCCTGATATGAAGTATGGCGTGTCTTAGTTATATCTTGATATGAAGAATGGGGTGTCTTAGTTATATCCTGATATGAAGTATGGGGTGTCGTATTTATATCATGATATGAAGTATTGGATGTCTTAGTTATATCCTGATATGAAGTATGGGGTGTCATTGTTATATCCTGGTATGGAGTATGGGGTGTCTTAGTTATATTCTGATATGAAGTATTGGATGTCTTAGTTATATCCTGATATGAAGAATGGAGCGTCTTAGTTATATCCTGATATGTAGTATGGGTTTCTTAGTTATATCCTGATATGGAGTATGGGGTGCCTTAGTTATATTCTTATATGAAGTATTGGATGTCTTAGTTATATCCTGATATGAAGAATGGAGCGTCTTAGTTATATCCTGATATGAATTATGGGATGTCTTAATTATATCCTGATATGAAGTATGGGGTGTCTTAGTTATATCCTGATATGAAGTATGAGGTGTCTTAGTTATATCCTGATATGAAGTATGGGTTGTCTTAGTTATATCCTGATATGAAGTATGGGATGTCTTAGTTATATCCTGATATGAAGTATGGGATGTCTTAATTATTTGCTGATATAAAGTGTTATTGAGCTGTATCTTGATATGGAGTTGGATCTCTTAGTTATCTCCTGGATCTCCTAGTTATACAGGGTGTCTCATAAAAAGTACAACGCACGTTTCGGGGAACGTTTCTTGAGACACCCTGTATCTTGAAATGAAGTGGGGTGTCATAATTGTATCTTGATATGAATTGGGATGTCTTAGTTATATCCGGATACGTAGTTGGATGTCTTAGTTTTATCTTGATACGAAGTGGAAAGTCTTAGTTATTATCTTGTTACGGGATGTACGAGCTTTGTATATGTTATATCTGCCTTTTATCTTTATCCCGTTTTGGGTATTTTTGTTAATCCTCTTATTATTCTTTCACTTTCTAACAGTATTTATTTAAATTGTTTGACAATTGCTTCGAATTAGCTCCAAAACGGCCTAATCTCGTCTTTGGATAGGAACCGGCAATTGTAATGCAGTAAACGGCAAAGTATAGCTAATTCTTATGATCGACAATTATAAGCCATGGCATATTTACAAAAATATATATATATACAGCGTGTATCAAAAAGAACGCAACACTTTTTGTCGAAAGCTGTACGGTCACAGTAAATTTCAAATCATTCTAAAACTTATATATTCTGTTAGGTCTACTTATTGGCTATCACATAGTTAAATTACAACGATATCGATTATTTATTCGCTGAGATATTGAAGGTTATAAGTAAAAAAGTGCAAAACACGTTTTACATCGTTCGTTCTAAAAACTTGGATTTTCCTGTCCGATTAGTGTTATGGGTTAACAGTTTAATAACTATGTAACCTTAATGTCTGGAAAGGTTTATCTTAGTTTCATTTGTTTGAGTAAGGTGGTACATAAAATCATTGAATCGTGTAATCTGATAATCATTCGACCATTTGAATACGTCAATCACCCTTTTTAGGTTCTGAACCACCGATTGCTACGATCGCCACATAATGTCTATGGTACTTTCTTTCATAAATTAAAGTTCATAATCGATGCATCTTAAAACAAGGACAGCATTTTGGGGTTCGAGCAGCACCATAATGTCCCATTCCCATTCACAAGAGACTAACAATGACTGATTCATACAAGACAATTACTACCTTCACTGGACTATTCCATTTGTTTATCTTTTGAATAATGTGCCATACTGTTTTATTTATGACATTAACGAAAGAAAAAGAGAGAGGATTTGCAAACAGACTTTGTAATGGATTTTCAAGTTGTGTCATTAACTATCAACTAATTTATTGCCAGATTAAATTAATATTGATATGATACTGTAATAGCCTGACATTTGATACCTTTAACATGACATTTTCTTCTCAGAATGATGAGTTTGATTCCAATTATTTATAAAGTACAATGAGTTATTAAAGTGTCTTGCTAATATTCACCTGACAAGAAAATCAGGCATACAGGATAAACGATGTAAAACGTGTTTTGCACTTGTCTTCGTGTATCGTTGATATCTCAGTGAATCAATAATCGATATCGCTGTAATTTGACTATGTGATAGCCAATAAGTACACCTAACAGGATATATAAATTTCAGATTGATTTGTGATTTGCCGTAATCGGAGAGCTCGCGACAAAAAGTGTTGCGTTTTTTTTTATACACCCTGTATATAGTCTAGAGTTCCTCTATTGTCCACTATCAGTTGTTATTCACGTCGTATCTACGAAGGCATGTGCGGGAAGTCTGAATCGTGCAAAGTGAACATAATCGGTGAACTGTCATTTGTTCAACCATTACTTCCATGGTTCAACAGGGTATTATTAGACTCATTTATTAGATAATGCACGTCACTCGTGGTAACCGCATGATTATGTTGACCATGTCCTCTTCAGACTCCTAGCAGTGCTTGCGAACAAGCATTATGGGTCACCTGTTGATTGCATCGAATATGAAACACACATTAGTAGTATAGGAGGTACCTGCCCGGTAAGTTATAGGAGCAGATTTTGAGAAGCCAGGACATGACATCATGACATCATGGTACTAGGCCGTTCTATTTATAGAACGATTACGCATCTTGGGATTTTCTGTTATTACGTAATAATTGATTGCACAATCAAATCAATATAAATAGTGCTTAGTAACCATGTACTGCATGTTTAATCAGGTGTTTTTCAATGTTTTCGCGTAAAACAGATTAATTACACATATTCTGGGAAATATTGCCTCGTTTCAAGATATTTATGTGGATAGTTTTTTTTCTTTTTTTTTTCCGATTGAGAGTTTGGATTCAGATACATATCATGTACTATGATGAAATTTCGAAACTTCGTGTTTGAAAAAATAAAATAAGAAGGGTGTTGTGAGGTGTATATATATACACATTTTTTTTTTTTGGGGGGGGCGATGTTTTTCTCTTTTTTTCTTCTTTCTTTACAAAATAGATGTTTGGGTATGTAAATTAGTCAGTTCGTATTGTCTCGATATACGTACATATTTGTGGTATTTCTTTTTGCTATTTTCTACCGTATTCGTCTCTAATTTAAATTAAGTTTGGGCAAATGTATATAGTATGACGATCTTTAACATTACCGCGTAAAACAATGATGACGACCAAGATTACATTTCAGAATTCCTTAGTATATAAGAGATAGTAATTTAAAGGACAACGACACATTCTGATTAACTTCGTGTAAATTTATTGATTTAAACATTTAGCATTATAACGCAATGACAATGATAAGGATAACTTATTTTAGTTGTTAACTACATTATAATGCACTTGCATTAAATACAATTGATTTATTAACGTACATTATATTATACTTTAAAGTACATAAATATAAAGAACATAATTCAATTGGTCATTCGTAATAACTGCATAATTTCTCCCACATTTGATTTAAATGCCTCTATAAATTTAGTTTTATTCATCTTCTTCTCGAAGTGTATGATAGATAATAGTTTCGCTAGCAGCGCATTCGTGAATTGCTCTTGTCCTTACATTCGTGCACTGCCCTCTAACGCCTGGTGGCGGATAAGGTCCGGTGCACTCATGTAAGTCCTCAAGCGATTTTCAAGAATGAATGCAATGTTATTCATCAATTATCTTTATATGCATATTTTACGTGTGTGCATGGTTTTACCACTGTCTGTAGATCCAAAAATTATATGCAGATATTATACACACACAATCTTGTAAATTATATGGCTATTCCCTAAACGCCATCTTCGATTGTCGTTGAAGATGCTGAAACCACTTGAGATCTTTGCACAAGTATTAAATGACCGTGCCTCTTTAGATAATCCTGATATTTATATTCTTTATTACAATACTCCAGAGAGTGCTTGAAGAGTTACATTTCAGTAACGAGATGAAAGGCTATCTATTTTTGTAATTTGTTTTATTCCCCAAACAGTAATTGACTCAGAACGCTATAAACATGATAAATGGCAAGTTGCTATTCAATCTGATAATTGGGTCAAGTATTAAGGCCAAAAATATCTACGAAGTTTGTCTCAGAAGAAACCTGAAAAAGGGCTATGCGAAATGCGATTTTCTTTTTTTCTCCCGAATGGGAGGATATGATAACAAACGATACGACATCGCTTACCATTCGTTATATGGTAAGTGGCAATGGGAAGATGTACGCAAGCGACAAGTAATGTCTTGCGAGGAGTTGTGGGTTTACCTCATGATTCCTTGACTGTGTAACCGCGTTTGGCACTTTCGGCGTTGATTTGGAGGACTGAGTAAGCGATAGTGTCTTCTGAAGACATCACGAAACTATAAACATGATTGGTCTACACTGTTAATTGCCCGTAAATTCATGAAATAGGTCATCACGTATTATACCGTAGATTATTATTTATATGGGCCTTCCAAACGGTACAATAAAAGTGCGTATTGAATATTGTGCACCAAGCTCCCGGATGTGCGTCCAACTATTCAACATTATATTGCCGTCCAATATTTTTTGTGCGGCACTGAAGATTTGCGTAGAAGAGAAGGTCAGTTCGGGCTTACTTATTTAGTTTTTATCAAAACAGTTTAGTCTGTTATATAAATAATAATAATGATATTTAATGTCTTATTTTCGGGTGATACAATATATTACAGATATTCAATGAGGGCGAAGCCCGAATGTTGAATATTGAATTTATGTCTCCCCAACCCGGTGTAGTTTGAAGTGTAAACAGTGACATATGGCCCAACCACCTCTAGATATGCAACGCAAATGACAAACCTAAAACAATCAAAACAATGACCAATGTTTTGATATGCTTGTAAAGTGTTGATTTGCCTATTTGTTAACATTGTGGCTATTCCCAATAACACGTTCAGTTGTGAGTGGTATTTATTTTTAGTTTTTTTTTTACAAGAATACTGTACTGAAATGAGTGATAACGTTCAGATGGGTTTTGATATAAAAGGACATAAGCATTGTTTTGGGCATTTGCTTCATACATGTTACACATAGAAGGAACACAGCAGCATTTATATGGCGGGCGATATGGAAATATCCTCTCAAAGGTTGATGAACTTACTAAGAAAATCCAGGAAAGAGTCCCTGTGAATACTTCCAAAGCAGCTATCAATGTTAGACCACAGATAGTCAAAACCTGGTTAGACAGGTCTTTTAGGGTTGCTACAATCATAATATTTTAGTTCAACTGAGTTCAACGGTAATTGTCAATGGTTCAAATTTCTTTCTTCTGTCACATCCGTTACATATTTTTTGCCTGGACAAACTATGCGTTGACCTTGACGTATATGTGGATTTCGACCAGCTACTTTAAACATCAACAAGTGGCATATCTATAAATATGTGTAAGTGGTTTCAACTTGGCGACACAGCTATGCGATGGCTGGGTGACATAAATTAATATATTGCACTCGCTGTAAAAACATTGCATATTCGTCTCCGACTCGTGCAATATTTGTATTTATGTCACCCAGCCATCGCATAGCTGTGTCGCCAAGTTGAAACCACTTACACATATTTATAGATATGCCACTTGTTGATGTTTAAAGTAGCTGGTCGAAATCCACATATACGTCAAGGTCAACGCATAGTTTGTCCAGGCAAAAAATATGTAACGGATGTGACAGAAGAAAGAAATTTGAACCATTGACAATTACCGTTGAACTCAGTTGAACTAAAATATTATGATTGTAGCAACCCTAAAAGACCTGTCTAACCAGGTTTTGACTATCTGTGGTCTAACATTGATAGCTGCTTTGGAAGTATTCACAGGGACTCTTTCCTGGATTTTCTTAGTAAGTTCATCATCCTTTGAGAGGATATTTCCATATCGCCCGCCATATAAATGCTGCTGTGTTCCTTCTATGTGTAACATGTATGAAGCAAATGCCCAAAACAATGCTTATGTCCTTTTATATCAAAACCCATCTGAACGTTATCACTCATTTCAGTACAGTATTCTTGTAAAAAAATAGCTAAAAATAAATACCACTCACAACTGAACGTGTTATTGGGAATAGCCACAATGTTAACAAATAGGCAAATCAACACTTTACAAGCATATCAAAACATTGGTCATTGTTTTGATTGTTTTAGGTTTGTCATTTGCGTTGCATATCTAGAGGTGGTTGGGCCATATGTCACTGTTTACACTTCAAACTACACCGGGTTGGGGAGACATAAATTCAATATTCAACATTCGGGCTTCGCCCTCATTGAATATCTGTAATATAGCTCGTTCAATATATTCTTGTATCACCCTCGAAGCCATTCAATATCTTATATATGGTATATTTATATAATATTGAATGGCTTTGAGGCATTGGAAAAAACCCAAGAATAAATGGGGAAAAAAAGTCTATGCGGTAAAATATGAATTTTAAAAGCTACCCGCGCGGTCTTCTGTAAGGGGTCGTCCATAATTTTCGCCATTTTCAGTTACGTACAAAGCGTACGTAAGAGGGGGGGGGGGGGGGGGGGGGGGGGAGGGGGTCGAAATATACCCCAACCGTACGTAACTTAAATGGCGATCTTGAGAGGCGGGATCTTTTTTTTAAAGTACAAAATAAAATAAAATTTCGCCATTTATTGCGTACGTAACTCGAGGGGGGGGGGGGGGGGGGGGAGGGGGGTAAAAAGTTACGTACGCTCTGTACGCAAGTGAAAATGGCGATAATTTTGGACGACCCCTAAGACAAACTTTATTTGGCCTAATATATTTAATTGCCTTGCTGCTTCATTCGTATACACACAATTTCGATATACGAAGCTATCGAAGTGTTCAAAGCCCATCTAATTACAAAAAAATATTTCTTTCCTATCATTTTACAAATACGCCTTTTATCTATTTTCCAATCATTACCCTTGTGTTTGCATTCAAGTGGAAATACGGATAATTATTCTCTGTGGACATGGTGGACCCAGTTTCGACCGCAAGGGTCTCTCTCCAGTGTCACCGTCTCTTAAAGGCACATTAAGTGGTGTTGAAAATTTTAAATGTTTAAAAATTTACTTCAGAATTCAAGATGAACATTAAAGATGGCCATTACTGTTGTTTTTACTAGCTAAAACACAGCAAAACTTGATTAAAACAATATCATCGGTATTTACTGAAAAACGCCCTCTATGCAAATATGGTTCGCGTTATGTATCACGCGTACTGCAGGGGGATACTGTCGGACGTAAAATGCTCGTCCCGCGGGACGAGCATTTTTTGAATCGACGTTTTCTTGTACAAAGAGGGCTGATTTTTCTTAATCCTTATAGGTGTAAGTTCATACATGTAATACAATTATAAAAATATACTAATCCCAGTTTTTATCATAATTGAGGGCGCATCCTCCAACACATCTCTTAGTGCCCCTTTAATGGTTCAATTCCATTTTATCTATTCCAATTCTTAATTATCGTTTTCAGTCGCCCCCACTTCAGTCTTCTTCCTTCTTATTACCGTTCCCAAGAGTGCAGTAATGCAATGGCTATCGCGTTGATCGGGCAAAATATATCAATATAAAGTCGTGTGGGAATAAAATAACCGATTTATCCCGTTTACAATTTTTGATTGTTGTTGTAACTCTTAAATACCCACGTCTCTTTAACAATCTCCTATTTCAATGCTAGAAGTGTTGAGTTTCAGCTGCCTGATGAAAAGTAAACTGCTCAAAAAAGTTTGGAATTTTGTTTCAATCACAATTTGTTCAAATATCTCGGGATATGTTCATTTAGTGTAATATATCATGTGAAAGCTGCCCAGCGGGCACTCAACCATATTTCAACGTTGAATCAACGTTGAAATATGATTGCGTTGTTTAACAACATGATTTCAACATCTTTTCAACTACATTATGTTCTTTGTTGAAGTAACATTGAATAACGACGTTGATTCAACGTTGTTGAATGGACTTGTACAAATCACGTTTCCAAGAATCAGTCTGGAGCTAATTTGCATATTTTACTTGGCCTTATATTAGACAAGTAAATTGCGCAAATCGCTCATTAGCATAAATGCAATGGTACAAAAATTAGTACCAGTGCACGTTTATACCACTTCAATTATGCTATTAAGGTAATTTGCACCTTTTATTCATTTAAACCTATTATTTTATTTGAATTAAGTCGATGCGTTAATTTAACACCATTGAATGTATATTTATACACACATGTATATGCATATTTTCGCACTGGTTATGAAGAAAGGTGATTGCTCACTAAATAAATGCATATACATTGTGCAAGAACATAAACATTCAAGAGTCAATGCCCTTTCAGCCCCCCCCCCCCCTCATCCCCTGGTTGCCAAGCGATACAAAAGCTTCACAAAATAGATTTTTAGGAAGAAATCAACACATTTTCTGTTGATTCAACATCGTATTTCAACCAAATTTCAACTACGTAACCAAAATTCAACATTGAATCAACGTTGAAATATGACGTTGAAATCTATGGTTGGTACAAACTTTCAAATCCAACTGTTAATTCAACGATATTTCAACGTTGATAATCAACGTTGATACAACGTTGTTGCAACGTCATTTTGCCCGCTGGGTAATGTGTTCATCTTTACAATGATATCCAATTTGAACCAATCCCTTGTTCCAGTGCTCAGCAACATGCTTGAGAACATGTGGAGATCTCAATCTGAAAGTGCCAAAATCAACACTATTTTGTGCTTAAAAATTAATAGATCATCACACTACACTGTAGTGGTCTTATGTATTAACACTTCATTGAACAGACGACAAAGATGTTCTTTTGAGCATGAAATAGTGTTGATTTTGGCACATTCAGATTGTGTCCTCCCCATGTTCTCAAGCAAGTAGCTGAGCACTGGAGAAAGGGATTGCTTCAAATTTGGTATCATTGTAAAGATGAACACATCAGCTTTACATGGATATATATATACAAATTAATGAACATATCCAGCGATATTTGAACAATTTGTGATTGAAAAAAATTGCCAAACTTTTTTTGAGCAGTTTAGTATCTATTTATTTATTTCATTCCCAAACAGTGAGCCTCCGAACGCTAGAATGACTAGTTGCTATACGGCCATGTGTTTTGAACTCGCCACCCTTCCCGTTGCATGTCCAGATTTTTACATTTGACACCATCTGCGATTCGAATCAGCATATTGCAATAACTACTTGTTCTACCCCATAAAAAGTATATGATTATTTTCTGAAAGTAAATCTCACAAGGAATCCAAATATAATATTTGCGACCTAATGCTAACATGTTGTGATTAAGAATGTTCAATTTTTTAAAAAATATTTTGATTAAAGCTCAATACCATTTTTATACCTATCCAATCATTAATTTTACTGAGCATATTAGTTCCTCATGCAATTACCCATCAGATCATAATGGTTGTCAAGGGTAACTTGTTGAAATATACTATCGGGAAGTGAATGAGCACAAACGTTTACATTTCATATTGATTAGAGTTTACACATATATTTTTTGGGTTATGCACCTTATCCTGATTTAAACGCCATATTTAAATTCCCCTATTTGAGAGCTTTCCAAAAATGTATGATTTTGCTATCAATACTTTTTTAGGTTGAATACTGTTATAGTCATGTATGTAAAACCGATGAATATGGCAAGTTCACTGTGTAGCGAATAGGGAGAAAGCCAAGGACAATGCAATCGATTCATGATTACAATTGTTACATTATAGTTGACACGTTTGTTGAAACAGAGACTTATAGAATATAAAACAATCTATAAAATGAGAGCAAAATCATGTTTGTACCATACAGGGATGAGGAGTTATTGTAAATTGAACGTAGAATTGGGAACATTTTCTATATTCCCCATAATGATTGTACACAGCGCCACCGCCGCCACTGCCACCACCACCCGCCCTGACATTCGAAATATAATCAATCAAATCTCAGCCAAACAGTTATAGAAATACCTGATCCATTCACACAATGTAGCTAGATAAATAGGCTTTCGAATGACACCTAAATCATAGCTCCACCACATTTAGTTGTTGAGTTAATAGAGAGAGATGGACGATTCGTCACCAAAAATGCAACGCCACCACCCTTTTTGGGTGGTGAGTTCAAAACACATGGCCATACCGTTTTTGATTTAACCAGTGACTTTCAAATAAAAGGGACAGCTTTATAAGCCGGTATTTTCTGTTGAAGCTATGGCCCTTAGCTATGGGTGTCTCGGATTAAAATCGATCATAAGGAAGCATCACAAAAGGCCATGTACAGGGTGTCCCAAAATGATTAGTACCCACCGATGCACCTTTTTCATTAAGTTAAATCAATGATATTAATTTCGTTGTTTTCAAATCTACTTTGAAATATTGTAAACGTTCATTAGGGTTTTAGATCATGGAAATCGGACTTATCAAACTGAAGTTACATCCCATTGTGTAAATTATGGTGATTTCACCCTTTCGGTGCAAACAAATGTGTGTTTTAAATTGTTTAAAAAGAAACAAGATAATCTCTCCGTCTGGTAATCTAACCTTTTGTTCCCTTCTCTTGCTAACTATCAATGGTTTGGTTGTTCATATAACTAATTATGCTTTATTTGAATTTAATATGAAGGGTAAAAAATGTCCGTCATGCTTGGGGGATTACATGCTTTGTTTCTATTTGGCTAGTTTTGAGGATTATTTGAGGGGTATATAAATAGGTAATAAGTGGTCTTAGGTGAGCAGTGGCTTGGATTTCTTTTCTTTTTTTACATCTGGGATGAAGTTCCTGACATATTATGGAAAAAATCGGTAAGCATTTAGATATTCCATTATTTTTTCATCTCACACAGTCACCAAATACCATTTCATTAGCTATTCAAAAGTGCCTAAACACTTATAATAAAATAGAACAGAAGCATCACGATCTGAAACAAGGCATGAACTCACTCAAGCATGACGAACACGGTTTAAAATACAGAATAATTAGTTATACAAACAACCATAACTAAATAACAGGTAGACAGAGAAAGGAACAAAAGGCTAGATTAGTAATAGTAGACGAGGGGATATCTTTGTTTATTTCAAACAATTTTAACACACTACAGGGTGTCCCAGAAAACGTGCAACTTATTTTGGCAGGGCTCTAATTTCTCTTTTAAACATCAGATTGCAGCGATATTTGCACTTTTTGAAGTCTGTGGAATGTTCTCCGCTTACCTTTGAAAAAATAATTACGATTGCTTATTTGGTTTTCAAATGAGACGCGATCAAAGGCAGGTATGCCTGGAACACGTTCAACCGATTTGGATAAAACCGATGTTACCGCTACGGAGCCCGGTGAATCCCCGGGGTGAATCACTTTGGAGCGCACTCTCTTTCATCATTTGGTTTGTTAATTAAAATTGCATTCTCCTAAAATTTAACAATCAACGTTTATTAAAATTAATGAAATAAAAAGACTGGTTGTAGAAATCGTAACATTGGATCAGGACTTGATATCTGTGCTGATATAATCGGTTCATTTTTCAGAGCGTGGCAAACCTCAGTTTTCTTCGAAATGGTTCTCACTAGCTGTTCGACGGCGACCTGAACTATCCATCAGTCTATAGTTGCTATAAAGTCCAAATGTTAATATTTGTTAACATTTCCTCTAAATAATTGAACGGTATGAGATTTTTCTCCTCGGGTATTTTATTTGGAAAGCTTTCTGAACTTGGTTCGAGCTTTCAGACGCACAGTATGTCACAACTCTTTCATCAGCGAGAAGAAAACTGCCATCGTTTTAACATTTTTATTTAGGCAATACACATGTATGTTTATTTTTATTTCTTCATAGCAATAACGTTTTATAACATTAATCATTAGCATGTGAAAACAATGTACGTTCCCTAAGACTTCACGCACAATATTTAGGACATTATTGGATTTGTCATCGATTATCGCCAAATCGGTTGAACGTGTTCCACACATACCTTCCTTTGACCACATCTTATTTGAAAACAAAACTAGCAATCGTAATTATTTTTTCACAGATAAACAGAAAACATTCTACAGATTTCAAAAAGTGCAAACATCGCTGCATTCCGATGTTCAAAGGTGAAACTAGAGCCCCGCCAAAATAAGTTGCAGGTTTTCTGGGACACCCTGTATGGTTTTTTGCAATTTGTCGAAATGGTAAAATCACCATCCCTACACAGTGAGATGTATCTTCTATTTGATAAGTCCGATTTTCATAATCTAAAATTCCAATGTAAGGTAACAATATTTCAAAGTTGATTAAAAAACGACAAACCTGATATAATTGATATTTATGGTTAAAAAAGAAGGAATTTGGGTATCGATGGGTACTAATCATTTTGGGACACCCTGTAGCCTCTAGCGATGTCATGAAATAAATGACACGACACTCTCACTCCCAGAAACTATCATCGATCTGAAAAGTTGCACTCATTGTCCCGAGTGCTCGTGGGTTCGAGTTTAGGTGTATAATAAAACACCGAGTGAAACAGATTTTAAATATTGTTACGTAAATCGCGTCGCGTTTAATAATTCCAAGTATTCGGTTTAAAAGAGGCATCCATTTTTAAAATCCCGATATAGAGTCTAATTCAAAATGTTTGAAAGATTTTCACCGATGCGTTTTTTCTAAAGATAGTTTAATAAACTGCTCACAAAAGTTAGGAAACTCTTTTTAATCAAGTATATTTTTATTATTTATTATGCTCTTTGTATCTATCTGTTATATATCAATGGAAAGCTGAAGTGTTCCCCTTTAAAATTATACCACATTTGCAATGATTACATGTTGCTGAACTTGGCCACATGAATGAGAATGAGGCAACGTCACAAATCAAATGTGCCAAAATTACCGTTATCTGTGCTAAACAGTCAATAGGTAATGATCTATCAAACCGGTCATGCTTGAGAACCATGAAAGGTTTACACAAAGATTTGCACCAGTGAGCACAACACACACAAGTTAACCCTCATCTCTTTTTTAGAAAACCATTATTTGGGTATTTGCAAGACTGGGTTAACAATGACTCCAGATGGAAGGTCATGAAGGTAAGTGATGAAAGGTTTAGGCCTACAACTTGTACATTTTTCTGAGACACAGTAAACTTTTTGCAGTTTCAATATGCCGCGTTTAACAGATTTGGAGAGAACCCGTGCCATTACCTATTGACTGTTTAGCACAGATGCCGGTAATTTTGGCACATTTGATTTGTGACTTTGCCTCATTCTCATTTATGTGGCCAAGTCCAGCAACATGTCATCATTGCACAGTTGGTATCATTTTAAAGAAGAACACTTCAGCTTTCCATTGATATGCAATATAATACAAGAGAGTAATAAATAATAAAAATATACTTGATTAAAAAAAGTTTCCTAACTTTGTGTGAACAGTTTATATCATAACATAGTATGAGAGACAACTTGTTGTCGCAACAGAGTACTAGTACCCCTGTTGAATACCGGGCTTTTCAAAAATGCGAGTCACACAGGTACGAGCGAGACAGACACTAGCACACGTTTTTCTACAAAATTTCATAGAAACGATAATCCCTTCTTTTGATTATCTCTGATTTAACTGATGAAAGAGAGAAGATATTGCTTTGATGTTTTGTTCATTCAACACTTTTGCAATATATAATAAATGAGACGCTTTTTACTCACATATAGCATGAAACGAACACATTGGTAGAGAGTCTGCTCGCCAGCATTTAACGAGAGGTTTATTTACCGAAACATTATCTGTTTCATATCATATTTCAATATCAAAATACAGAATACAGTACCGGTACTTAAATACATTTACACAATTTTCAAACAGTTATTTTGAATTTACATTGGTGACTAATCAACAATTTCGGTTGCTCCTGATAATAATAATATCATATAAACGAGCAATTAAGATAAACCAATTACATCTACCACGGTTCGAAATTGGCTTAAATTTCAGATTTCATTTATGAACTTTCCCAACTTAGCTACGGATTAGGTGACTTAACGATTACCAAAAATCCCACCTTTAGAGGGATGCTCAGTTAGATGGCCAAATTGGAAATTCATTCTTTATATTTACGACTGTATAATTCCTTGACGCGCAGGCAAGGCAAGCGCATGGCACGCAGGCATGGCAAACTAAATCAATTATATTTATAACGGAATCTTGGCACGCAGGCAAGAGTAAACCTATGATCGCAAGCATGGCAAATTACGAGAATATTTTCATGACCGCAGGCAGGCATGGATAATTTTAAATCAATGTCCTGAAAATCACTTTTGTGTGACAATTATTTGAGGATATGAGAGTAAGTGCATGTGATTAATTGACTGAATCTTAAAATACTGCCACCGTGTATAATACAATTTTTATGTTATTTGGGTGGGTGGGAGTGGCTTTTAAATTAAACCTCTCGCCTTCGAGCTGACAAGAATAATAAGTCAACCGATGTAGTGAACAGAAAAAGCTACAGCCAAAACAAAGCAAATTTCGCGGGACCAAAATCGCGATCGCTGATTGGCTCTGCTTATGGTAACTATGACAGAAGGACGCCGCTGGGCACACAAGCAATTCCTGCTCAGTGAGCAAATGAGTTCATGATAAACTTTAATAATTCCAAGTATTCGGTTTAAAAGAGGCATCCATTTTTAAAATCCCGATATGGAGTCTAATTCGAACTAATAAACTCAGTGTCAACATGAAAAGCCTGGGGTTAAATTCGTGCCAAACAGATGTTCACTGAGTGAGATTAATGTTTCTGTATCTGCTGATTAGAAAAAAACCACCATCGCCTTCTCTGCCTCCTTTTGGTAAACACGCGGTATTAAACTGGGTAAAATATGCATGCAAAACCGGAATGCAAGAAGTAGAAAAGCGCAATCTAAAGGCGAATGATGCATGCGAATGCGAATGATGATATGTATTACTCAATATGGGGCACACCACTAAATAATTCCTCCATTGATATTCACGTAGTTTTGGGTAACTTTCGCATTAGGCTACAAGGCCCGCTTAGCAGCGCTATAAATTAGTGCCCTAAAAACCGTCACCAAATTTAAATATTCGCCTTCCATCAAAGCTAGTTGCTATATGACATAATTTTCGTGTGCAACCAACCGGCTGTATTGCAACGCCCATGGAGTAGTTTAAACGCATGAGCGTGGATGTAATTTGCAATATAATGGAAACTCACCCATGCAGTTAGCAAGTAGTACCGCTCGTACACGCCCCCAATTTAAACTTGACACAATATTGAATATTTTACTCAATAATGCTTGACATTAATGAACAAGTGGATTCATGTATGGTACACAATAGCTAACAAATAAAGACAAATCAAACATTCTCAGTTATTTTGTTGAACATTAAATGCAAAATAATGACAAAACAATGTCGTTATTATTCGAATTTAGCAACAACAACAAACATTTTAGCTTTTGTGATAGTCGGACTCAGCTCGGACTAATATAGTGTGGGCTGTTTTCAATAGTGGAATTCAATAGATCTTATAACAGAACATATCGAAAATCTTGTTCGGTTTATAAAATGTTCACTTTTACGCAAATGAGCATAAAATATGTTTACCACAACCAATTCCAATCAACTAAAATTCTTTAGAAAGCTAATGAGATAACCCGTCTGCTTCAATACAAAAATCTGCGAAAATTTAGCACAGCTTTTAAGATATAAAATCGCAAAGTTGAGTACACTTTTTTTTTACTTACCCTGTATGAAAATAACATAAAATTAGTGGTATTGATAATGATAGCGATATTGATATCATTTAATTGTGTACATATTATCGAACTTATTTGATTCAGAGCTATAATAAAACACCATAGATTGTATATTCATGTAAATTGGTTGATATAGTGATTTATCAATAAATTTGTTTCTAGATTTATGCTCTTTCGAATGTACTACCAGATGTACAAGGTCAACATAATCGGTTACCGCTAGCAACGTGCATTATCTGTCACCGGTTATCACTAGCAACGTGCATTATCTAGAAAAGGTCACCGATTATGTTGACCTTGCACGATTCGGACTACCGGTAGTGCATTCGTAGATATAATCAACGTAAAGAACGATGGATATTAATGGACAATAGGAGGAGCTCTAGAATTGTATAAGTAGATATGCATTGTTTATTGTTATTATTATTTTTTTGACCCAATGGTATTTGGGGAGCTGCATTGAAAAATGGTGGATGTTACAATCTAAGTGCGGATAGGTTTGCGCTCGAAATTGGCAGCACCCTAGTTGATGCGACCTGATTCACCAGCAGCGAAATTACAGCGTTTTGAGCCATTTGGAAAAGGCGCTATATAAATACTGATTATTATTATTGTATGCTATTTCAGAGCTACTTAAATCAAGTCTTTTGTGATTTGTACTGGCTTTCAAGGCGCCCAAATAACGTGCTATTAGTAGGAAGTATCAATATAAGTGCATGTTGTTATACGAGTGATATCGATATCGACATTCTTAGTCAACCTGGTCACTTAACTAAACTGCTATGCACAGTCTACAAACACAGTTTACACATTATGGTTTATTTCGGAAATAGCATAAGCTAGTAGGATATCCAGCATGGTTGACCTTGTTTTTTCAGTCCTCCTCACCGGGTTTCTTTGAGTAATACCTTTTCGCAAATATTAAATCCAAAGTGTTTACATTTTGTTAGTGCGATTTATTTGGTAAATGTGGGCGCTATTTACGGAATAAAGCTAAACGACTTTTAAAACTGCATAATACGTACATATATTGTAGATTAGTAAGGACATCGAGTTGCCTTCATTTATCTTGATTTACTTCTTGGTGCCCTATACCTTCGGGATTTGACTCTCTCCCCCTCTCCCACCCTGTCTCCCCCTCTCTTTCTCTCTCTCTCTTTCGCTTTTCTTTTTTCGCATTTTTCTTCTTCACATAAGTGGAGATCACCTCTGCAATTGTGTACAAATAAGGGTTTATCGCTGAATTCACAGGTAAAACAATGGTCACTAACCATGAATATACTGAGGAGGGAAGAGTTATTAACCTTGTTTGAACTAGAATCCCGAGTATAATAATTGGACACCAACAAGCAAAGTCTGTCGCTACTATAGCTGTTATACCGGCAGTGAGTTTGATCTGTTCCTTATTACTTCTTGTGCGACCAGCATGTGCAGATGACTTTGTAACAATTCTTAAGATATCTATATAACATCCAAGAATTGTCAAATAACAAATGCAGTTAACACCCAGGAAAAGTACTGTGGAATAGAATAGACCAGTTACAATGCCATCAAATTTAGTTTCATATATTCTAATTGTATAATACACTATGGTATCAGATACAGGGATCGTAAATATTGTCGCATTTTCTTGAGTGTGGTATGATTCAGTCAACGCTAATGGTAAACCAATACACACATTTGAGTTATCGTAAAATTTGAAATTTCTTCCAGCTAAAATGGATGGGACAATACCCAACGCTATTGATAACAACCATATCAGTAATGTAGTCACAACTGCAGACTTGTTATGCATCTTGTGGATAGAAAATGGATATTTTATGCAAAACCATCTATCCATACTGATTGCGGTCACAAAAAACACTGCTGCTTCACTAGACACTATCGACAACGCCCCAGCAATTCTACATGTTATTCCAGATCTCCAGGTGTTAGATTGTAAGGGGAAATCTTCTCCAAAGAAGATATCAGCAGATGCAATTATAATCATGTATAAGCCCATAAGTGAATCAGAAAAGGCCAGATTGCTTAACATAAAATCTTGAACCTTATTCTTTTGAGGGTTTATTTTTCTCCAAATCAAAACAAACATATTTCCCCCGAGGGCATTTATACCAATGAGCCATATCAAGACAACCAATGCCATTTCTGACAACAGCCTATCACATGTTAAATATGGTGATCTGTTATCTGCTGCATTACATTTAACACCATCGGGCACATAACATTCGCATATCTCATGCTGACTTACAAATACCTGTGTAGTATTAGATAGTTTAGAAAAATCTCTTGCGGCATCTATCAATTTATTATTCCTTACATTAAGGACATCAAGTTTGGCCAAATGTTTGATATTTGGAGTTTCTTTTAGCATGTTGTCAGACAAATCGAGGAAAATAAGATTTACTGTATCCTTGAATAGATCCAAATTCAGATATTTAAACTTATTTGTTGCTAGAAACAACCTTTGTAGATCGAATAAGCCTTCAAAAACGGTTGAACCCAATTCGGTTAATTGATTTCTCTCCAAATGCAATGTGTTCAAATGGATAGATCTATTAAATACATAATTGTTCAACGATTTCATCCCATTACTGTTGATACGCAGAAATCGTAGATTCTTCAAAGAATAAAATAAACTTGAATACACTGTTACAAGTGAGTTTTCTTGCAAATTCAAAATCTGAAGTCTCCCTAATCCATCAAATGTTTCATTGTGCAATGAAGTCAAATTATTGTAAGATATGTCCAAGTTCCACAGCCTGACCAACCCTTTAAAGATATTAGCACGTAATGTGATCAATCGATTGTTACCAATATGTAACCATTCAAGGTTATCTAAACCTTGAAATATTTCATTTGGTAATGATGATAATCTATTGTATTGTAAAGTCAACAAGTTCAGCATACCGAGACCTTGGAATGTATTAGCTTCTAATATGGTTAACTGAATTAATTGGAGATAGAGTCTCACCATGTTTTCCAAATCATGAAATATTCCATTTGGCAGGACAGCCAAGCTATTATACCCTAATATTAATGTGTCTAACCTACCCATTCCTCGAAAAGTATTTGAATTCAAGGTTGTCAATTTGTTATTTTGCAGGTAGAGATCTTGTAAGTTTACTAGGTCCTTGAATACGTTATCGCCCAAGGAGATCATCATATTATCAGACAATTTGAGTACAGTGAGATTGTTCAACCCACTGAACACATTCATATCTAATATAGAAAATAGTTGGTTGTTATCCAAGAAGAGTAAAATCAAATTTCCACATCCTATGAAAACCTCATTTGGTAATGACACCAATTGATTTTCACTCAAATTCAATTGCATTAGCACATCTAAGCCTTGTAAAACGCTAGCATTTAGTTCCCTCAATTGATTCCCGTTCAGATCTAGGTAAATCAAGCTCCCAAGCCCTAAAAATGTCTCATTTGGTAACGAAATCAGTTTATTATAGCTGATGTCAAGATGGTACAGTTTTACTAAATCAAGAAACATATGGGCATGTAAAGACGTCAACTGATTATTAAACAGGTATAAATGCTCTAAGTGCCCCAATCCCCTGAATATCTGATCTGGCAAGGAGATCAAAGGATTTTTTGACAAAGACAATTGGTACAGCACTTTCAAACCCGAAAATGTATCAGCATTTAACGTGATGAATAGGTTTTTTTCGATAAATAAATCTTGAAGATTATCCAATTCCGTGAATAGCCCAGGTGGTAATGAAATTAACTGATTGCGATATAAACTAAGCTGTTTGAGTTTGCGTAAGCTATAAAATGCTGTAATATCAATTTCGCTGATTGAATTTTGACTTAATCCAAGCGTTTTCAGGTTAACCAGTTCCTGGTACAATCCACCTTGTACTGCGTTGATGTTATTTTGGTTTACAAAAAGGGCAGTCAAATTTTCCAACCCATCAAATAACCCACTGGGCAATGAATTTAAATGATTTTCTCCCATATATAAGTTTCTTAGATTACCTAATCCATGAAACACCGTGTGATCCAAAGAAACCAATTGGTTTTCCTGCAGAGCAAGTGTTTCCAAGAATTCAATCCCCTCAAACGACCCGCTATTTATCATAACCAGATGATTTCCTTGTAAGTTAAGTTTCATCAGTTTGTCCAGATCTCGAAACGGTTTAGTTCCTAGACCCGATATGTTATTTCTACTTAGATCCAATGATGATAGATCCATTGGATAAACTAACATCGCTTCTTGATTTTCAAGTCCAAACTTAGTAATACATCGAAATAATACCTCTCTATGTGAAAGCGTTGCATTACACTCCACTCTGTCAAAATTAAATCTACATGGATAATTACCATAGTTCTCACATGTAAGTTTCCTAATATACCCTTTAACGTTTTGGCACTTTGATTGCTGGCTAACCTCCGGCCCAATCTGGTAGTCCTTTACAACTTCAGGACATTCGGGTGATTCTGTACCTGGTATTCCACTGATTAAGAGACTAACGTTGCCATGGATATTTATATGGAAACTGTCCCATCGATGAACAGACAAACAAGGGGTCATCTGGTTTTGATACACTACATATTTATAATCACAGTTGTCTGATACCCCTTCATACTCGACGTAAATAAATGGACATATCTTTAAGGAAACGTCGTTTTTTGTCAATTTTATCAGCGCATCCGATCCAGGTGATTTTGTGATTAAGAGACTACAAGTCTGGTGTGTGCTTCCTCGAAACAAACATTCCGCCGCTCCTTCGCTAGTATTTCTCTCCTCAATTACACAATTATGTGTACCATTATCTGCAACAATATCCCATAAAGGATCTATTGCTGGCAAACCTTCAGCATCCGCTGATCCAAATAGTGTGTTGTTATTGTGGTAATCTACTGTCAATACTATGACACATATCCTCAGTACCAGCCTCAGGCCATCGTTACGGGCTGCCATTTCTTCTTCAAATCATTAGCTTAATCCAGCCGATATTTAATATCTGTAGCAAATTAAGTGGTATAAAAATGACTTTTTAGGCTAATAACTCAGCATTTACACCCAAGTGGATCTAGCCATTACCATGATTACTGAGGAAATCAGCCGACCTGATTGACGAAACCGTCTAAACGGCCGAGTGCATCAATGACGGGTAGCTGAAGAATAGCGCTACCTCGCTAGTAGCTGTGGCGTAACCCAAAATTTGGAGAGCACCAAATCGGGGTAAGCTACTAGGTTAGTAACTGGCGGGTAATTTACGCTAAATGTTATACCTGACCGGACCCAAGAGTAAGTTGGGGCATAACATTTTATGCCACAAGTCAGTCGATTATAGCAGTCGCGTAAATTTGTTGTGAACATTGGAGGGGATGATTCGCTGATGCTGAAGGACCAACTACGCTTGCATGCCCAGGGGGTGTCTATTTGAAGTGGAATGTGACCCTTCATAAGCTGAAAGATTTTATATTTTTGAAAATCCATTCATGCAATTTGGTGATTTTTTTAGTCAAAATTTAGATCAACTCCTTTTGCCCATTCAAACACTAATTGCACCGACTTTGGGTCATATTTTGACCAAAATGTACTAATTGTCTAAGGATCTTAAACAATGGCTAAATAAATAAATAAACTTATTATTGTTTTAAAAAATTAAAAACTGATAAAGCCAAAGTTTCAACATTATTGTGAGTGGAATGGTAGAACTAGAAGAACGAAAATAAATAAAAGCATATCGTGCCATGCGTGGCCTGGGGATCTAACCAGGGTTCTGCGGTTAACAAGCGCAGGACAAGGTATCCACGCCACGGAAGTATTTGTGTTAAGAGATGTGTTATAATTGTATATATATAATTGTTTCCATCGGGTGCTTGTGTTTGTCATTAAAATTGTGCTTTTTGGTGCAATATTTGTATGTGCCCCTCGCCCAAAATATGTTTGTAATGCCATGATAGTCCTTATTTAAAAAAGCGTTGAACAAATTCGAAATGTTTGGCCAAAAAAATGCCGTCATTCTGCCATCACCTACACGCGCAACCGCATTTTAAATGGCATATAACTCGGGTCTTGCATTCAAAAGACTTCTGCAATCACCTACACGCGCAACCGCATTAATGGCATATAACTCGGTTCTTGCATTCAAAAGACTTCTGCAATCACCTACACGCGTAACCGCATTAATGGCATATAACTCGGTTCTTGCATTCAAAAGACGTCTGTCATCACCTACACACACAACCGCATTAATGCCATATAACTCGGTTCTAGCATTCAAAAGACTTCTGCAATCACATACAGACTGTAACAAAAAAGTTATACAATCGCAATTTTATTTTTAATCCATTGTTAAAATCATGCAATGTCAACATATTTTACACTCTGTGTTAAGTTCCGTTTTGGGTTCCAGCATAATTTTATTTGGTCTTTTTAACTTCTTGCGTTTAATATTTATGACTAATCTACTAAGTCGTCTAGAAATCGTGTTGGGCCACTTTCACAATATCATACAATATTATATCTTGTATAAATTTGATGGTTAGGGTATCATACAAGGAACATTAAAGAGAACAATATAATTTTTTTCTTCAAATTGTTTTATTTCATTTGAATAAATAAATTCATAAAATTAATAAATTGTATTTGTAAAGACCTAACCTTCTTTGTAATACTTTTAACCACTTGAAATGAGCCATTGTTGTCTAACAAGAGCGCTCTACTGCCTTGTTCCTGGTTCGATTCCATTTATATTCATCCCAGTGGTTTTACCATTGATTACACCAAAGTGGCCCAGGTGATTTTATGACTACTTTAGACAATTGATCCTATCTCTGCTTACCGAGCATCGATTGTCATGAAACAAAGCTTATTCGAAAGCTGAGAAAATTCCCCTTGCACGCCATTAAAATTCGAAACAGAAATTTTACGGGAGATATTTCTAATATTTTTTTCAAAACTGTATAACTTTTTTTTTTGTTACAGCCTGTACACGCAAAACCGCATTTATGGCATATAACTCGGTTCATGCATTCAAAAGACTCTGCCATCACCTACACGCGCAACCGCATTAATGGCATATAACTCGGTTCTTGCATTCAAAAGACTTATGCAATCACCTACACGCACAACCGCATTAATGACATATAATTCGGTTCTTGCATTCAAAAGACTCTGCCATCACCTACACGCGCAACCGCATTGATGGCATATAACTCGGTTCTAGCATTCAAAAGACTTCTGAAATCACCTACACGCACAACCGCATTTAATGGCATATAACTCTGTTCTAACATTCAAAAGACTTCTGCCACAACCGCATTAAGGTGCGTTCATACTCACGTCGTTGCGCATCGGCCGACGTCGACGGATATCGGCGCGCGAGTTGAAGCAATGTCAACTTTTGTCCGTCGACGTCGACCGATACGCAACGACGCGAGTATGAACGCACCTTTAATGACATAGAAGTGAAAAGACTTCAGCAATCACCTACACCCCAAGATATCAAGTTGTGAGCACCCATAGGAATGGAAAAGCAGATCAAGGATGGTTTACATTACAACGCAGACCGGTTCTAGGGTACCACAACCATCATTTTCAGAGAAAATTGTATCTTTGGTAATATTTTGACAATAACGAAAAAAGAAACACACTATTGTGACATTCAGTGAGAGTCCCATACCTCGATTTCATTCTTGAAAGCATTATAAACCTGTTACGGGTATGATTCACTGAGCAAATAATTGTTTACGGTAACTTTTGTTCTGACTTCGGCCCTGTGGATGCTTACAAAACACGCCATCTGAGTCTGGCCCCAAATGTTACGGGGAAAGTTGTTTTTATACGTTGCAAAATTAAATGTATTATTCTATCTATACTTACCAGTCAAGATGAAGTTATACCATCATTAAAAAGCTCTCTCTCTGATGCCAAACAATGGGAACCAACTAAGTAGTGATGGCTGTTCACGTCTACTTGTATTGGTTCAGTAATTCTTGAGATAGACTTTAAAAATTGTGAAACGTTTCACTCTGAGAGTGATGATCGCTTCCTACAATGCGGGAAGAATCACCAGCAGGTTCTGCTACTTATTTGCACTATCGCACAATGATGATCTGTTATTAGTTATCAAGCTTGGTAAAAATATTTCCAAAAATACACTTCAACCAGCCAATCACTACATTACAACAATACCTGTGATGATAGCGCCCCATCCAAGGATGGTTGAGTGTTGCCAATTTGATAGCACAGTTGGGCTACCCTGAAGTGAAAAGGTGGTAAAATTATGGCAAAGAACTCGGTTCTTGCATTCAAAAGACTTCTGCCATCACCTACACGCGCAACCGCATTAATGGCATATAAGTGCCATATAAGTGCGGTTTTGCGTGTATGTGATTGCAGAAGTCTTTTGAATGCTAGAACCGAGTTATATGGCATTAATGTGGTTGTGCGTGAAGGTGATGGCAGACGTCTTCTGAATGCAAGAACCGAATTATATGCCATTAATGCGGTTGCGCGTGTAGGTGATTGCATGCAGAAGTATTTTGAATGCAAGAATCTCTAGCTGTATATTGGGCTATTTTGTCGTCAAGTCAAATATTTCATATTTACCATTGCGTGCATGGTACCATAATACCGACCAATGGATGCGTCGTACGTACGTGGTGGTGTGTATTGACATATTTCATGGATCTTTATTACAACGGGATGAGATGTTCATAATAACACGCGTCAACTGTCACCTCCAAGACGCTAAATGCAGCTTAAAACGGTTATATATAGCATACAAATAAACTGTGTTTGTGAAAAATTGATGCGTTTCAGAGCGGTGCTGTCAGTTTTGATTTTTATTAATTTTATGTCAGGATTTAGCAGTTCTTTCTGTCGTTTTTATTATTACCCATCAATTATTTTTTGTGACATGATGGGCGTAAAAGTTCATAATAAGTTATAAAACATTGACAGCAAAAGTTCAAATTAATTTCCAACAAAAATACAGTCCCGGTAAAAAATCATAGCCACTTCTGATGATACAGGGCGTCCTATAATTATTCCAAACAGGAACGGTGGCGGCACAAGCATCAACACTTTCAAGGGCAAACTGGGGTCAAGAAAAACGGCGAAAGTGACCATGCTCGCGCGATTTGTTTATATGGGTCACTATTTCAAACCTCCAGTGGCCAACCCGGTCAAAAAATATTTGTGTCCCCCTCCCGGATTTTACCTTGCATCGAGCATAACTAATTATGCTCTATACGATGCACCATCATAAGTATACAATCACTTTATACAGTTACACACCATTTTACCCCACAATGCATTCAAGTAAGCCTACTCCAAAATAAAGGGTTCAAAAAGAGTAAGTCCCCCCTTAAAAAAAGATTAAGTCCCCATAAAATTAAATCACGTTTGTTTGCATAACTCTACACACAATTAAACGTTTTGATAGATTGAAACACTTGTGAAAAGGATGAAGAACACTACGGCTATCCATAAAAGGTGTTTTTTTTAATTTCAATGTCTTTATTACTTTTCCCAAAATAGTCACATTTCCCCAAAATTATGTTTTCAGAAAAAGTGGCAATTTTCACAATCCTATACGAGTTTGTCTGCATAACTCCACACACACCCCTGCGTTTTGAGAGATTGAAACACTTACGAAAAGGAAAAACTATTTTCAACCATGAATAAACATGATTTTGAAATAAAGTGAAGTGAAGGTGCCCAATCTGACTGGCAGTCCACGGTTTTTCGGATTTAATCGAGAAATGTGGTCTATATTAAACCGTAACTAGACTTTTTCATTTGGGGGGCAAGAAGGGGCAGTGACTTGAAATGGGGGGGGGGGGGGGGGCCACCATTCCACTCCCACACCGATTGATTCCACACCCCCACCCCACCCCATGGGCAGTTCCGTAGTTGCGGACGTACATTTCAGACACTTTGAGGGCTTGCCAAATCTAAACTACATGTATACCAGTTGCTTGATTGTTAACACTTGGGTTTCAAGTATCTCTAGTTGGAGTATAAATCCTGAAAATTCCTTTGCTGTACCATTTTCGGTTAATGAGATATGGTGTGAAAACCCTCCGTTGCGGACGTACGCAGAGAAAGGGATTTTTTCAGTACACCTGTATTCATATCAAAGGTTCTCTGATCAGTGTTCAGGTCTGGAATGAAAACTAATATTATTTTGTTTGTAAGAGGGACAAACCTAAAGAAAACAAACAGAGAAAATTATCAGAACCTTTATCTTTAAGGGGGGGGGGGGGGGGGGGGGGGGGGGGGGGGGGGGGGGGGGGGGGGGGGGGGTTGAGTCAGATTTGGCCTATGTTAGAAAACGATTTTACACAACTTTCCCCAATAACAACCGATAAGTGTAGTATACCATATTGTAGCCCTGGATGTCTAGTTTTGAAAAACGCTTTCGGTTTCGCTCTGGTTGCCATGGTAACCGAGCTAGGGCTCTGATTGGCTGAACATGGGAACAGTCATAACTCAAAACCAAATAACCCACTGGGATCATATTGGGGGATAGATGCATTAGAACAATGCGCACAAAATCATGTCTCCGGATTTTTGATTGGTTGCCATGGTAACCAGGCCGCAGCCAATCAGGGTATTTTACACCGTAGTTTAAAAACAAAAAGGAAATTAAAAAAAACTCTTCATGATTTTATGGTATTGCTCTTCTTAACATCTGTGCAAATTTTCATTACAATCATACATTGCGTTTTTGAGTTATGACTGTTCCCGTTTTCCAGATACGCGCTTTCGCTGTTTGAGATATAGACCATTTCAAATTGAGATCGGAAATCTTCGGAAAAACAGGTCACGTGGAGTAGGTGCGTTGCGCGTTCTTCGCAACAGTTGATCGCATTCACAGCATTGCCCTAGTTGATTGTCCGCCTATGTTTACATACACGCGTGCACACATGAGAAGTAAAACGTGGAACGAGACTATTTTGGTTTTTTTATCAACAAAGGCGCTGACGGACAAATTCCAAATGTATCGAGCAGACGATAAAAAGTGAAAATATTACCCCAAATCTCTTTCATCTCACTCGTGTTTGTAACTGAAATGCCGCAACATCAACTTTGTGAGGGATACAATCTATCACCAACACCAGCGCAATCTACCACACGGGCAGACGGGTGAAATACACGTTGTTTTTCTCCGGCACATGGCATGACCTGTCAGCTTCTGACAGGTCATGGAACCGAGTGTCAAACACTCGGCTATCGGAAACATTCGGAACCGATCGTATATTTTCGGATTTGAAATGGTCTATAGGCCGTTGAAGTTTCGAAACACATGAGGGCGCTTTGCATATCAGTCTAACATTTAATCAATTTTCTTTTGCTATTCTTAGTTGGAAATTGAATTATCATAACTTTTAATGAAAGAATCATAAAATTGAGTGATGCGTTCTCTTTTAATTAATTATTTAGTTAATTTCCTTATATATAGCAGGGTGAAAAACAATGAAATACATAAGAAATTTGTCGTTACAAAATTTCTAACCCCCATATTTGTTTTACATAAATCCTAAAACACATTTTAGCCTAAAGTGAATGCAAAATAATTGTTTGAATCTCTCTTTCGGGAGCTCGAAGATGAAAGGAAAATAGTTGTTGCCGACGCTTTGGAACCCGATTGTTTATTTTGACGGAATAAATCGTATTGAAAATTAGGAACCAGCGCGATGCAGGGGGTAACTTTGGAGCTGCCGAAAGACAAATTCTTTGTTTTAAACTATTTATTTATAATTGTTTAAAAATGCCTTATATATCACTGGGTGAGTGTTTTTGTGTATAAAAGTATAGGAAACGCCGGTTTTTTGACCAAATTTTAAACTATTCACTTAAGTACAATCGGTCATATCTCGAAAACTACATACCGATTGCTATCAAACAAAAACTATCCGAAAGAAGAAATTCCACATATTCCGATCGCTGCATTATCTCACTTTTGCCAGTGTGTACAATTTGGCAAATTTTCCTGACTCAACCCCCCCCCCTTAAGTTAAAATTGACCGATGTTTATCCGTTGCGGACGTACATATTAGTGTTGCGGACGTACATCTGTGAAATAGATGTACGTCCGCAACACAGATGTACGTCCGCAACACTTCAAGATACCATGTATTAAATATATAAACAGATACAGAACAAAATAAGTTTTACACATTATTAGTATGAATCGTCAGCTTTAGAAAAATACTTAACTTCACTGCTTTCCAACATTGCCAAAGTATTGAACGGAGTGGTTAAAAGTAGCAGCTTTTGGGAAGTGTACGTCCGCAACAGAAGGTACCAAATTTAATGCTTTTTATTCTTAAATATTTTGGTCATTTAAGTCACTATTTTATATGATACATAACACATGTTCATTGTTGTACTGATTGTATCAATTTGTAATACTTGCCTTAGTTCATTCATGGAAATAATTGTACTTCCATGGTGCGATTTCTACTCAAAAATACCATGTACGTCCGCAACAACCTCAAAATCAGCCAAACCGAGAATGTTAGGTCAAATTCCAAATTATATCATGAAACTACAACCCATAACCTTTGATATGATACATAAATTAGGTTATTTCGACGATTTTCAAATTTTTTCAATTTTTTTCTTCAATTTGGGTTACCTAATTACGGAACTGCCCAAATATATCTTAAACAATACGATATTTAAGCAAGAACTTTAAACAATACAAGTGACTGATTTCTTGGCGGAAAATGCCCTCTAATTAGCCAGAACCAGACCAGGACAGCCACAGTTTTAACCCTACCCTAGAGAACCGCTGCAAAAGTCATATTTGCTTTTCATAGGAACTAAGAGATCTTCATTATACAGGACTAAATGGATATATTTCAAGTCTCTCGAAGATATATTTTTCTATCACTGACTACCTGATTAACTATTCTAAATGTTGCATAAAAGGAAAACTGATAAGTTACTATCATGTTAAGATTTAACATCGAGGCATCACTGTGGCCTTGTGACAACGAACATTTGACTGAATATATATATACTTGTATGCTAAAGGCGTGTCAATACATTCGAGTTGATCAGCGCTTAGAAACAGTGTTGATAGCGCTGTATAAATGTAATTATGTTAATTATGTTATCTATATACTAATTTTCGGAACATGGCTTTATTAGATAGTTCAATATAATTTTACACTCGCGTCCCTCCTCAACTGAAAAAGCGTGGTAATTGCGCCTCTAATACACGAGCTAATTAGATAGTTCAATGCCCGTTTTTTACCGTTTTCAGACATGCGCAGAAAGGATCACATGTGAAAATCCGAAATGTTGAATTTCTTTTACTCGGGTAGCTACTTTCGGACACAAATTGTGGTTTTCGGAATGAGTGATGACATATGGTCTTCACCCAAAATATTTTCTTCAGGGATATAGCTACATTTCTGTATATGCGGCTGTTTGTTATTCTTAAAGATCGCATAGTAACAAGCATTTATACGTCACGACATTTTCTAAATGTAAACAAAAACTCTTACACAGATCCTAAAGTGACACTTTCACATTAGGGCAGTTCCGTAATTAGGTAACCCAAATTGAAGAAATTGAAAAAATTGAAAATCGTCGATATAACCTAATTTATGTATCATATCAAAGGTTATGGGTTGTAGTTTCATGATATAATTTGGAATTTGATCTAACATTCTCGGTTTGGCTGATTTTGAGGTTGTCGCGGACGTACAGGGCATTTTTTAGTAGAAATCGCACCATGGAAGTGCAATTATTTCCATGAATGAACTAAGGCAAGTATTACAAATTGATACAATCAATACAACAATGAACATATGTTATGTATCATATAAAAAAGTTACTTAAAATGACCAAAATATTTAAGAATTATGCTTTTTGGATTAAATTTGGTACCTTCTGTTGCGGACGTACACTTCCCAAAAGCTGCTACTTTTAACCACTCTGTTCAATACTTTGGTAATGTTGGAAACCAATGAAGTAAGTATTTTTCTAAAGCTGATGATTCATACTTAAAGTTTAAAACTTATTTTGTTCTGTATCTGTTTACATGTTTAATACATGGTCTTTTGTTAGTGTCGCGGACGTACATCTGTGTTGGACGTACATCTGTGTTCACAGATGTACGTCCGCAACACTAATATGTACGTCCGCGACGGATAAACATCAGTCAATTTTAACTTAAAGATAAAGGTTCTGATAATTTTCTCTGTTTGTTTTCTTTAGGTTTGTCCCTCTTACAAACAAAACAATATTAGTTTTCATTACAGACCTGAACACTTCAGAGAACTTTTGATAGGAATACAGGTGTACTGAAAAAATCACTTTCTCTGAGTACGTCCGCGACGGAGGGTTTTCACGCCATATCTCATTAACCGAAAATGGTACAGCAAAGGAATTTTCAGGTTTTATACTCCTACTAGAGATACTTGAAACCCAGGTGTTAATAATCAAGCAACTGGTATAGTTTAGATTTTGCAAGCCCTCAAAGTGTCTGAAATGTACGTCCGTAACTACGGAACTGCTCATTAGTAACATAGATGAATGCGACGTTTGCTAACGATAAAGAAACTGGCAGTACCATGTCAACCGTTTCTATGTTGTGCTGCGCGACCGCGTTTAACATGGCGCACGCGGTTCGGCGCACACATAATGACGCAGACAAAAAGTGTACGCGTTTGTGGCGCAAACCGTGCACATTGTAACGGAGCAGAGTGAAAGCAGGCAGTCCGTACACTCTTAGAAAAAGGATGCTTCAGGCTTCAGGGGTTCTTGGCTGTCCCGTATGGAACCCTTTATATCACCTTAAAAGGTTCAAAAAAGAACCATTTTAAGGTTCAAAATAGGCAAAAAAGGGCAAACATTGGTCTTTCGAACCTCTAAAGGTTCTCTACAGAACCTTTTGGGGCCTTTAAAATCAAAGAACCTTTAAACCATTATACGAGACAGCCAAGAACCCCTCTGAAGCACCCTTTTTCTAATAGTGTACCCTAAAGCCACCTCCTCCTCTCCGCACTTTCCTTACTTGATAATCTGGATATAAGGGCACATGGGGCATCTGGATAAACGGAACGTGTGGTACATTATCATGATTATTATAGAGTGTCTGGATTATTCATGGCATCCGTGGTATCTGGATTACGGGGTTCACTATAAAACGAGTCTCAAATTACCTGGATATACTATGCGCAGGTGGGCCACCTGTGATAACTCGATTTCAAGGGTGTACACTCAGGTAGTATCTCGGGAGGCTTTATAGAACACAGCAAACATGATAAAGGGACTACATATACTATACGTTAAGGCCCCACATGCCTATTGGAGGAATAATGTACTTAATGTAAATAGGCCAAACAAAACCCGGATGGCACACATTGTGCTCAAGTACAAGCGTGGAATGGTACAAGTGATCTTGATGATAGACTCCGCCGACCATAAAACTAAACGACCGACTATAAAACTATAACGCTCAGAACGTAGGCCTACTGAATTACCTGGATACAGTATGTGCATATGGGCAGTGGCGACACTTGCACCAGCACCATATGTTAAAGGCATATTATGTGATCTTTTCCAGAGAGCGCCCTATATTCGTGATTTTTTTTAGAGAGTAGATTTTCTTGCAGATTTACATTTCTGATCATAAATCGTACATATATTCCAAGTTACAGAGCGATACGATTCCTAATTACCTCAAAATCATGGTTTTAGAGTGAATTTAGACTAAATAAAATAAGTTTATTTTCACTCTAAAACCATGATTTTGAAGTAATTAAGAATCGTATCGTCCTGTAACTTGGAATGTATGTACGATTTATGATAAGAAATGTAAATCTGCAAGAAAAAACTGCTTTCAATTTTTTTCGATGTTGAGGGCGTTCCATGGAAAGATCACATAATATACCTTTAAAGGAGTAAAACGGGGTGGCAGGGCAATAAAAGAATCGGGGGAGGCATTTAAAAGCTAATTTTATGTAACTTTCAATTTTGACATTAAAATTCAACTTTTTATTATTTGGGGTACAAAATAGGTAGAGACATGCGCTGACAGGAGTATAACTGGGGGTATTAAGAACACGTTGATGGAGTAGGCCTACTCGGATTAAGATCTTGGGTATCTGTATTATTTAAGAGCACATTGGGCCTAGGCTCATGGTGTATTAAGGGCACCATGTCACTTACATTATATCAAGGGCACCTTAGTACCTGAATTATTTAAGGACATACTCTTGATTGATATTTATATAAACATTTAAAACGCTTTGATATTACTGACCTCTGCCTATTGTTACTGTTACTGTCCGCTATCATCGGCACCCGCGTTTAATTTACTTGACTATGATAAAGTAAGGGCACCTGGGTATCTCGAGATAACGGCACACGGCACACCGCACACTGCAGTGGGCCTACCTTGATTATGTGGTATCCAGTGCATTATTAAGGGCACCGGGGGTAACTGGATTAGGGGGTAGGGCTTAGGCCTATGGGGTCCCTGGATATAATGGGACAACGGGTACCTGCATTTCAGGTCTCATGGGAGGCCTACATAGGTATCTGGAAACACAAACGTAGGCCTACCTAGAATAAGGCAATGTATAACATGGATTATCAAAAGCACCTGCGATATTCGGATTATTTAGGGCCCCGTCTGGATTATGTGTAGGACATGTTCTTGATATTATTGTATCAAATTTTCTTACGCTTTGTTTACTTATTCTCCGTGAAATTTTCTAGCGGGTCCAGCGCGAAGCGCTGGTGCCCGCTAGTCATACTAATTCATACTAATAATGCTAGTCATACTAATTTGCCTACAATTTGCAGTACAAAGACGTATCCGTGCGAGTACGTACAAACTCCTGCAACACCTTTACTAAACTCGGAGGTGACATGCTTCACAGACCTTTCCAATCCAATCGACTAATAATAAATGAATGGGAACTTCTTTGTGTGTACGATTAAATCGAACATACACCTTTTATGTAGTCACAAGCGAAATTGGATTCGTGTTGAGGTTAAAGTACCCTTCAGTCGCATCGTGACCCAGTTTTAGCGCAAGTAAACTAGTAGGAAACACTTTTCCCGTCTTGTATGCATATGCACACCGTCAACAAAGCGCATCCATTGCATCATACTGAATTACGATATTAAAGTTCAAATTCTAGCGACATTGGGCAGAACAAATAAAAATTAGCCTTTACTTCACCATGTTCACGAGTAAAAGTTCAGGTCGACTAGTAAAAGGTCCAGTACTTGCTGAAAAAAAAATCACACATCTATTGAAAAAAAGAGTTGTTGCAAATTCCTTTTTACACTGCGCTATCGAAAGCATTCAGGCATGTAGGCCTATGGATGTTTTGGGTATGACAGGCATTTTCACTGCGTAGCACCAATTAAGTATGATATCCCATAGGAAAATGCAATTTGCTACAACATTTTTTTTCCATTAGGTGTGATTACTTAAAACATCATAAATCTAAAAGTATCCACTCAATCTGTATGAATGAGGAGTCAAATTACGAGGAAGAAATTTGTTAGCTTAACCCTAACATTCTTGAGTACTACGAATTACTACAATGCGGTGTGCTTGTGTCACCAGGCGCGGCAGTTTTTCCATGAAATAATGGCCCCAGGGTATATACATGGCAAAGTATACTGAGCCATGTATGGTTTCCCCCGTGGCCTGGCGGTAGATCGTCTGCCTCTGAACCCAGAGGTCCGGGTTCGAGCCCCGGGGGCGTGGCGGCCCTTGTTCCCCTCGCTCTCTGGCCGCGAAAAAAAATCCTTTGGAAAAGGTGCCTCGGGGGTTAGGGTTAAGGTAGGCCTATATCTCAGATTGTCGGTACATATTATGGATATTGAATTCGCTGACAGCGCCTGGTGAGGAACCTTTTGTTTTAGGTGTGTAGTTCAAATCATAGAGACATTAAGACGATTCGGTGTAGCCTTTGTTACTGTCATTCTTTATTCACTCACTTTTGGATCATATTATATTTGATCATATTAAATATAAATTATTTACTAATGGGGATTTATTGATAGTAATATCTGTTATCAGTATACGATCGCTACTGATTTTTAAATTAAAACCTAACTTTCTCTCTTTATCGAACGAAATAAGTAATTTTATTGACTATAGAAAACTGCTATATACTTACCAATCACTATCGTTTTACCAATAATTTGATGGCGCTTTTCACCGTGGTGTTCTACTGATTACAGGGAACACCAAATATGTTTTATAAAAACCCTTCAGACCAAGCCGACAAAGTTCAGCAGCAAGGGTCGCATTATGACGCGTCTGCGCGTCCTAGACCTCTCACTTTCGAATAGTGACGCGTCAGATTTCAAATTGGAAAGGCTTGCGGGTCCCGATCAAAATTGAAGGGACCTCTCACATTTGACGATGTATGGAAATGGAACCCTTAAGAAATTCTGTAAATTACATATCCATCCTTTGCTCACAATATAAATTCAATAAAACTGTCCGTAAAAAGTAAAATTTAAATTAAAAATCAAACATTTCTAAATCGCTGGCAAATTGCTTCCGCAAAAGTGTCAATGATTTCTATATAAATACTTTCTATCAGTATCTTCTACTGATTTAGTAATATGACATGGTCACGACATAGGTATATGATGTACACGTGCTAACTTGACCGTGCGCAGCCTGCGTATCTGTGGTAGCGGCTGTGTAACATCTTAGAGTTACAGCTCAATTTCACCATCTCTGTACAAGATGGAGCGTGAACGATGTGGTTAAAACAGCATATCGGAATAACGGCGAAACATGCGTGCCGTCATTTTTCATACATGTATTCTATGGATAAAATCGAATGTAAACATCAACATCAACAACATGGCTCCCCGCATGGCTCCGAGGAAAAGGGCATTCAATCCAAACTGGAAGAAACAAATCGAATCGAATCAAAATTCGTTTAAGTAAAGTCGTTTAAGTAATGAAAATGTTCAGGCATTGATGATCGTGGCTACGTCCAAGCATGACCTTAGGTCATTTAACTTCAGCCGAGCTGTCCGGATGTGGTCAAAATCCAGTGGGGATCCAGAACCAGAACAACCAGTTGCAGCAGGAGAAGAATCTGATGATGACCCCGAGCTGGACCACGAGAGTGAGGGAGAAGATAAAAATGAATCTGACAGTGAGTGACCAAGTAGTTGACCCAGCAGAATCAGATGTTGAAGTTGAAGTTGAGGGAGAAGATGAAACTGACAGTGACAGTGACCTACTAGTTCAAGTTGATACTAGTTCTGAGGAAGAAATGGGACCATTCTGAATGATTGCAGCTGTAAAAGAAAAAGTTAAAATAAATTGATGTACATCAGATGATCAGATCACATCATCACAATCACATCAACTCACAGCAAAGTTTCAAAAGGTGTCATTATTCTTTATTATGCAATGTAAATTGTTTTAATTACCTGTCCTGCAGCACACCTGCAATGCAATGTCTTGCAATTGCATTTATTATTGCAACAACCCCGCACAGTATGGTATTAAGTCATCATTCATCATCGATCATACCCGTCGACCCCTAACTAACCAAACCATTAAGTCATCGACTCATCGTGTGGCCTCTAATTTTCCTAAATCAGTTTCGACCATTTTCAAATACCCCTACTTGGGGACCTCTCATTTTCTTGGGGGACCCCTTAAATTTGTTTTTTTGAAGTCCTACGGGGTCCCGAAAAATGTCATGGGACCTCTCACATTTTTGATCCAGTGCTATCCCTGTTCAGCAGACCATGTTTCTCTCTCAAGGAGATCGCCTACATTTAGAATCGGCTTTCTTATTTGGCATGTATACGTTTTCCTGTGGTTAAACAAATTTTCGAGAATTGCGTTTAGTTAAACGATGTGTTTAAAGTCAAGTTAAACGCGTGTTTAGCTTAAAACCGTGTTTAGATACGTACGAGAATACGGGCCATAGTTTTTAACTAACCGCAATTATAGAAAATGTGTATAACTTAAACATGCGTCTAACTCACTGACAAGTGTCTAACTTTAAACATGGGCGTGGGGTAGTTTAACGCGCGGTTAACTAAACTCAAACGCCAACTGTATGCCTTGATAGATTGTTCAACCGTGCCCGGTGCAACCTGACAGCAGATAGGGTAGTCTTAAAATTAAACATGCATTTGACTAGAATGCGGTCGATATAATATTGTAACCCATTTGGGCCACAATCCCGCAAAGTTTAAAAGCGGGTTTTGTTAAACACGTCGGTTAAAAGATAAAATCGCGTTTAATTTAGACACGAGTTAAGTTAGTCACGGTTTCAAGCTAAAACTGTAAAGCGTCACAATATACGAGGGTCATTCAATAAGTTGTACCTCCTCACTCATAACATCGCTAATATGAATGTCAGCCTTCATGACATTTGTCATGATTATAACTCTGAATCATAGCTACACATTCATAGTAAATTGATACCTATTTCACTTTTGTCATGATGCAATCAAAGCCAGAGAGAGATTTTGGACAACCGCCCGATTTAAATACTGAAAATAGAAAACAATGGCTATACTATCATGTATAAATCAGATTGTAGGCAAATAAGTATGACTAGCGGGCACCAGCGCTTCGCGCTGGACCCGCTAGAAAATTTCACGGGGAATAAGTAAACAAAGCGTAAGAAAATTTGATACAATAATATCAAGAACATGTCCTATACATAATCCAGACGGGGCCCTAAATAATCCGAATATCGCAGGTGCTTTTGATAATCCATGTTATACATTGCCTTAATCTAGGTAGGCCTACGTTTGTGTTTCCAGATACCTATGTAGGCCTCCCATGAGACCTGAAATGCAGGTACCCGTTGTCCCATTATATCCAGGGACCCCATAGGCCTAAGCCCTACCCCCTAATCCAGTTACCCCAGGTGCCCTTAATATTGCACTGGATACCACATAATCAAGGTAGGCCCACTGCAGTGTGCGGTGTGCCGTGTGCCGTTATCTCGTACTAATGTGGAAGTAAACCCATCGTATATACTACTTTTTATATCGTAGGCGATTGGTGTATATAAAATCTTGTTCCGATGTGTTATTGAAATTAAGGTATGTTCTTACTCCATAGTAGTGCTCAAATTACGCTTGATATGTATCATCAGTATCCTCTAAACGCTCGAGTGACGATATCACTGACCAGTATTAAACCAATTACGCGTTTTATTTCGTGGGGAAGTTACGCCGATTCGATTAAATACTCGGCCGACGACTTATAATCTGATAATCGAAACGAAATACCGTATCACACAATAGATCTACAGGCATAATTCTGTATACCCTACACACCAACATCTGTCGTTCTTAAAAATCACGCACTATGAATACCCCTGTGAAGGGTATAACAGAATTACTCCGATCTACAATAGTAAATTCAGAATTTTGCCTTATTGTCAATTGATATAAATTTTGCGATATGAATGTTATTACATTATTGTCCATGAGCACACGTCTAATCATAACGACCTGTTTATACCGATTCTAGGTTGTAAGACATTTGATATAACACCTGTTATCCTATTACGTTTAATATAGATTTTCTTACTAAAGAAAAGTCACACTAAAACTTATAACGGAAGGTGTCATGTCATCTGGTACTGTTTCGTAGTGATAAACATGGAAAAGGCTACAGATAAAATAAGTATACACAAACAGAAAAATGTCCACTTTATAATTTCACATGTCTCAAAATTAAAAAGGACGTTATAAAAATAAAGTTAACCATTGTCTAAGTTGACCAAAACTAACATTAGGTCATTAAAATTGGAAATGGTTTTAAAGGGACATTAAGTGGTGTTGAAAATGTTAAATGTTTAAAAATTTACTTCAGAATTCAAGATGAACATTAAAAATTGCCATTATTGTTGTTTCTACTAACAAAAACACAGCAAAACTTGATTAAAACAATATCATCGCTATTTATTGAAAAACGCCCTCTATGCAAACATGGTTCGCGTTATGTATCACGCGTACTGCAGGGGGATACTGTCGGACGTAAAATGCTCGTCTCGCGGGACGAGCATTTTTGAATCGACGTTTTCTTGTACAAATAGAGCTGATTTTTCTTAATCCTTATAGGTGTATGTTCATACATGTAATACAATTATAAAAATAAACTAATCTCAGTTTTTATTATAATTGAGGGCGCTGCCTCCAACACATCTCTTAGTGTCCCTTTAACTTTTAAGTAAAGCACCTGCACTTTACTGCGCACCAAAAGGAAGAAAGAAATTGAGATGAGCAACATGGTATCGAGCAGTAGAAAGAAGAGAAAAGAGTCGAGATGCAGGACTCATAGATTTAATCAAAACCCGTAGCTTGAGACCATAAAAATGACAATTAAGTAGGAATTCGTTTCAAGCCACCTAAATGTAACAAAGATAAAATATGTATAGGAAGTGAATGTCTATTAGTGAGACGAGGAAAAAAACCCACTGTTTTACGGGCCCGACTGACCCACTTTTTGTGCTTTTCAAGATTTTTTTCAAATCATGTAAAACCAGCCATTTTGGCCGAAAATAAGTCGGGACAAAATTTCACAATTTTTTAACAATTTCGCCGATTTTTGCAGATTTTGGTGACAAAAATAAATAAATCGCCCGACCGACCCTACTTGACAGGTCCGTCCGCCCATGGGGATTTTTTCATCGCCTTCAGATGGGTAGGAAGTAAATTTTAAACATAAGAGTCCTAAAAATGGACAAGCTCCCGTGTACAAGGCGATGGATTTATTTATTGGCAGGGTGGAATAATAACCAAATCGAAATGGTGGTGAACCGCAGATATTGGCTGAAAATCATGGTGGCGCTGTTTAGGCGCTCGCAGCGCAAACGTTTATCTAGATTGGTCAAACAAGAAATCAATTTTTAAAATAAAATTGAACCCTTACCTATAGACATTCACGTGAAACACAAACTGAACATATTATTACATGGGGTGACTTAAAGGGGCACGGAGAGATCGGCGATAAAAATCAAATTTGAGGGGGAAAAGAGTTTCAATAGATAAGGTATAGGCCTAATAGAACCCTTAAACGTAATATTTTATAGGAAAAGGGTTGAAGAAAGTTTATGAAGCTATATGTGCCGAATACTGCTGATAATTTCGATGTGATCTATACATCTAAATTACCAAAGTGTGAAATATAACATGATACTGCGAATTAAGGGGGCACAACACTAAATCCTTCCGCGTTTGGTGTAGCATTGCGAATAAAGGTGTGTTCATACTCACGTCGTTGAGCATCGGCCGACGTCGACGGATATCGGTGCGCGAGTTGAAGCAATGTCAACTTTTGTCCGTCGATGTCGACCGATACGCAACGACGCGAGTATGAACGCACCTTTAAGGGCGCACAACACTAAATCCTTGCGCGTTTGGTGTAGCCTTGTTAATTTTTGATGAAAATGATAGGATAGAACCTCAACAGTGCTAAATGGTCAAAAATCGTCCGAATCAAATACACACGTGAGATAAGGTGTCGGAACGATATCGTAGCCGGAACCGGTGAGGAAGGGCCGATATCAGCTAAAAATTGTGATGGCGCTGTTCAGGCGCCCGTAGTGGAAAAGTTTGTCTAGATTGGTCACAAAAAATCAAGTTTAAAGTAAAATTCAACCCTAATCTAAGACATTCAGGCCAAAAAAAACCCGTCCCATAATGTTACATTGGGAGGGTAAAAACACGGTCTTGAAAAATGGCCCATTTGCGTGTGTTTCAATGGAAGATTTATTTAGTGTTGTGCCCCCTTAAGGTAAACGGTTAAACCCGTTTCAGATGGTAGTTAGTATGCCCAAGCATTTGGTGCAAAAATCTCAAATTCCAGGTAAATTGAGGGCACACTCCCATACGCATCTCTTCATGCCCCTTTAAAGCACTCTCCGTGACATAAATTACCCGCTTAGGAGCGCTATTAATTCGGTCTGGTAAACCTATTGTTATCAATTACTACGCTGGTAAACGGTACCATAAAATGTCATGATTATTTTTGCTGATGATAGTGGATAAATGCATCTATTGCCGCATACATTAGTTGCCTTCATATTCTGATAATACATATTTCTGATCATTATTTTACTTTGAGAACACTTTTTTTTTTACTCACCCTGTAGTCGTTACAATAACACATTTTGCTGATCATTAGAGATATAGAAGTTATTCTTACTTAGCGTATTTGGCATCGAAGAGGGATTTAAGTGAACTGTAAACGAGGCTCTCGGCTTAGCCATGACGAGAGTGCTATAGTTTTCAATGGGGGTGAACTTTGCACTAATCATAAACAATCTTCATACCTCTGAACTGTTCAATATTTGACTACATTCGTGGAATTCACTTTTTATTCACACTAAGTTGAAATGAAATATTTGCTGGAAACCAACACACAGTTCATTCACATTGCCGTCAAAGGAGGATATTGTAATGTTTATCGAAGCGATAATTGCTCTGAACATGCTCAGTTGGATGCCACCCCTCTTCGCCGTAAATGCGCAAATTAAGAATTAACGTCTATGTAACCAGTAAATTTTGAGACGTTGTATGATTGTGCTAGGAATACAGAACCATACTCTGTATTTAATATACTAACATAATGGTTAAATACGTTGAAGGTTGGTCACTGGTAAGGGGTCGTCCAAAATTATCGCCATTTTCACTTACGTACAGAGCGTACGTAACTTTTTACCCCCCTCCCCCCTCGAGTTACGTACGCAATAAATGGCGAAATTTTATTTTATTTTGTACTTTAAAAAAAAAAAATCCCGCCTCTCAAGATCGCCATTTAAGTTACGTACGGTTGGGGTATATTTTGGGGTATATGGACGACCCCTAAGCCGTCGATAAGTAAAACATCGCAAGTTATAGTATTGTAGCCAATTACCCCTTTTATCCCAATTATCGACATAGACAGCATTTTGTGTACGAATTTGAACACCCCGCAAATGACACTTTTTATTTTAAAGACAACTGTACTTCACGGTTTCGCGCACTTTTACAACTCGCATTCATGTGATAAGGGACCGTTCATTATTTCTCCCGGGGAGGGGTGGGGGGGGGGGGGGGGGGGGCGGGCGGTAGCTGGAAGAAAAAAATGACCCTCCTTCCCTAGATACTAAAAAGTTATGACCCCCCTCTGGAATGTAAAAAAAGGTTTAGACCCCTCCTTTTTTATTTATTTTTACACACACATAGGCCTACAAATACAATAAGCATACCCAAGTAGGGCTGGGTGCAATAACTTAGCACTTTAACTTAGCACTTAATTGCACCCATCCCCTCAATTATGAATTTTCGAGAATACTATAAAAATATACAACAATTATATTATTATAACACATTTTAGATTTTTGCTGAGTAGTGTATAATTTCAGACAGTGTTTGCGTTCAGCGTGGGCATGCTGTCTCGTTGTTGAGTTCCAAGATTATTAGCAAAAGTCTACTGCAAGCAGGCGCCTAAAAGAAGGGCAACACAAAACCAGAAAGCGAAAGCTACAGACACAAAATGACACATTCTGTAACTTCCTTGAGATAGGATTGGCTCCTGGTGTGAAGGAAACTTATTTTGATAAGTCCCGTTTGACTATTCCGGATTTGGACAATTTACCTCAGCCCCTTTCAACACTGGAATCGGATACAGATCACCTCCTACAACTACCTCGGAAAACACTATGTCTTAAAGGTATATTATGTGATCTTTCCATGGAACGCCCTCAACATCGAAAAAAAAATTGAAAGCAGATTTTCTTGCAGATTTACAATTCTGATCATAAATCGTACATACATTCCAAGTTACAGCGCGATACGATTCTTAATTATTTCAAAATCATGGTTTTAGAGTCTAAATTCACTCTAAAACCATGATTTTGAGGTAATTAGGAATCGTATCGCTCTGTAACTTGGAATATATGTACGATTTATGATCAGAGAAATGTAAATCTGCAAGAAAATCTACTTTCTAAAAAAAATCATGAATAGAGGGCGCTCTCTGGAAAAGATCACATAATATGCCTTTAATCCCCCACATTAAGTGACGAAAAAACAACAACCCTGTTCTACGAGCCACACCAATCCAATTTTTTCGAATTAAAACAAAATCTATTTTGAAAAAAGAACCCTCCGAAAAACCCAAACAACCCGCCCCAACGAACATCCGTACCTGAGAGGTAGAGGTCCGGTTGCCAGTAGAACCATTTTTTAGAGGACGTTGAAATTCTTCCCCGGCTGGACAGATTACCCACTAGAAAAATTTCGAAGACTATTTTTGTCTTCCATGTAAGCGACTCGTTTTATTTAAGGCATATTATGTGATCTTTTCCAGGGAGCGCCCTTTATTCATGATTTTTTTTAGAAAGTAGATTTTCTTGCAGATTTACATTTCTGATCATAAATCATACATATATTCCGAGTTACAGAGCGATGCGATTCCTAAGTACTTCAAAATGATGGTTTTAGAACGGAATTTAGATTGAAAATAAACTGTCCTGCTAGCAGAACAGTTTATTTTCACTCTATTTTTACTCTAAAAAACATGATTTTGAAGTAATTAGGAATCGTATCGCTCTGTAACTCGGACTATATTTATTTATTTATTTATTTATTTTTTTTATTTTTTTTTATTTTTTTTTTTCTTCCCCCAAGCAAGAGGTGATTTTTTTTATTGACAACATCTCATCACTTCTCTTTACAGCATATACATATTATACATTATTTTACATGTTTATATATATACATAGTGTGTGCATTGCACACGTTTGCAAGTGTACCTGAAAAACACAGTCAAAGCAAGGTGTGAACAACTCCATATCAATATATTAAATAATCAAAACGGAAAAGAAACAAAACGAAACAAAATCAAAATCAAAATCCAACTATATACACAATCATATTTGTCATTCCTATTCAAACAAATAGACGATTCCAGTTAGCCCATTTTTTATCATATTGATTAAGTCTATTATTGCTTATTGCTACAGATTTTTCGGCGTTAAGATGGAAAAGAATTTCATGTTTAAAAGTTATTACGTTTGGTTTTGTATTTTGTACTCTCGCCCTATATATATGGAATTTAGCTAATAACAGTACAAGGTCAAGAGCGTCATCTTTCTGTGTGCCTAAAATAACAATTAGAGGCGTTATATTGATATTTCTTAGAGTTGGGGCAAATATACATCTAATATATAGCTGGATTTGTTTCCAGAAACTTGTAACAATATCACATTGGTATAGCAAGTGAAAAATAGTTTCTGTTTTGGAGTTGCAGAAGCTGCAGTGATCATTATCTTTTATTTTCATTTTATAAAGCAAACGGTTTGTGCCCAATATGTTGTTTAGTATTCTGTACTGGAACCAATGAAGTTTTGCATCTTTTGTAATTTGCATTGGTCGATAGCATATTCGTTGCCATTCCTTTATGTCGATTGAAACTCCTAGTTCGTGTTGCCATTTCAACGGACTGTTACAAGATGTCTTAACATTCTTTAGCAATAGTTTATAGAACGGTTTACAACCTTTCTTCGCTCCTAAGAGCAGGTCATACGCCATAGGTGTAAAAGGTTCCAGGACTTTTGCTCTGCCTCTGCCAATACAAGGCCATTTACTTTTGATTGAATTCACAATACCAGAGTATTCGATAATATTTGAGCGTATATGATATTTGTTACAAAATTCACGGAAAGAAAGAAATTTACCATTACTTTTCAACAGATCATTTATGAACACTACGCCTTTAACATACCAATGTTTATATCTTACAGATTGATTACCAACCGTTATTTTATCATTCCACCATAGATAATTCCTTGCTATGGAGTTATAATCCAAATTTGGGTCACACATCTGGTTGTGAATAACATTAGCCCATGCATATAATACATCATACCAAAACTTATTTTTTATTTGATTCTTTATTTTTTTCCATCTATTTTCTCCAAATTCATAGATGTCATTTTTATTCAAGTTGGATAATAGGTGAAAGAGTTTAATCCATTTTTGATCACCTAGCTCAATACGTCTTAGCCAGCTTATTTTTAAAGCTTTCAGGTGGCAAATAATATGAGGAACTTTTACTCCTCCAAAATGATATTCCTGTATCATTTGACTACGTTTTATTCTGTCAGGTTTTCCATTCCATATGAATTTGAATATATACTCATTTACTTCTCGCAGAAATTCATCTGAAGGGTTTGGAAGCATTTGACCGATATAGTTAAATTTTGATAACATGAAACATTTAACCACGGTTACTCTTCCATACACTGTCAGGAAGCGTTTCGACCACATAGTAATTACGTTTTTAATAGAATCTAAGGCTTGTGTATAGTTCATATTAACCATATATTTAAGGTTTGTACTAAACTTTACACCCAACATTTCGAAAACACCGTTTAATTTCCAATCTAAGTTTAGATTTGGACAAATCTGTTCTATATTGGTTCTGTTGCTACCAATCCATACTGCTGATGTTTTTTGTTTGTTAATCTTTAAACCACACATATGTCGAAATGTATCTAAAGTACTTATTACATGTTCTAGTGATTGTTTTGACCCATCCAGAATTACAGTTGTGTCATCTGCATATTGTGTTAATTTATAACCACTATCATCAATCTGAAATCCTTTAATACTTTCATTTTTTCTAATCATTATTGCTACCACTTCCACACAAAGAACAAAGAGATACGGAGAGAGACTATCGCCCTGTCTGCAACCTCTGTTGATGGAAAAAGACTTTGATATATGGCCATTTATGATAACTGATGAAGAAGCATTACTATAAAAAGAAGAGAACCATTGTATAATATCAGGTCCGAAATTGAAAAATTTCAAAGTTCGCAGGATAAAATCATGGGATATTGTGTCGAATGCTTTTTCAAAATCAATAAGCAGGAGCATTCCTGGTATATTTCTTAGTTCTGCATAATGCATTAGATCATATATTAACCTAATATTTTCACCAATATAGCGACCCGGTACAAAACCTGTCTGGTCTTCGTGTATAACGAACGGTAGCATGTTTTTAATTCTATTTGCAATCGAGGCGGAACCAATTTTATACGATACATTTAATAGAGATATTGGGCGCCAATTCCGAATGAATTTCCTGGGTTTGTTTCCTTTAGGTAGTAAAATTATAGATCCTTCTGTTCTTGGTTTTAAAAAAGTCCCAGTTGTGAAAGCCGTATTTACCGCACGTAAGAGAAACTGAGACAAAAGCAACCAGAAAGCTTTATAAAATTCGACGGTGAAACCGTCTGGGCCTGGTGATTTATCATTCTTCATGGTGTTTAATGAGGCTGTTAATTCTTCTAAAGTTAGAATGCCTTCAATTGACTGAGCTTGTTCATTTGTCAACTGTGTTCCATTTAAAGTATTCAGAGTTTCCGTATCACTGTTATCGACCTTAGAATATAATTGTTTATAAAAGCTTGTTATTTCTGCATCGATACTCTCTTGATTACGTAATATCCGTCCATTATCAGTTTCAATGACTCCGATTGTCTTATTAACAAATCTCTGCTTCTCAAGGTTCAAAAAATATTTTGTAGGTTTCTCCCCGTGTTCTATCCATTTTGCTTTAGACCTCACAAAACTACCATTTAGTTTTTTGCTTCTCATGAGTTCTAACTCTAATTGCTTTGTTTTCAAATTGGAAGCTATCTCAATGTATTTAATCGTATCGTTGGTGAAATTAGACAGCTGAAGCTCTAAATCCTTTATGGCTTTGTTTAATTCATTCTCTACATTTTCCATATTCTTTCTACGTTTTGAGGCATATGCAATTGTTTCACCACGTATTTCTAATAACAGCATTTCGAAAAAGAGCTGGTCATCTATCATTATATTTAAGGATTCGGACGGAATATTAGCAACCATGACTGGATTATATGGTGTTGCAGCATAGATCGACTTCACCTTATCGATCGAATTTCGAACGGTAGACACATATTCATCCTCTTTTAAAAGAGAATTATTAAATTTCCAAGTACCTTTTCCATGTTCAATATACTCATTTCTTAAATGTAGTACCACGCACGAGTGATCTGTGCGATATCCCGGCTGTATATCAACAAATTCAACAATATTAAGAAGTTCGGATGATATTAGAAAGAAATCTAGTCTAGCTTGTTTTAGTGGGTTCTGTCTACGCCATGTATACCGAGTAGTACCTGGAAAATGAACTCTCCATGGGTCACACATATTCAACTCCTCCATCATTTGTAATACATATTCTCTTGCTTTAGGATTGTTAATATTGTTATAGTTATACGTGTCAATTATTGGATCTTGCACCAAGTTCCAATCACCAATGAACATCTTGCAAACAGTACATAGAAAACCCCTTGTCTCGTATGTAGTTAAATACATCTGTGCGCTTCCTTTTATCCCTTAATCCTCTGCAATTAAGGGTACATATCTTAATTTGGTTTGTCATGATAAGTTAACATAACAGTAATTGTTATTAAGGCCGTTAATAGAGCGATATAAAGTTTGACACACTTGCTTGGAGTTTTTTTTATATACAAGCCAAACAAATAGGCCTATATTAATAATATTAATGTTGAAAAGGATATCCGTTAGGATATACGTAATACGACTAAAACATAATAATGATGAACCATAACATCCTACATTTATACATGTACAAAAAGTATATAATATGTATGTTGACCATGAAATCATCATCATCATCATCATTTTATACATACACAGTTTTGAAAGAAAAACGTACGCACACGAGCGAATGTGCATTCAAAAACAACAAAAATTGGTTCGGGTGAAAATTCCCGATTAAGTTTTAAATAATGGTCAGTAAAGGAGCCAGGACCACCAAACATGCATATGGTAGTTTACTTGATAAGAGATATTTATTTTTAAAATAATTTCCCAAGACTAAAGTTAAAGTCTATAAAGTGAGTTATGTTGCGGAACCATTGTTTTTTCCCCTAAAGTCTCATATTTTGAAAGACCTTATTTATCACGAAAAAACAAAACAGAAAAGAAACATAGCCGATAAATTGATATATAATTATTCATTTTAACCTTAAAGAATTAAAGAAAGAAATAAACCGTCATTATTCATTTGTAAGGTTAAAATTACACCTTTATTTTAAATGGGAAAGGGAAAACCAGTTAAAATGTTAACTGTCAAAAGCTAGTTACTGTTGTCCTTGTTTCCAAAGATTTATAGGACATGCCATAATACATGACTCATCCCTTATTTTTCACACATATTTTTAATATTTTAATTTCATAATACATCACATTATATCATAAAATCAAGTGTATTTATTATACCTTGGTGTATTCTATATCACCATTGACTTTACTCTATTGGTGTTCAGACATCTCAAAAGATACCCTGTCATGAAAAATACATATTTGGACATTTGTCTTTAAAATCAGCCGTGTGTATAATTGGTCACATTTACATTCGTACAGATTGACTACCATATCGTCACAATCTTTTCTACCCATAATCATGTTATACATCCGTATATTCCATACAATAATTACAGAATGTTATCATACATTATATAGTTTTACAGTGGTTAATACACTCCTAAACATTATATGTAATTATTTAAAAGTCATATGTATTACATTATTTTACCTATCATTTTAGGTATACCCTTCTGGGTATAATGATTCTTTTAACCTTGCATTATGTCGTCAAAAAACAAATTTTAGTTGAAAGTAATTCCCCAAACACATCGGCCATTATTTCGTTTTAATACCATATCGAAATCCACACATTCAAGGCGTGTTTGTTTGAGGGTTTCAATGATTTCAAAAGAGTCTTGCGTGAGTATTATAAGCCGTCATTCATTTCAATAGTAAGAATATAATTGCACCGTTTATAACGGTGTGATAATCGCCCGACTTATGTTGGTGGTCTGTTCAATGTTGAAAGAGCCCTTCAAGAGAACGCATATGATTATATCAATTATAATCGGAGATATAATATACAACATGTAGAAATTAAGGAATTTTTAACAGGTTTCCAATCTTGAAAATTAGAAGTACAGTTGGTTTTATGTTAACACATTCATAAGTTATATACCTTTTCCAAATGATTACATATTACATATTACATGCACAGTATTGCCCCACCAACATTTCAAAACATGTTTACTTTATACATTGTTCTACACATGTTTGCATTTGTTTATCATACTTAATTTTTCGATAATATCTCCATTGTATTTTTCACATTGTATTCATTGTCAAGAGATTTGTAACACCATAAAACAAAAAACCTGTTGTGCTGGGGTTATTAGGCTAGTAAATTGCAACCTCAAAACCTATATTTACTGTTTGAAGACTTTCTTTTTATTTCTAGGTGAAAAAAAGGCATTTCTTAGCCATCATCCAAAAACAGAAAACAAAGTACACAGTACCCGAAACACGTTGATATTTGGCACTGGAACTTGTATTAACCAAAGGTATAGGCAGTGATCATTGTATAATGTTGGCATTTATCAGGTTATACTTTATTTTTCTCCAAACAGTTCAAAACATACCGGACTATATTTATGATTTATGATCAGTAATGTAAATCTGCAAGGAAATCTACTCTCTAAAAAAAATCATGAATAGAGGGCGCCCCCTGAAAAGATCACATAATATACCTTTAATAGAGAATGAAGTGACGATAGCAATAGCAATACCGTATACAGCAAATCTCCACCAATCAAATCGACTTTTGTAAAAATACTCCGAACAGTGTCGGCACTATCATTTTGTTATTGTGTGGGGGAGGGGTGGGGGGCGTTGGGTGGACAAACGGGGGACAAGACAAATTCAATGTTAGGAGAAATAATTGGGAGTGGGGGGGGGTCCATCAAATGCTTGCAAAGCGCTCGAAAATGTTGTCTTTTATTGTAAAATTGCCTGAAACCAGCTTAAGCTAAGTTTCCCCCACCTCTACCACCAAACAATTATTCATTTTAGTATCGTTTCAAACGAATACAAATATGTTAACAAGTGTGCTAACACCCGCAATAAAAATCGGCAAACAAGTGCTGCGTGAACAACATATTAAAACAGAATGCGTAGTGCGTGACACGGCGCACACGCGGAGTGCAATTATTCATTCTCAATGCACTCTGCGTATTTTTTAGTTTCATGCTTTCCCATTGGTACAAAAGAGTTATGAATTACCATTATCTTGTAGGTTCGGAAAAATCGTAGGTGATTTTATTTATTTTTCTTCATAAAAAAATAATAAGGCATCAAATTTAAATAGGATCTTGTAAGAATATCGGCATTTCCTGATGTAATTTTTTTAACTGTTTGTACAGATATATTAGCACTCAAAAGAAATGTAAAAAAAAAGGTATAAATCGTAAAATATACCATTAAATAAATAACGGCTTGAATGGAAACCTGTTATGCTGTTCAACAAGGAGATAGATAAGTGATGAAGTTTATTGGAGCTTTCAACTAGTAATTATAGTCTAGCGGGAATACATCGCTCAGAGCTTCTCAAAATATGACGTTGTTTGGCCAGCAACCTTTGTTAATCTACGCATTTTAAAAGGTGATTGATCTTATGTTCTCAAAATAATTGTATTATGTTTTCTATACAGACGCATGATAAATGATCTTGTATTCCATAATTCCATAATCTAACTGAATTAACCAAGGCACCATAATGGTCCCTACAGTATTTTTGCTTTATTATTATAAATTATTAAGTTGACTTCAGTTTTTTTAGATTTTAAATAATAACCTTTAGGGCACGAAAATCCCCGAAATTTATAAAGATGAAAATGACACATTCCCAAAAAAGTATCTCTTTCTAAAAGTTGCACAAACCCGAGTGCTCGTTGTTGATCAAACATATTTTTAAATTGAAAAAAGTTAACAAAATCAAATTAACGGCATTTGAAAGCCAACTGAATTTTATCTTTTAGATTATATAAATATTACAGTCAAATACTGAGTAATCAATAAGCAATGACGTCGAACACAAGCACCCTTTTTTAGAGACACCCTATACAATTATTATAGGGGATTTATATTACTGGGGATTTTAGCTGAAGCATAATAACCTCAGGAATATTTAGCTAATGGCTTCTGAAAATGACGTTAATTGGTTATCAATCAATAATACATACACACATACATGTACAAACACAACATTTATAAGGCGTCTTTCCATAAAGATCAAAGCGCCATAAAACAAAAAGTTACAAACACAAGAGTCAATATGATGGATAGAAATGAGACTTCAAAATCACCTATACTTGTTTATTACTTCTTGAAACTATAGGCAGTGTACATGCCTCCCTGATGTTTTTAGGGAGGCTGTTCCACAGTGAGGTTGCAGAAACATAGAACGATTTATCCCAAATACGCTATTCCCATATGAGCAGTGAGACGGGAAGTATCCGATGAAGAACGTGTGGGTCCTGTGGCAGGTTGGAGTTTATGAGAAAGAATGGTTGTAAGGTAATCCGGTGCGTTACCCTGACGACATTTGAAGACATACACGCAGATCTTAAAGGGGCAAAAAGAGATAGGTGAGAACATTTTTAGTGTTATTTCAATAGATAATGTACGTAGGAACCCTGAAACGTAATAATTTATGGGAAAAGAGTTGAAGTGATGGCGCTAGATAGAAATTCGGGTGAAGCCATATGTGCCGAATTCTGCTGATAATTTAAATGTAATATATATCTATTGTAAAATATTACATGATTGACTGCAAATTAAGGTGAATAGTTACAGATGGTAGTTAGTATATACCTAAGTATTACTTTGGTGCAAAAAACCAATTTCCATGAAAATTGAGGGCGCACTCCCATACGAATCTCTCAATGCCCTTTTACATTTGATTCGCTCCCGTATGGGTTACAGTGTAGTCAATCTATGAGAGGCCATGGGCTATCGTGCTTGTCGGCAGAGAAAATAAGTTTCACGGCTTTGTTTTGGAGAGATTGTAAACGATCCAGGTCCATTGATTTGGCTTCACACTATAACTATACTCTGTTTGTCCATCTCGAGACAGTGACGTAACCGCATATTCTACTAATTGCATCACATAACGCGCGCGCATACTCGCGGCGCTGGCGTACAGACACGAGCGTTGAAAGGCGGAAGATACACACGCGTGCGTAAAAGCTGCGCCTGTTCAGTTACGTCACTGTCTCGAGATGGCCAAACAGAGTATAGTCAGTATACTGTCAATAAAAAAATCAACTAGGCTCGTACACCAATATTCATTACTTTACAATTACAAAATACAACAAAACAATGTTCATAACTTGTACAAGTATAAAGCAAAACACTAATATGTACGAGTATGTGCATATTTATAACTTGTACAAGTATAAAACAAAACACTAATATTAGAATGAAAGTTCATCTGTGTTGGTGATAAATAATATGAAGTTAAACTTTCGATCTCAACACAAGAAATATTTACCTGGAATTTTCAGGGTCAGACTACCCGGGGTCTTTGCTCCGAATCATACATCGGAGAAACCGAACGCTCATTAAAGACCCGGTTTCTAGAGCACAGGCGTCCTAGTTCCACCTCGTCCGAGGTATCCCAACACATCCATATTGAGTCACCAGGACACAGTGTTGACTTAGAGAAAGTCAAAATCTTGGATAGGGATCCTCGTTGGTTCGAGAGAGGTGTCAAGGAGGCTATTTACATCAGAGCCAACCAACCATCACTCAACAAAGACGGGGGCAGGTACAAATTACCAAGAGTCTATGACCCGATTCTGACGTCACACCTCCAAAAGGTCAAGTCGAGTCATTAGTCTGCTGATGAAAGGTGTAGCAACACCTGAAAATTCCAGGTAAATATTTCTTGTGTTGAGATCGAAAGTTTAACTTCATATTAAAACACTAATATGTACGAGTATGTGCATATTTATAACTTGTACAAGTATAAAACAAAACACTAATATGTACGAGTATGTGCCGAATCTCCAGATCAAGCGTCTCAGACGCTTACAAAATATAGCTGCTAGAATTATCACACGCACCAAACGAACTGAGCATATCACACCAGTTCTAAGAGATCTACATTGGCTTCCAATAAAGGACAGAATTATCTTCAAAATACTTATTTATGTTTATAAATCAACTATTAATACGTCACCATTGTATATCTCAAATCTTCTAACTCCATACAAGCAAGATAGACAATTGCGTTCGAACAGCAAAATACTTTTCACTGAACCGCGATTTGCAAAATCCTGTTGATCACGTTCTTTTTTTATGTGCTGCACCTCGCTTATGGAATAAGCTTCCGGAGTATGTAAAAACTGCAAAATCTGTGGATTCATTCAAAACATTGTTAAAGACTTTAATGATGAAATCTGAGAGCGATTTCTTTGATTAATGTTTTTGTGATTTTTTTATGTTCTTGATGTGTATGTTATTATTTGTGGCGTTGTTCACATTGTGAGTGGGGATTGTCATTAGTTCAACCATGTCAACGCTACCATTTTTGTTGTTGTTGTGTTGAAGTGATGACGGTTTTCCTTCATTCAGATTTTTGTACTAATTTTGTTTTGCAATGTTGTGTCGATGCGCCTGGAGCAACAATTTTGTTGAATGTTGGCGCATTATAAGCTGCCATTATTATTAGTATTATTATTATTATTTAATTCACATGAAAGAAAAAAATACTGAGTCATCACTATTGCTAAAATATTAACATAAATGTTGTTATAATTTTAAAACAGTAAACCGAAGGTCATCCAATCTTGAACTCACAGCAGCGGTGAAGTCAAATCAATTTTATGGCCACGCTCTTAATCCCTCCATCAATAGGTGGTAATTGGGTAGTGAATAGACACTTGAGTGGATCAACAGCCATGGTGTGGAGTACATAGTGAAGGTTCATTTTTCAACATTAAAAACACACAAGTTTGAGCTTAAAGTCTACTGAATCAAGAAAAAGTCGACCTATATGAGTAGCATTATCATAAACAGGAGATATTAATCTTAATTTTGGCTGACTTGTCTTTTTTGAACATCGTATGACCAGTTAGCTCACAATAATTCATTGAAAATTGGGGTCAGTTGAGGTCATGAACATTTCGACAAAGGTATGTCATTATGCAAGTTGATTGGTCAAACATTTGCCTGTACAAAATGATTTTTTATTGACTAGTTATACACTGTGAAGCTTCATACAGGAGTGCATTGCCGTAGTCCAGACGCGAAAGGACGGGGCAGCGAATGGCATGGTGCCTTATAACACATACTGGTTGGTTTCTCTTTAGAGTGAGAGTTCGTCGATTATTATTAAAGGTACATTAAGGGATTTTCTTCCGGGATTTTGTTTATAATAATATCGGCTTCATTAGAGCATACTAATAAATTGCCAATCTCTGATATTTTAATTTCAGGCGTTATTGAAACACCTATTAGTTGACAAAATGCTTAAACAAAATCCTCAAAAAAAAATCATTAAAGGTCAGTTTAAATGTCCTCCGTAAAACGTGCATTAAATGAGTAGCCCTATATTTGAAACATTTTGCCTGGTAATAACTACCCGTCATGTTTAGAACTTTTACTACAAATCACGATATCAAACAATGGCACCGAATCGGCGTTACTTAATAACAAAATAAAACTAGTTAAATTTATGGTCCAACTACAGAGTTATCATTAAAAGACAATCATGATTTTCTAAAAGCGGAATTGCAGAGTAAAACCATATCTTAAAGATGAATGGCCTACCACTTTACTGGTTCACCACAGACGAACTGGTCATACACCTCGGGATACACCTGTTCACTTGATGACAGGCTTTTGTGAGTGCTGTTATTATTGAACTATGACTCAAATATATATATATAAAAGTATACATTTTTGGAAAGGAAATAGGTCAGAGTATCCGAATTTTGCGTCAATTTTGACCAAAATGTTGATTTTTTGAGAAAATCACAAAAAATAACTTTCTTGACCCAAAAAAGTTAAACAAAGCTAACAAAAATAATTTTGAGTAAAAAATTCCTAAAATTCTTAGATTATGATATAAAGACACTAACTTAGGGACGATTTTTTTATTAACCAAATCTAATATTTTTTGAAATATTGACAAAAAAGTGACAAAAAATGGAACAAAAATGGAAAAAAAAATCACTTTTTGGCACTTTTTGGTAAAAATTTCAAAAAACATTAGATTAGGTTTAAACAAAAATTCCTTAAGTTAGTGTCATAATCTAGCAATTTGGGAATTTTTTAATCAAAAATGTTTTTGTTAGCTTTGTTGAACTTTTTGGGGTCAAAAAAGTGATTTTTTGTGATTTTCTAAAAAATAAAAATAAAATCAAATTTGTGGTCAAATTGACACAAAATTTAGATTCTCTCATCCATTACCTTTTCAAAAATGTATACTTTATATGCATTTGATAAACAGTTAAATAATTACAGCTCTCGCAAAATTCAAAAAATCAAGTCAAAAACTTCCTTAAGTCCCCCTTAACATGGAGAAATTGTAACCTTGTCAAATTCCATGGAGAAATGGATGTGACTAGAAATCCAGAGTGGCAGTTTGCGTTTAAAGCTGAGAGCATCTACTGTGTCTATGAATTAAAATCGTCTACCAGTTGGTCGTCTTTTAACAATAGAGGGCGCTGCATAACTTATTCTATGAAAAAAGGACGAAAAAAGGCACAGTTCATTCAGCTTTCAGTCTGGCATCAGAATGAGAAAATCATAGCGATTATGACATTTCATCCGGAGAATTAAAAACATTTTTGAAGGAACGAATACGCAGTCTTATGCTCACAGGCTTGAATGATCCTTGAATGATGGTAGGATTTGGGCTGATTATTTGTCCCAACATTTTCATATGCAGATTCAAGTTCCATTTAATATTGAAATCCTCTCAGTTTCTTTTAAAAATGGTATAATGCATTTTTTTTAATGAATCACTAATTGGGAAAAAGATAAAAGGGTAATTGAGCTCGAGATGACATAGCTTATTGTGAGTTGCATTATTCCCAGTACGACATATTACCAAACGCTATAATAATATTCTCCGCGCTAACCATAAAGCTGAGATGAGACCTATACCCGATCCAATCAATTAAATAAATGGATGGGAATCTTACCTTATGTACGATATACTCGCACAAACACTTTTTATGTATTCAGAAGCGAAATTGGATTTGTGGCGAGAGTACGCCTCCTCAAGTCGTGACCTTGTTTTAGCGCTTGAAGTAACTAGTACATAGTATAAAGGACGCCAATTAATTTGGTCTAAATAGGCACAAGTGAACACAGTGTCAATGTATAGAGATACTTCTGCAACATTTGATTATCTAGATAAGTAAACTGAATTCTGTTTTTTGATTTTAATGTAATAAACACAGTAGAGCACTGTATTGTTTCTTGCATATTTATTCACACGGCTTGCAGCATTGTTTGACTGACAAACGGTATAGGGCAGCTTATAGACTTCCACCTCCATAACAGAGCTGTACATATATAATTCAATTTGCATGACACATAATTACTAGAACAGTGCAACATTAAGAGACATTTTTAAAATTGTCTACATTCTACAAAATTTTGTAAATTCTACACTTTCCGAAAAAAATGGTGCAACTTAGAACCTTTTTGTCCTCTATATGGAACCCTTGAGAATAGAACCACAAAAAATGGTTCTTCAAAATTGAGGAACCCCAAAAGGTTCTTAGAAGAACCAAATATGGTTATTTATAATCTTTTTATAACTCTTTCTTCTGCTGAGAGTGTACTTATTACATTTTAACCATCAAATATCTATGTCTCAAAAGTTTCGATACCTTTTTAAAGATTAGTATCACTCTTAGACCACTCTTAGATTCCAAACATGATCACTTTTGAGGCCGCTTAATATAAAACACACACTGAAAAGTTTGATCACATAACTCACAATAATACAATTGTTCCGCTTGCAGGACGCAATACAAGGTGTAAGTCGCTGTATTCACACACACACCCCGCTTGTTTCTCACATTCCATTCATGTGGATTCTTTAAAAAAAAGGGTTTCACTTATAACATTTTGTGTACAACATTACATATGTTCATATTTTAAAGGATTATTTAAATCTGAAATTAAAAAGAATCATCGTGGAGAATCTTTTTTCTCTTCACTACCGCTTTCTCTTTCTCGCACCCTTCACTTTATTAATCTCACTATAATGCTATACGCTTTTATATACAGGTAGCTGTTATTGGAAGTTTGGTACCAAAATATTGATACAAGTCTTCGCTATCCATATATATATATTTTTTAATTTTTAATTTTATTTATTCAACTGGCTTACAACATCAAAATATAAACAACACATATAAAGGAGGTCTGCTGAACAGCCAGGGAGCACTGAAAGCACAAAAGAGTACTATCACCACAAGGTGCAGTGCTCCCAACTCAGCAGAGCTCTACAAACACCAGAAAATAATACATACACAGGTATAAATATAAATAGACAAAAAATAAAAATTACAATAAAGGCAACACACTATACATCATTTTCCTAGTGACGTTTAAGATTGGTTTTAAAAACTGGTTTGCCAGATGTGGTGAGAGAGTCTCTACTTGATGATGGAATAGAAGACCATAGAATTGGGAAATTAACCAAGAGACAACATTTGTAGGCGTTGGTTTTAGGAGTGATATATTGTTTGAATGCTATAGCTCATTGTATCTATAGGATTTATCCGCCACCTGCAAAAAAGAAATACACTGGCATTAGTCAAACAAGTACACGCAAATGAAACGGAAAGGTAAGTCCTTCTGGTTTTCAAGGTTGTGAGATCTAAAGTTTTGAGTCGGTAGGGATGATAAGTAATGATATGTAACAGTTATATACTGTCCCGTATCCACTGGACAATGAGCCGTGCTCCTGATAAGTGTCTCGTTATTTATCATCCACATGAAGACTGCATCCCTTTTAGGGATATGAAGCTTCGATTTCGAACGATTTTTTCTATAACATTTGCAAATCCAAGTGCTATTGATTTGATACCCGTGGAAATAATTTACAAATATCAAACTGCATTTAGTCGATCGTTGACCAGCTTTTGGAACCCATTTGTTTTCTGTCTCCTTTAAATGGTTTTAAAAGTATCAAATGTATTATGATCTCTACACTCTTATAATAATCTCATCAAAATGATTAGAAATGTATCCAATTTGATTAGAATGCCGTATCAGAGGGGGACATACTACAATCTAAATCAATAACATGTTTGAGGCGGAGATTCCAATCAATTATCAAATACAAAACACACCGAAAATGATGATGAAATTCAGCAAAAACCCGGACTTGAACCCCCGACCTGAGACCATGACCATGATGACGACAAAGCGAACGCTTTGAAAAACGCTAACCCACAGGTTAATGCGCCGAGTGACATTTGATTGCCGCTATTAAATTTATACACAACTTTTTAATACAAGGCGCATTTCCGGCCAAATTCTAATAATTATGCAAATAGGGAGTTTCAACCCCGGTAAAGATAACGAAATCCGGTGAAACCAGCATTGACCAATGAACTGATTTATTTTATGTGACGTATTTTGATGACGTGCCTTGTGAAATATTTGATGAGATGCTTCATTTAAATTGATATGAATCATTATGATTGCTATTCAATTCAATATAGGGATACGAAATAGATAATTAGGTATTCTTATAGTAAAATAGTATAATAGAACTAGTTATTCCTTATGTAATGTGGCTCATTATAATCGAGGACGTTCTATTGTTCATCCATGAACTAATGATAAATGACGCATGGTATCACCTTGCACTGGGCTATTCCAGACAATGTGCACACCCCCAATAGAGGGGTTCGGATTTCCGTACTTTTCAGGTTCGAGTGATCATTGACAATCCAGACTTTTTCTGTTACAGTGATCACTGGAAATCCAGACAATATCTTTCCGACATAAACTCTCTCTAAAGATAAATCCTTTTTTCGGTTTGAATGATCACCGGAAATACAGATAATTTCTAGTCTGCATAAAGTCTCCCTATAGAGGTGTTCGGAAATCCAGATTTTCCCCGATCACTTTGGGTGTATCCTTAAGTGTAGGATGGCACAAAATGTGGATACGGAAACAGTTAGTATTTACTTTAAAATGTTGTCAAATGAAAGCACGAAATTGTAACGTACAGGCGATCTTTGTAAGACCACGTGACCAGGAAAAAACAACACCAGCTTCAAATATTATCAATTTCATCAATTCTTTTTTTCTGTTCCGCTGTGGCAGTAACGATGACACCCAATGCTTTTACTGTTTCGCTGTGGCGCCGGTAGCAAATGTATTAACCGTAAACAACATTTTGCAAAACACTGTCAGTCCATCATGTATAGGCCTACTATGCGCTTTATTCCGTCAAGGTATCAAATGTTGTTTACGGTAAATAATATCGCGGATCACATTCGGGCCGTCACAGCAAGCGGAACAGCGGAACAAGAATTTTAAGAGTGAACAAATCAATCTAGAAAACATGGCTTTCCGATCGCCACAGCGTAAATATGTGTAAAATATAAAATGCTATGTAGATGTATGAAATATGGCTTTTAGAGCGGAACAGGGGAAAGACTTGGATGTCATCGGGACCGCCACAGTGGAACAGCGGAACATAAAAATTAAAGAGTGTACAAGAAATATACCTGGAATATAAAATGCTTCGTAGCAGTAGGAAAACTTGGCTTACTGGCGCCACAGCGGAACAGGGAAAATAAAGAGTGTACAAGAAACAATATCTTGATCAATTTCGTTGAGTCCATAAATGAAATTGCTCATTATTCCTCCTGAAATGGTACCCATCCTTAAATCACCATAGACGAGGGTATAGCCAATCTGGTTCAACAGGTATCTTCCATGAGCTAACAACTCAGGTATCACCGTGCTGTTAAACAGATAAAGTTAGCGTTAAGCATTCATGTTCCCCTCTATGAAAATACGTCCAATCAAGCCTACCCATCTTTCTTTCTTTCTTTATTCTTTTTTCTGGAAAAAGTGTACTTTAGGTTCCAGATACTATTATACCAATATCGTTCAATACTGAACCATAAAAGTTGCCAGTATCGCTCGATACTGGTACAATTGAGTTCCAGTATTGAACGATACTGGTACATAATTGTGTTTTAGTATCGGCCGATGCGGGAACATTTTACATGTGTCAGTATCGTCCGATTCTTTGTACCAGTATCGGACACATCGAACAGTTTTTACTAAATACATGGACACAGACAGGAGAGCAGGGTGAAGAATCTTATTTTTTACCTAGATTTGGACCCACGACCCTCAGATACCTGATGGACAGGACGCACACTCAACCTTTGTGGACCTGGACTTGGATTTTCGGTGAAATCGACAGTGTGCAGGAAAATATCATAAAATATTTAACCATTGAAAGCATCGCAACGGTCACTAAATTACTCAACAAATAAATGCTTCAATGGCAACATGTTATGCTATTCAAGAAGGATATAAATAATGAAGTTTGTTAGGGCTTTCAACTAGAAATAATAGTCTTGTGGGAATACTTCGCTAACAGCTTTACATCGCAAAACATGACGTTTTGGTTTGGCCATTTTGTCCTATTGGATTAAACGTACAATATAGGCACAAATCAGCTTCATTCATCTACCCTAAGTATTCATATGTGGCATTGGGGTAAGTTGAATTTAAATAATAAGCGACACAAATGAGGTTATTGTTATAAAACACCCCACACGGCTGCATAAGAGCTAGCCGTACGTAGTACGAACACGTGATACATTAATGTAACACTTTTGATCATTATAATCATTAAATTTGATCATTGTAATCATCACTGGCTTTAACTATGACCACTGTGGTTAACGATGTTGAGCAGCGAACACGCTTAACACAGATCTTATTTGAATCTTCATCACAGACCATTCAGAATGTTCTCACTTTAATTACGACCAATGTTGAGCAGTGAACAAGATCTTATTTGAATCTTCATCACAGAACACTCAGAATGTTCTCTCTGTTGAACTATCTAGTGTATATCACGATAATCGTTTGTAATTTACAGCAAAGCATTTTTGGCTCTGTTTCAACATCTGACACTGAAGGTAAGCGTCAAATAACTACTAATAAAAATGATCATAACATTTACTCTAATAATCGTTTGTTTATAAAGGGTTAAAAAGAAAAGGTAAGTCACGCCTAAAAGTATATCACGTTTGTTTGCATAACTCCACACATAATTGAAAGTTCGGTGAAATTGAAACGTTTATGAAAAGGAAACAAGCTTGTCTACCCACAGCATGTTTCCCCTTTTCAATATCATGTTCACTTTCTCCCACCCCCCCACCCCCCCCCCCAAAAAAAAATCACATTTCCCCAAAAGGACATTTTTAGAAAAAGTGGTTTTTCTAAATCGTATGTAAGAAAGTTACCAAATGTCTCCAGTGCTTTAAAATTCATTTCAATTGTCTTTATTTTCAATTAAAAGAAGATCTTTTCTTATAACTTCATAGAAAAGTGCCACTTTTCGGAAAAATTCACTTTGGGGAAATGTGACTGTTTTGGAGAAAGTAAACATGCTAGTGAAAAGGAGAAACTTTGTGTTTGGGTAGCCCAGCCCTTTTCGTAAGTGTTTCAATCTCTCAAAACGCCTAATTGTGTGCGGAGTTATGCCGACAAACTCATATAATTATGATCTTGAAAAGTGCCACTTTTTTTTTGAAAACATCATCTTTGGGAAATGTGACTATTTTGGGAAGAGTAATAATGATATTGAAAAGGGGAAACTTTCTATGGATAAAAAGTGTTTTTACTTTGCATAAGTGTTTCAATCTTTCAAAACGTACAATTGGGAGTAGATTTATGCAGACAAACGTGATCTAATTTTAGTTTAGAGGGGACTTCCTTTTTTGATTTGATAGCGTCAGTTTGAACGTGTTTCTACTGGGGAACTAAACGGTAATTTACGGTACCAACCGGCCTTTTCGCTGAGTAGAAACGGTCAAATAACGATAACTAACGTTAAGTTTTCTAACGGCAAAAACCTGCAAAAAGCAGGTTTGGTAACGGTAATTACCGCTAACTTGCCCAGTATCCCGATTAAACTTATCGCTAATAAGTTGTCATGATCCGGAAGTATACACATACCATTTAACACGTTACAATGTATGAACAATTGCTTGACGTCTCCAAATGCCATCGCCGTCGTATTCAAACGCGATGTGAGACCTTCTTCATCAACTTGAATTCAACTTAAATTCAAGTTTATTTTGTTTGTTTTTATGTTTACACGGTCGATTGGTGTGGCACGCTTGATTATTCTACAAAATACACCTGAAATAGGACATTGTATCAATAATGTCACCTTGCAACAATGTATGCACGGGTGTCAACAGCGATTGTATGGGAAGGTTATCAATTACCGATAAGTTTTCACGAGTAGTAAACGGGGGTGATTAAAATACATAACGGTAAATACCGTTATTTCAAACAGCGCTCTTTCGTACCATATTCGATTCGGATATCGGCACTGGCTAATGAGAAACCTTGTATTGTTTATTGTAAAAACTGCATGCATCTTCTTAAACCGTTGTGAATCATTGGCAAATTTGATATTGCACCAAAATCATCTAAATACACTTCTCTAGGAATGTTTTTTTAACATTAACATTTTAAGTTTTTAATATTTTGACCCAAACACATTTTGGCCGTAAAAAATCTTTTTGGTCAACATTTTGAAAATTAAAAAAATTATGTTAAAAATAAACCATTCCTATAGAAGTGTCTATAGTTGATTGTGGTGCAATTTCAGAAGTTTTGACCAAAAACTGAATTTGCAACGTTTGCATCAAATTTTGAGCCCGAATGGTGTTTTTTTGTGTGAAATTTGAAATGGATTATACGACTCCTTAAACGTATACGACTCCTTAAATATATACTTTTATATACATCATAGTTCAAAAATTTTCTTTTTTTGTTAACACCCCCTCAAAATAAGATCACGTTTGTTTGCATAACTCCACACACAATTAGACGTTTTGAGAGATTGAAACACTTATGAAAAGGGGAATCGTTTTGCTACCCACACACAGTTTCTCTGTTCAATATCAAGTTTACTTTTCCCACATTGTTCCAAAATGATGTTTTCCAGAAAAGTGGCACTTTTTAACACTTAATAAGGTTTTTTTTAAACCCAATAACATCTCGGGGATGAAGGTTGGACAAATCATTCCATATTATTTTTGGCACACACATCAGTCTATTGATTTATTGTTTATGTTTTGTTAGTTTGCCCATAGATAATGAAGGTATAGATGGCGAAATAAGTACTTTCTATTGAAACTATGCTCGTCTCGGATTTAAAATACGCGCAACACAGCCCGTGTAGTCTCTTGCACTGTCATGAGACAACTCACAATTCATAAATAAAATGTCACTCACGTTCCCATATGCGTAAGTAAGACGTGCTCGTAAGACGTCCATCGAACTCATGGGTTCGAGTTTAGGTGTTTTTAAAATCTGGGTAAAGTAGATGTCTATAAAACTTCACAAAGAGTGTTACATAAATCGTATCAGTGAATGTGCGTAATAATTTAATATATTTAAAATATTAGAAATATTTGAATTTTCACCTTGGCTTCTATTCTCACACTTTTGTTATAATCCCATCCGCTTCTATAAAATATGCTGTTGCTGCAATAGACTAGCAGTAACATTTATTACCTGGCTTTTCAAACATGCCAGTAATATACAGGTGTGAGCAAGACGCACATATTATCAGCTCTACACAACATTTCAATGGGATTTTAAGGGGGGACTCGAGGAAGTTTTTGATTTGACTTTTTGAATTTTGTGAGTGCTGTAATTATTGAACTATTTATCAAATGCATATAAAAGTATACATTTTTGGAAAGGAAATGGATCAGAGAATCCAAATGTTGATTTTTTGAGAAAATCACAAAATTCACTTTTTTGACCCAATTTTTTTATAATAAAGTGGGAGGGTATCAAGAGTACCTGCTTTCGGACCGTCCAAATCAAAAAATTGCTCATAATATTTTCCGACATAACTTAGTGTAAATGGTAACTAAGTAGTGGTTGATTTAAAAGAAAATCAACCTGAAAGGCACGTCGTCTGACAATATCTCTGTCGTCGCGTGGAAAAACTTATTTTGTGTTGTTAGTCAAACAACTTTGAATTTCTAGACTTGAAATTCTACTATATTATTATGTCCATATCTAACATAATATATCAATGATCCTTCTATGTCAACAGGGAAGTGCGCCCGATTGAAACTTGATAAAAGCTTTCTCCATAGCAGACGATAAATTTCCAAGCTAGGAAAGTATATCTTATTAAAATCTGACAAATAATTGTCTTGCTGAAAGTTGTATAGACCATGTGCTTTATTCCGTTTTGGACTAAAAGACACGCGGCATTAAAAGTTCTGGACTTAGAACATTGGCTCATATTAAACTTATATGAGGCTTGATGTGTATATAATAATGGCATTTAGTTAAATTTATCTTACGATAAATCAAAAAGCGAACTGGCTTATTGAGAGTTATTTAAACGATGACAGAAGGCTTCTCTTGCCTACTTTAAACGATGATGGATGGTGGCGACTTGTTGTGATTCACCCGGTAATTCATGACTATGAAACTTCAGGTATATAAAACTGTTTGCTAGAAGAAAGCTCGCTTGCTTTCGCAGTAAGTTTACTTGGAAAAGTTCAAAAATGATAATATAGTCCAATACTCTGGACTAATACGGAAAACGAAGAGCCATTCAAAACTATGAATGTCCGATATACAATTAGCTTAGTATATCGAGTTTCCTAACTTAGAATGTCTTCTCCCCTGAGTTTTAGCTTTATATTTGTAAGTAATGGGCAAGTTCAGCCCTGTACTTGCTTATAGTAACTTGTGTATGTTGGCATAGGTCAGTTGACCCATGACAGGTACCTGCCATGGTCGACCTTAACAGCAGCCCGCTACTGATGAGACTCATGAGAGTCGAAACGCGTCTAGCTATTTATTCTGCATGCCGTCACCACTTGTTTTATCTTAAACAAGGTGGGCCTTTAAACTCTATATATACAGAAGTCTCTGTACGTAGTACTTTCTGAATTTATTTTGTCTCCTCCCTAGCAGCTAAAACTCAGGGGAGAAGACATTCTAAGTTAGGAAACTCGATATACTAAGCTAATTGTATATCGGACATTCATAGTTTTGAATGGCTCTTCGTTTTCCGTATTAGTCCAGAGTATTGGACTATTATCATTTTTGAACTTTTCCAAGTAAACTTACTGCGAAAGCAAGCGAGCTTTCTTCTAGCAAACAGTTTTATATACCTGAAGTTTCATAGTCATGAATTACCGGGTGAATCACAACATCATCGTTTAAAGTAGGCAAGAGAAGCCTTCTGTCATCGTTTAAATAACTCTCAATAAGCCAGTTCGCTTTTTGATTTATCGTAAGATTTAACTAACTGCCATTATTATATACACATCAAGCCTCATATAAGTTTAATATGAGCCAATGTTCTAAGTCCAGAACTTTTAATGCCGCGTGTCTTTTAGTCCAAAACGGAATAAAGCACATGGGCTATACAACTTTCAGCAAGACAATTATTTGTCAGATTTTAATAAGATATACTTTCCTAGCTTGGAAATTTATCGTCTGCTATGGAGCAAGCTTTTATCAAGTTTCAATCGGGCGCACTTCCCTGTTGACATAGGAGGATCATTGATATATTATGTTAGATATGGACATAATATAGTAGAATTTCAAGTCTAGAAATTCAAAGTTGTTTGACTAACAACACAAAATAAGTTTTTCCACGCGACGACAGAGATATTGTCAGACGACGTGCCTTTCAGGTTGATTTTCTTTTAAATCAACCACTACTTAGTTAGCATTTACACTAAGTTATGTCGGAAAATATTATGAGCAATTTTTTGATTTGGACGGTCCGAAAGCAGGTACTCTTGATACCCTCCCACTTTATTATAAAAGGTTGGACAAATCATTCCATATTATTTTTGGCACACACATCAGTCTATTGATTTATTGTTTATGTTTTGTTAGTTTGCCCATAGATAATGAAGGTATAGATGGCGAAATAAGTACTTTCTATTGAAACTATGCTCGTCTCGGATTTAAAATACGCGCAACACAGCCCATGTAGTCTCTTGCACTGTCATGAGACAACTCACAATTCATAAATAAAATGTCACTCACGTTCCCATATGCGTAAGTAATACGTGCTCGTAAGACGTCCATCGAACTCATGGGTTCGAGTTTAGATGTTTTTAAAATCTGGGTAAAGTAGATGTCTATAAAACTTCACAAAGAGTGTTACATAAATCGTATCAGTGAATGTGCGTAATAATTTAATATATTTAAAATATTAGAAATATTTGAATTTTCACCTTGGCTTCTATTCTCACACTTTTGTTATAATCCCATCCGCTTCTATAAAATATGCTGTTGCTGCAATAGACTAGCAGTAACATTTATTACCGGGCTTTTCAAACATGCCAGTAATACAGCCAGTAGGGAGGTCACGCTGCATGTCATATTTTGTTATACCCTTGAAAACAATGGAGTATCAGTGACTGCAATATTTGCTAGAAATAGCTTCGGAAAATGGTCTATTTGGGCTTCTCAAAAACTGAGAAACGTGTTAAAAATCATGTAGAATTATAGAGGAGGGTCAATAACATCTGCAGAATGGTAAAATGTATAGTTTTAAATACGTTTGGTGACCAAATTGATGTCGTAAAATGTTGGACAATTCACGTTTTGAAAATCCGTGGTCTTCAAAATTACAGGAATCCTAACTCATTCTAAACCTCACCAAATCATGAAATGAACCCTCGTCTACAAAAAAGTCCGTGTACGTATTGCTTTATTTGCTTGGAGATAGCGAAGACCACGGAAACCTCATAGCTTTATACCACGGAATGAAATCTGCCATAGACATTACATGCGAATATCATCGTACAGATTTGCACAGCAGACCTCTGTGTAGGGAGTGTTGACAATAGCATGACAATAGCAAGGTCGTTTGACTATTGTGTTTGTGCATGTTTGTGACGACTGACCCCGTTTAACAATCTTCATAGCTTTCATAATAGGGCTTGGGTGACCTAACTATTGACTGAATATACAGGTGTGAGCGAGACGCACATATTGTCAGCTCTACACAACATTTCAATGGGATTTTAAGGGGGGACTCAAGGAAGTTTTTGATTTGACTTTTTGAATTTTGTGAGTGCTGTAATTATTGAACTATTAATCAAATGCATATAAAAGTATACATTTTTGGAAAGGAAATGGATCAGAGAATCCAAATGTTGATTTTTTGAGAAAATCACAAAATTCACTTTTTTGACCCATTTTTTTTTAAAACAAAGCTAACAAAAATAACTTTGAGTAAAAAATGCCCAAATCGCTTGATGTTGATGAAAAGACACTAACTTATGGACGATTTTTTTAATTATAACCTAATCTAATATTTTTTGAAATTTTGACCAAAAAGAGCCAAAAAAGTGAAAATAAAATGGAAACTTTTTTAAGGCCCTTTTTAGTCAAAATTTCCGAAAATATTAGATGAGGTTAAAAAACAATCGTCCCTAAGTTAGTGTCTTAACATCACCATCAAGCGATTTGGGCATTTTTTAATCAAAACTATTTTTTGTTAGCTTTGTTCAAAAAAATTGGGTCAATAAAGTGATTTTTTTGTAATTTCTCAACAACAAAATCAACATTTGTGTTCACAATTGAGGCCAAATTTGGAATTCTCTGTCCATTTCCTTTCCAAAAATATATATGTCCCCATTCAAGGTCTATGGTTTGTAGACAACATATTTTACTGATATTGTGTTATAATTATAATGGTGAACTTGCGTAGTTCACTATCTTCTTATAGTTCTCACCACCTTTGTCTTTATATTTTGTCCCTGGGTGTTTTATCCACTTCAAATGTCTTTATTGTTACGTTATATTTGTGTTGTTTATTGCACAGCAATTTATATTTCCGTGTGTTATTGTTATTTGTTATTTTTCTGTTTTATCGCGATATTCTCCTTTGTTATTGCCTGTTTCCCCACAAAAGTGCTAAAAAACGTGATTTTTTACCTCCACATTTGTTGGCACTTTTTGATCTCTAATTCAAAAAATAATAAATATTTTCCAAAAAAAAAAAAACGATTCCTAGGGAATTGTATGAGGAATATAATAAAACTAGTATGACAAAATTTGACAAAATATATTTTGAGTTATCTTTTCCAAACCTAAAATGGGGCAAAAAACGTGTTTTTTATATTTTTCTCCCAAAATGGTCAATTTCATGATCATGGTTGGATTCATTGAACCCTTTCCTGCAAAAAAATGTATACTTTTATATAGATTAAATCAATAATGAAGAAGTTACGGCAGTTTTACGGAGGCTGTACCTGAAGGTGCACAGCCCCCTTTTAAGGGCTTAAAAGGAGGGACTTAAGGAAGTTTTTTGTTGAATTTTGTTAGTGCTGTAATTATTGAACTATGACTCAAATGTGTATAAAAGTATACCTTTTTGGAAAGGAAATGGATCAGAGAATCCAAATTTGGCATCAATTTTGACCAAAAATGTTGATTTTTTAAGAAAATCACAAACAAAATCACTTTTTCGACCCAATTTTTTTGAACAAAGCTAACAAACATAATTTTGAGTTAAAAATGCCCAAATCACTTGATGATGATGTTAAGACACTAATGAAAGGACGAATTTTGGCACTTTTTAGTCAAAATTTTCAAAAATATTAGATTAGGTTTTAAAAAAACAAATCGTCCCTTCATTAGTGTCTTAACATCATTATAAAGTGATTTGGCCATTTTTTACTCAAAATTATTTTTTGTTAGCTTTGTTCAAAAAAAAATGGGGCAAAAAAGTGAATTTTGTGATTTTCTCAAAAAATCTACTTTTTGGGTCAAAATTGACGCCAAATTTGGATTCTCTGATCCATCTCCTTTCCAAAAATGTATACTTTTATATGCATTTGATTAATAGTTCAATAATTACAGCACTCACAAAATTAAAAAAATCAAATCAAAAACTTCCTTAAGTCCCCCCTTAAGAGGGTGACTTACTTCTTTTGAACCCTTTATGAAAATGTGGCTACAATATTCTTCAAACTTTGCTTTCGTTTTTGCTACGCTTTGTTTTGCATGGATTATAACTACGACAAATCGCATAGATAGGGTTTAAAAAAAAATCAGTGCGCTTGATGATTCATTAAATAATGACGAAAACCTTCCGAAAACCTTTTGTGCGTTGATTGGTAATTAATGTAATGTGGTAATATTTTTGGTGACGACATCAATGTCAAAACGTTTGCCAAACGTGATCATCAATTTAAATGGGCGATGATACTCCATGGCGATGTATTATTATTGACATACGGAACTTGCATTGGAAAATAAAGATTTGCGCAAATACAATCACGTCTGCACTGGTTAAGTGAAGAATATTGCCTCGCGCTTTCGGCATTCGGTTTCAGTGGTTAGGTTAGCAAGAGAAATGGTGAGGTTTTGTTCTACAAATACTACCCCCTGCCCTCTCACTTACGCTACAGAAGCGTACGGACACGAATCCAGTTTTTCGAGATATATTTCCTGGGTTCAGCATTCGTTTAGGTTGATATTATCCCATTTTATGAAATTTGACAATTTTGCCATTTTTGGCCATGAATTTGTCGGCCATTTTGGTTTTAAATTATGTTAACAAAGCAGAAATACTAGATATGAGTTTTCTATTTTGGACGCCATCTTAAATAACCCCTTAGCATACCAAAATGATTTTGGTAACATCCTAATTATGTTTTAGTACCATAAAAGTAAGTAAAAAAAAGTTGGTTTGAGGGAGTCCTGGGGGTGCGCGGTAATCCTCTGTATATACCCGACGAGAAAGCTTTTATCCGATTGGCTGAACCCAAGAAATATATATCTCGAAAAACTAATACATACATCCCATCATTAAAACTATATTTTCATCATACATTTAGGTGGATATTATCCCATGTTATGGAATTTGACAATTTTCAGGTTCGGCCAGTTCGGCAGCCATTTTGGAATTTTAACTATGTTAACAAAGCAAAGATACTGGACATAAGTTACTAGTCTAACACATACATCCCATCGTTAACATTATATTTTCATCATACATTTCGGTTGATATTATGCTATTTTATGGAATTTTGACCACTTTTGACCATTTTTGGCCATGAATTTGTCGGCCATTCTAGTTTTAAAGTATGTTAACAAAACAGAATTACTAGATATGAGTTTCTAGTGCTCTAACGCATACATCCCATTGTTAAAACTATACTCTGATCATACATGTTGGTTCATATATGCCAAATTATGAAATGTTACCATTTTTGGCGGCCGTTTTGGCGGCCATCTTGGATTTAGGTGTGTTAACAAAGCAAAAGTTCTGGATATGAGTGTTTATTGGTCTAATACATACACTGTAAAAAATTGACCGTAAATTTTACGGTAAAATACCTGGCAGCTAGGTTGCCAACATATTACCGTTAATTTTACGGTTGACCGTAATAAGGTTTTTTTACGGTCAACCGTAAAAATTACGGTAAAATGTTGGCAACCCAGCTGCCAGGTATTTTACCGTAAAATTTACGGTTGACCGTAAACAAATCTTTTTACGGTCAACCGTAAAATTAACGGTAATATGTTGGCAACCTAGCTGCCAGGTATTTGACCGTAACATTTACGGTTCACTGTAGGACTTGTTTACGCTTACCGTGAAAATTACGGTACCTGTCCAGTAATTTGTCAATGTTTACCATAGTTATTTCTGAGGCTAACCATGTAGCATATTTGCCACATGGTCATACTTTAGCATCCGCCACATCATACATGGGCATATGCCTACGTGGCATAGGGCCAATGTGTTAATATGTGGCCATATTACTGGACTGACTGCAGTAAGCTTACATATGCATGACACTCACTGCATATGCGAGGGCCGCTGCGCTGTGCAAGAGTAAGCCTGCGACAAATAGTTGGGTTGGTTGGGCATGATCGTCTGCTATACTATATCGTATTCGTTTCACTGCTGTTGTATTTTGTAATTTAAATTATCTAATCACAATTATTTGTTATATATTTCAAACATTAACAAAAGTATTTTGACAAAGTATGATTAGCTCTGAAAATCAAAGCAATATTGTTTAACCAAAGAAAGGAGTGATCACAAAGGCTCAGAACATTAAGTGGATACAATCTATAATCAACTCCTATTTTGTCGATGGCGGCAAAATCCAAAATACGGTAAATTACCGTATTATGGAGATGACTCATCATGATTGGCGTGAAATACGGGCTGTCCGACGTAAATATTACGGTGAACCGTAATTTGTTCATGTAGCAGTCATTTTAACGTACAATTTACGGTACTCTACCGTAAAAAACCGGTAATCTTTTACAGTGTACATCACACGATTAAAACTATACTTTCACCACACAATTTAATTGCTATATGTCATTTTAAGAGATTTGACCAGTTTTGGCGGCCATTTTGGACGCCATCTTGAATAACCCCTAAGCATACCAAAATTATTTTTGGAAACATGCTGAATATGTTTTAGGACCATGAAAGTAAGTCAAAAAGTTGGTTTGAGGGAGACCTGGGGCGGGGGGGGGGGGGGGGGGGGGGTGCACGGTTACCCTCTGTATAGGGGGGGGGGGGGCGTGTTGGGGTACCGCGCCATTTTGTCCCGATGCAATGGTTATGACGTCATATTTGTGTCGATTTTCAGAACTCTTATATTGGATTTACATGCAAAAGATATGCCCTTGGCATCATACTTTCCCAGGTGTGCAGTTCATTTTAAATTTCAGATGTTCTTAAATGAATGGTTTTCTAACCAATTCGAGAAAGAGAATCGATCCTCACACCTCAGAATTGTAAATAATATGCCTTAAACAAGTACATTTTTTGTGCCTTTGAACAGACTGTCTGCTGGGAATGCATTAACCCATGACCCCGGTGCATGTTCGCTGTGTATAACAGATCGGATAGCGGTATGGTGTAGAAGTCCCAAGTATGCAAATGATCTCACTGTATACAATGTCATGCTCTACCACCCAGTACTCAACAACGGTTCATGTTTTTGTCGAGCAATGATTGTGGACCGTATAAATGACGCCATTTATTGTGTTCGAAAATGTCAACGTTTTTTACCGTTCTTTCAAAAACAAGGAATATAATCACATTACAAACACATTTTGTGCGAGAGAAACATACAAATTTGGCAAAAATGGCACAATCAAAATCTGTTCGTTATAAATAAATGGATATGGTTAAATAATAAAACAATCACAATTAAACTCGTCGATCTCTGTGGCGTGCATACGTAGGCCATGTCGTTGGCAATCGGCAATCACGGGTTCCATTCTTTTATGAATTATAAAGGCCGCCCATGCGTTTATAGTTTTATTTTTATTTATTTATCTATCATTTATCTCTTGATTTATTTAACTTTGTATCTAAACAATTAAAATGCGTGAACAATTATATTATTGCTCGATAAGTAAGTGATTTCATTTGAGTTCAGTTTGATAATGATAGCAAAACTTGTTGTAACACCATATTACCAGTATGCCCACCAATTTCTCCTTTGCACACACTTTGTTTATACATTCAGAGATGTCACTTTTAGCTTGTTATAGCTTACAATTGTAAGCAAGTTTGCGACCTCTTTGATTTTGGGCTGATAACACAATCCCATAGTGCATTTCGTTAAAACAGTGTAAATTATTTGTTTAACGATACGTATCACGTGATAACCACGATCGTTTTCGCAAAATATCGCAAAATGGCGCGGTACCCCACCCCCTACCCTCTGTATATACCCGATTATTTATCATGTTATCCCGATTGGAATTCACATATTATCGTAGCACAACTCTTATGCTGATTGGATATCAATCCAGGTCGTTCCCAATGACGAACAACAGGTAACAATGCCCCAGACTACACGAATCCCTGCAGCTGACTTCCATTCAACTCGCGCGCGTCTGATCGTTCGATCTGGAAAGTAACTGAGAGCGATATGTGTTTGATACTCGAGCGACTGAAGGTATCATTTTCACACTAACTGCAAAACGCACGCCCTAAATTATAAGCAGCGACTAGCGGAAGTCGTGACAGGTCGCTACAGGTCGCCAGGCCCACGAATCCCTAAAATAGCTGTAGTTGGTCTCAACTGAAGAATGTTTTGCCTACAAGACGTATATTAAATACACTGGAAATAACCACAACAAAAGAACACGTCTGCGTTTTGCGTTCATACACAATTTATTATTGCTTAGATAATAATATTTCTTAATCTGAATGTAATCCTATCTATTTAAATCGATAAATCACAATCACTGACTGTTACCAAGCAAATCAATCAAATCTGGTATGTAATTTTATTTTTTCCAGACAAATATGTATATGTTGGCGATGGAGACATTGCTGCACCGGTATGCCGTAATCAGCAAGCTTCGTGTCTGGATCCATCTTGTGTGTATATCGACGAGAATTCGTTATATAAGTGTGATTGTACGTACATATGTCAGTTTTACCCTGTTTTGCCCGTGTGTCACCACACTGCCGATAATACGACGATCCAAATGTCAGAACCCCAATGTTTTAATCCCGCTATTCAAGATAAACCGTCACGGGGATATTGGATTATATCTTCATGTCATTCGTCTTTTGACGATTACGAGTTAATCAGAAGGTGCTTGGATATCAGTGAGAATGATACGTTAGCGTTATCTCCGGTTATGGACAAAGACGAGGTCTCTTTCCGGAACATTTTCTGCGCCCTGTGTAACTATCGCAACGTCGCAGACGTTACTTCGTGGTACGCTGATTACACATGCCAAATGTTACCAGATTTTCTTTTTCCCGCAAACAATTCCCTGAACCCGAGGTTTATAGATTATTTAGAAGCGGAATGTTCTTTGATATACCGACCTCCGTATTCTAAGATACATGACCTACACTGTTGCAACCTCTATGCAATTGACGAGAGCCACTGTAGTTCATCGCACCCGGCTTACACTTACTGTGCGACTTATTTCGCCTATATTGTAGCTGAGGTCGACAACCAAGTCATGTTCTTTAAGAACGCGCACTGTCTTATGTGTTACCTTGATCTCAAAACCTTTAATGGGTCAGAATTCACAGAGATGATATGCGATGATCGAGTCTTTCCAGGGTTTATCTTTTATTCAACGTATTATTTATTGCCGAGGGGACCTGGTGGGGGTCGTACTATTCCGTTTTCTGTGTTGCTCGATTTTGGCGCAATGAGTAGAGTGAGAATAGAACACTCTTATACGACACTTGTTGACGAATCTATAGATTGTCGTAGCGGACAAGCGTATGATCCGTATCAAGATATCTGTCGCACGTTTGTATGTCCACCTGGTATGACAATAGCACACAATTGGTGTATATATGATTCACAGTCTAACGTCAATTGTCAAGATTCATACAACAAGGCAAATCTCACCATAGCTATTGCATCGTTCAAGGACAATAATAGCACTAATATAACAACGTGTCATGATTTCTTACAAGAAGTGACTGAAGGCTCGTCTCCGTTATATGAATGGTACACAGTAGTCAATGCATTCTCGACCACGTTGTTATCATCAACACTCATTGATAGCGAGCATATCAAAGACGTAGTAACGAGACTAGAAGATGACTTGTATGAATTCGATAAGATTAATGATTGCAACATATCGGAGGTGCAACTCTTTGTTGACTGTGGCAATGCAAATGACACCATTTGTGGAGAAGGATGGATCAAGGAAAACATAACGAATGCTGGACCAATGGATCTTTCATATGGCGTAGGCAATGTTTCCGCATTTGCATTTAATCTGAGATATACTCGTAAGGATGACCATTTCTTCAATAAAACAGTTGTTGCAAACAGATGCAAGAGGCAGTCACCTAGATTAGTTTGTCCACTTCATTCTTATAATCGTTCTCTGTTTAGGGATTGGAACTCTCAAGATGGATGGTTGGAATATATACCTACTGGGAATGTGATAGGACCAGAAGAGTACATCAACGGGTCATCTGGTGATATTCAAATATGCTCGATGAATTCGTCAAACACAAGAAAAGTCTTCAAAAACGATGAAAAGACGATCTTTTCTTCTGCGCAACAGATACTCAGTCTCACCGGGGCTGTTTGCTCTCTTCTGGGGTGTTTCATTTCTGTGACAACCATCTGCTTGTTTAAGTCCCTACGAAATCGAAGTAGTCCTTTGCTTATCAATTTTAGTATTTGTATTGCTTTGGCGGAATTACTCTTTGTCTCTGCTGGGCACCAAACTCATAACCCTAAAATATGTACGGCCGTTGCAATATTTCTTCACTATTTGTGGCTCTCGTCTTTTGCCTGGATGAACATCTTCGCTTTTGATCTCTTTATGACCTTTGGAACTCCACGTGAATTGACAAGCAGGCCTCCAGAGCGGATCACGCGAAAGCGCCTATGTATGTATCTTGTTTATGGTTGGGGAGTCGCATTGCCTCTAGTGGTGGCCTCTATCATTCTCCATTTATTCGCACGAAGGTCCTACTATGGACTTTATGGTGATGAAGCAGCTTGTTGGATAAACAACGGATGGGCAAACCTGATGTTGTTTGGAGTTCCTGTGAGTGTGATGTTGCTGGTCAACACATGTCTTTATGTACGTGTAGTTTGGGGAATACACAAATCGAAACAGTTTGTCAGACAACATGTGAACAACCAAAATCGAATTAAAAGAACCCTGGGAGACTTGAAGATTTACGTTAAGGTAAGTCATGGTCAGAATATAATGTTGAGACATTTTTGGCCGTATTCCCGTTTTTAAGCTAAACAAGCGTTTTACTTTAACTTTAAACACATCGTTTAACTAAACGCAATTCTCGAACATTTGTTTAATTTAAACACGCGTCTAACTCGCCGAAAACTGTCTAACTTTAAACATGGGTATGGGGTAGTTTAACTCGCGTTTAATTTAACTTCTGCGTCAAGGGTATGTCGTGATTTGCCATCGTGATACCATGGTTAAAACGGAATATTTTCTTCAAATGATGGCCCATAATCTAAAGACAAAAAATTAGTTAATAAATTAATTAGTTAAATAACGATTAATTGGTAAATTATTTGACTCAATAAAATTCGTTCGGGGTTTTGTACATGTTTTAAAAAAAGGTGTAGGCATTAGTATGATTGTCTGAATGAGTAAAATAAATGAATATACAAAATTTAGATAGATACACACATCTCATTAAATATTTGTAATAATAAGTACCTCAATGAAGTACCTGATTGAATAGATATGAATTCATAGCTCTACCAAGTTTATTTCGATGATGCTCATCTATATACAGTTAAGCCCACAATTATTCATACCCCTTGAAAAATATGAGTTTTTTGCGTTTTTCTCATATCTATACCAGCTGGAGTGGTAGAACATGTTTTGCATGATAATAGATTGAACAAGAATTGTGTTTTTATGCCTGTCCAAAATTATTCATACCCCATACCCAGTCTCAGGATTGAGGCCACTTTTTGTGATAACACACATGTTTTTGACATTCCAAACATTCTTTATATTGTGTGATAGGCTTTTATATTATTATGTAATTATTCCATGATGTGCGCATACCATGTAGATGCATTACAGATGTGTCCTGTTGAATGTACAGTGAGGGATATTATAGGACAACACTCTAGCTCTTTGACAGCATGGCAAAGAAGATCAAATAACTTTTTTAGTGCATATTGTGAATGCTCACAAAAAGGGGAAAGGCTACAGAGCTATTTCGAAACAATTCCAAGTGCAAGAATCCACCATATAAAGCATAATTAGGAAGAACAAGACGTTCAACTCACTAAGAAACATTGAAGGATGCAGTCGGAAGCCAGCGGTGTCCCCTTGTTTGGCAAGAAAAGTATTGCAAAAGGCCCACAACAATCCACAGATCACCATCAATGCTCTCCTGAACAACCTTGGCAATTATTGGACCAAGATATAATGGCAGACACTCCAGCATAATATTGCACATGAGAGGTCTCCATGGAGGCCGACCAAAAAAGACTCTACTCCTTAAAAGAGACACAGAGAAACTTGTCTTGCACCTTAGACAACCCCAACACTGAATACCAAAAACTTGGGATCTTTGTCCAGAAGGGCTCTTGCAAATGCTAGATGAGTTTCTCTTTGTCTCTTTTCAGGAGTAGAGTCTTTCATGGTCGGAGTCCATGGAGAACTCTTGTTGTACTATGTCTGCTGGAGTGTCTGCCTTAATATATTGGTCCAAGACTCACCAAGGTTGTTCAAGAGAGCATTGACGGTGATATGTGGATTGTTGTTGGCCTTTCACCATACTTTTCTTGACAAACAAGGGGACACTGTTGGCTTCCGACCGTATTCTTCAAGGTTTTTAACTGATTTGAACTGATTTGAACTGTCTTGTTCTTCGTAATTATGCTTTATATTGTGGAATTTGGCACTTGAAATTGCTTCGAAATAGCTTTGTAGCCTTTCCCCTCTTTGTGAGCATTCACAATGCACAAAGAAAGGTCCTCACTGAGTTATTTGATCTCCTTTGTCATGCTGTCAAAGAGTGTAGTCCTATATTATGTCCCTCACTGTACCTTCAATAGGACAAATTTGTAATGCATTATCATTGTCATACACACATCATGGAATAATTGCATAACAATATTAAAGCCTAACACATAATATAAAGAATGTTTGGAATGTCAAAAACATGTGTATTATCACAAAAAGTGGCGTCAATCATGTGAATTGGTATGGGGTATGAATGATTTTGGACAGGCATAAAAACACAATTCTTGTTCAATTCTATTGTTATGCGAAATATGTTGAGCCCAAATATATTGATTTGTACTTGCAAACTAATTATCTTTAGTGTAAAGTGAAGGTTCCACCACTCCAGCTGGTATAGATATGAGAAAATCGCAAAAAACTCATATTTTTCAAGGGGTATGAATAATTGTGGGCTTAACTGTAAGTGTTGGATTACCCTACAGTAGTCTTTACCGACCGACCGGGAAATCGGGAAAACTCAGACGCGTTTTTAAAAAACAAACACCCCCCCTCTAAAAACAACAACTTTTTTTAGAAATTACAAATTCGTCACATAAATGACCTCAAATGACCCCTATGTGACCCAACTTTGAAATAGTTATTCATGCCACCAGACTTTCTCTCGAGCAGTTTATACTTTAAACTAGGAAGAAATCAATAAATATTACCACACATGATTCTAAAGCAGGTCGTGATGATTTAATTTACTTTTTTGTTGTTGCAAAGTTATCAATTGCAGTAAAAGGACACACTGCCTGTTTTGGCCGCCACCAGTGCTTTGCCTTTTATATGGAATCACAATGTATCTTACAGCAGGCAGCCCCCTCCTTCAGACATTGACCAATCGTTGGAACCGGGAAGAGCATGCAATTTAGTAAAAGAGAGATTATTTCACGAGCACCTTTCCATACTATAACATTTACAATGCATTGTTTTCAGATATCTTGTCTAATGGGACTCACATGGATATTCGGTTACATTGCGGCGTTCACCGGAATTGAAGCTCTCTGGTACGTATATATAATCTGCAACTCGTTTCAAGGATTCTACGTCTGTCTGGCTAACACGTGCAACCGGCGGACTCTTAAACAGTATAAGGACAAATTGAGTGGATCAGCCAATCAAGTTCACCCTGCAGCTCCAGCACAAGCTGATGAGGCTCCGATACCAATAGTCGATGATGGACACTCAATACAGCCATAATTCATTCACGAAGTGTTTGATAAGGAGACGAACCCCCGGTTCTACGGGCAAATGAATTACAATGATAGACGATTAAAGGTAGACGTACCGATTTTCAACTTGAAGTTTTCTATTCTACATGAAAGGTCATCCTTAAAAAAAGGCGTATTCCAAAGTTTGAGTTGCATAGCTCTAATGGTTCTTATTTTAGACGCACAAGATGCTGTGAACTGTACCCATTGAGTAGTACACAAACTATATCGGTGGTTACCACCATTCGCGGTAATTCGACGTTATTTCATCGATTTCTCCGTAATTATACCGATTTAGGCCGTCAAATTTCAGTTTGATGATGAGAAAAATACGAGCTTTCATATGATATGAAAATCTCCGTATGTTTGAAATAATTCTGTGTTACGAAAATGTGATCGGGTCATCTACCTTTAAATACTGCGTTATGATTTTACTACAGTTTATAAATCTTTCTCTGAGTAGTGGTACAAATATGTAGCATTATCATAGCAGAATGTAAAGTTCTTAAGCAAGTAGGTTATGAATAATGTGATCAGATATTATACCACCACCAATTGCACAAATGTGAATAGAATAATGCACTCTCAAAGGCAGGGGTTAATTTGAACAACGGCTAACGTAGGCAATCGAGTCATTTGCACTCGCAATTTAGGCCTACACTTTCGAACTTAAGAAGTGTATGGATAAACAATAATTATAAAGTTAAAGTATTTTGAATTCAACAATTGTTGATGATATTTAACATCAGTGAGTTCACGAAAACAATGTATACACAAAGTAGTTGTTAGGAAAATTATAGATATGATAATACATGTTTGAACCAATTGATTGGCCCATCAGAGCTCTCTGTTGAGAGTTACCCGTTTGTTATCACTCAGTTCATTAACGTTGTTAATGTCTGTTGGGCTATTGTTCACATTTGCTCTTTATATAAAAATAAAAAAAATAAAAGAATACGAGTGCATGTCCAAATATTCGGAAAATAAGGTGACGCTGTTTTTTTCTACTTAAGACGACTTCCTTGTGTAGAACTGAGCTATTTATATTTGTTTGCTAAATGATTTGAATATGTGTGTGCATAATAATATTCAATGTACTGTCATCGTAATGATGATAACAAACCTTGTGCATTGCAAAATATTTAGAGAATAATGACTGCGTAACAACTGTTTTCGTGAATTTGTTTTAAAATTAGAGGTTTTTGTTCTGGTCTGAGGAATTGTCCCGAGGGGCGAAGCCCCCAAGGGACAATTCCGAATGACCAGAACAAAACCCGAGGATTTCAAAACAAATTCACGAAAACAGTTGTTAAGCAGTCATTATTCTCATTCATTACTGAAAAAGATGCATATTTTATTCAAACCGTTGATTTGTACCGATATAATCTTGCTAATAATTAATTAGTTTTCTGTTTATTTTGTCCACCCCTTCTTAGTTATTGAAACAGTACAAGTCCCTCATTCACATTTTTATCATTCAACCAATCAGAAATAAGCTTTAATCGTGTTTCCTCACAACTCATTGAATATTCAGTTTAGGGGCGTTGGGGCGTTAATTTGATTGGTCGGTCAGTGAGCAAAACAATGGAACACTTTGGCGCAGTACTTTCGGGCAATTATTAGTAACCCGCGCTCGGCGTGCGCGTTCTCATCTAACGATCAATTTGATTGGAACGCACTTGGTACGCAGCTTCCGCGATTATTCATGAAGAAATGAATGAATATTATCCCATCAATATTAAATGAGGGCAGATTGATATCACTCAAATGGAAAAGTATTAGTAATATCATTCGGCTTAAAATGAAAATAGATAATAATGATGTATGATATATATTATAATAGTTAGTAAGGTTTTTGTAGAATATTTGTGTTTTTTCTGTAAGAATATTAGAAAATACAGCCGATTAGTTAGAAGCAAATGCTATTATATAGTTAAACATATCAAAACATGTAGTATACACATTTCGATGTTATATTTGGGTTTCACCAACTTAAAATCAAAGCATCACAATTGTCATAAAGTGCTCAACAAAAGAAAGTAAATATAAAGTAACTTTCGATTATTGTTTTACCAAACAGGCTCGATAGAAATTGTATGAATCTTTTAGGCACATTTTGATACCAAACATAACACCTAGTAACAAAGATAAACCATGACTAGCACCATTTATTGAAAATAACTCACTTTTCAAAAGTCACATTTTCAATACACTCGCGGGAGTAAAAGGGGGGGGGGGGGGGGGGGGGGAGGGTGAGTGAGGTTCACCCCGTGTGTGACACTGTTATAACCAGGATTGAACGGCGGGCAATCGATCACACAGTGCTGCGTTGGGTCGTACACTTAGTCAGCGGGATATTTGATTCCGAACATAAAGGGCATTACATCAAACTGCTTGGAATTTTACCAAGCCTTCGGATACACCTTGGTTTGATTTGGTTTGGTTTGGATTGGTTGTAAGCTGTAGATATCAATGAAGGTCATGTGTTATTAGCTCGCCTCCTCTCGCGTTACACATGGATTTTGGCTTTCGCGACATGATTTTAACTTTACACATTTATATCTGCTTGTATACCCCCTGAGACAGTAAAAGTATATATTTTCTGAAGGGAAATTGCATGAGAAAACCAAATATGCCCTTGATATTATAGTACGACCAAGGACTAAAATGGTATGATTCAAAATGTTCGGAAAAATATCAGAATTTTTATTTTTTTATTTGAGATCCATATCATTTTTATACATACCCCTATCATTATTTATTTTACATATTTGAATTTCTCATGAAATTACCCAGCAGATGATATATAATTGTCAAAGGTTACTACGTCGGTAAGGTAATTATACCGGCTAGTGAATATCTCCAATTTTTATTTTATATATTTTCTGAATTTTCAGAAATAGTTTTTAAGAATGTACCCTTCCCTGATCTAAACTGCATTGCTGAATTCCTCTAGATCCAAGCTTTCCACAAATGTATACTTTTGCTATCATAGCTTGAACTCTTTTTCTGTTATAGTCAATTTTATAAATCCGGTAAATTGAGGCTGATTATTCATGTTGACTGTGTAGCGAATAGGAAGAAAGCTGATGATCATTGTCTTATCCATAATTAATTAGTTGTTACAAATAGTTGACAAGTCTGTTGAACCACATATTTAAAGACTACTAAATATCCTTTAAAATGGGACCAGAATGGTTTTAACCACTGAAATCGTTATATTCAACTATCACAGTAAAATTCATGACCATAATGATTTGAAATTTATTAACCACATCATCATATATGGGGATTACCCAAATATTGTATTAGAAAAAAAATCAGAATTGAAATCCAGAAAATTAATTGAGATTTAAGAGCATCAATTTACACTGATTGTGTGTAACATGAGATTTGTGACTTTGAGATACAATCATACATGTATTTTGAAGTTACATGTAAAGGATGTGCAAAGGTAACTCTTATTTTTTGTGTGAAATATGTAATGAAAAAGATTATGTGGAACATTTCTTCTTTCATCGCAAGAACGTAAGAAAGGTATGGTTAGAAATTAATACAATGCTCTTTGACATATATAGCAACTAAAACAGTAACATTGTCTGTGCGGTCAAACTGTGCATCAGCAAGTTCAAAATACGGAAAACATCCAAATGTTATTGCCTCGTTATCGCATGAGCTCAGAATTAAACGATTGACGGAAGTAGCTTATAGTCATATATTACACAATTTGAAAATATCATGATAACCTTTTGTTTTACTTTACTAAGACTCTTATAAGCATGTCGTCATTCATTTTTCAAATTATTTATGAGGACAATTTTTTAAAATTTGATTATATACTGTACTCAGTAATAATGATAGATCAAGTATGTTTAAAAAGTTCAAAAAGACGAATCGAAATTGTGATATATGCTATTGTAAAATATTGAATGTATGTACACTGTACTTAGTGAAGATGATATGTGATGATAAGTGATGATGAATAGATATATATAAGATAAAAACTGTAATCAGAACATGTTGATTTATGTATGTGATTGTGTTGAGAAAAAAAGAGGCTAACGATTATGTAATAAATGACTAACTAGTATTAGGCATAGCACGATGCACACACACAGAGTCTGCCACTGTGAGCATTACAACAGTGAACAACAACATATGAAGAGCTGTGTTGCAAAAGGGCCTACATCCACTTCTACCTGTTACTCATTTTGCATAATTGAATGGATGGCTATTCACGATGTGGAATGTTGCTTGTATTGTTGGTGCCCCATGCACGATGGATGTCCTAGTCCAAGTCATGAAGACAGCCATACAATATTTTGATTAATTAATAATGCAAAATGAGTAACAAAAATGAGTGGTCTGTAAGCCCTTATGCAAAAAAAATCTCTTCATATAATGTATGCAGCTCCACTTTGAAAAACACCCCTATATACAATTAATTATCCTCACATTGTGCACTCCCTATAGGGTAGTGTGCTTGCCATATGGTAGTCATGACCTTACACTATATAAACTTGATTCAGGTATAAATACTTATCATCAGGTTTTTTAGTTAGGACTGTTTTTACCAATTTTCGAAATTTGCTCTAAACTTGAATATATTGGGCCCATTTAAATAAACCTAACCTGAGATATTGTACTAAACATTTCAATCCAGTTAGTGATATGCTCAGATTTTGCATCCTTTGAGTGAACAATGTGAGGAAAAGACTGAGAATTTAAATATGGGTATTTAAGAAATGGAAAAGCTTGTTTAATGTCTAAATCCATCAATATTTTTTCAATCAAATTGAGTATGCATGTTATATATCTATTACCGATCACTCTTATGATGGGAAAAAAATTGTCGGACATTGCTCATTTGCATATTAATGACTTGAACAGATAATTAGCTAATTTACATATTTAATGAGCTCATGAAACTAAATTATAGTTTAAAAGATTGGGTATCATACAGTTAGCCAGTATACCAAGTTTAATTGCAATACACCATTCACATCTGGATTTATAACATTTACGCATATTAATTAGCTGGACTTTAGTCACTTTTTTGATTGCAGTCAGTAAAACTGGTCAAAATGACCAATTTCACAAGGTAAGAGTAAAAGCAAGATATACCAACAGGGTGTGGGGAAACAGGTAATAACAAGGGAGAATAAGGCGATAACCTTAGGTCAGTATTTTCCATCATTTCAATGTTCAATATTAGCATTTTCTCATCGCGAGAATTCTAACCAGTTTGGTTTAGAAATGAAGTGAAACAGTTCTAATTCAGTTTAAAATAGCTATTAAATGTATAACACACTTAGTCTAGTCCGTTTGAATAAATAGAGTATTTCAGTCAATAAATCATGGGATGATTGATGGGATGATCGCCTTGGAGGGGGTTTACACACCCAAAGTGGGTATTTGAACATTGTGTATCGCAGACGGTCCAGGTAGTCCCCTGTGCCAGTTCATTCAAAACCATACCAATTTAGTCCTTAGTCGTACTATAATTTCAATGGCATATTCGGTTTTCTCATGCAATTTCCCTTCAGAAAATATATACTTTTACTACCTCAGGGGGTATATAAGCAAATATAAATGTGTAAAGTTAAAATCATGTCGCAAAAGTCAAAATCCGTGTGTAACGCAAAAGGAGGCGAGCTTATAACATATGACCATAGAGTAAATTAAAATTAGTAAGGGTGTAGGTTGGACGAAACTTTGATAGGTTGTATATTATATTTATACATACTGCATGAAAATAATTTTGAGGTCCAATATATTTTAGAATTAGGCGTATCTAAGGTGTTTTTGGGTCGGTAACCAAGGCACGTCTCTGTTTCACAGGTCTCACTCTCAGCCATGGCGTGCTAGGCCATATGTTACGCTCCTAGTTCTATATTATTATCGCGTTCGATATTGCGTACCTCGTATGTTCCGGGAGCATAATAATAAGGCCAGAATCTTTTGCGTGCGATTTCGCTATGTGTTAGGATATACAGTGATGCGATCGGTAGTCTCTACGCATAGAGAAGTAGACCTCGAAATACATGGAATTAAAATGTGGTTTGTGTTTGTATTTTATTTATTGTATTTCATCAATAATGTTCCTCTCATTCTTCTCACTGGCATAATATGTTGGTGTTTATTGTCATTTATACGCTATTTATAAAGTTAATTGCCTACGTTAATGAATGCGGATAGTTATAGTCAATTATAATTCAAGGAAATCGGCTGGCGTGAATTCATCGATACCATGAGCTCACGTAGTCCTTTTCAGTACTTGTTCAGGCAAATGTTTAAGGGGGTACCATACCAAAAAGACAAGGCTATCATGTGACTAATTAACATAATAATTAATGTCTAAATTCGGTTTTTCACGGACATATCGGACAGGTAAATTTAACTTAAAAATGAGTGCTCACCTGTTTCTTGACCAATATGCATCTATTATTCGGATGAAATTCAATCCGGTAGCCTTACACAGAAAAACAAAATTACCAAATTTACCATACATGTGATTATTGTTTTTTAAGATGGCCGACAAAGTTTATTTTGTATTACCACTATTGTTTACTGGCTAGTCGTAAATAAAAAGATCCAATGCGACTTTTCTGAACACTTTTGCTAGCTCTTAGTTTCATAGCAATGTCATGAATTCGAAAGAGAACATTTATGGACAAGTTTGAGTCTCCAAAAAGGTGAATGGGACATAAAAACTGAGGATTTTCAGGTCTAAAATGATTATCTTCAACATTGTGCCTTATAGGTTTGGTATCTATCGAAACTAGAGCTTACATACGTTACGAAAATAAAAATACGCGGCGAAGAATCACATTTTAGTGAGCATAATAAAGAGTACAAATAATGCACAGATTAAATACAAAATAAATCCATTTCAAATGAATCTCCTCATTAAATGTGCATAATCGTGATTTAGCCGACAAGGTTTTTTTTATTTAAATAAGCTTATTATTTAATAAAGTTATTATTTTTTTAATTTTTTTTTATTTTGATGAATGAAATGATGGATAATTTCAGAATCAAATGTCTAGAGACATTTCGGGAATCCCGGGTCCCACACAAAAAACCAAAAACGGGCCCTGGGATTACGAATTAGCCTAAAAAATGATGGATACCATAAAATGTGTCCCGAATTGATTTTTTGGATGATTTCACATTTTGAGCTACTTATGTGTAGCTAACCCCTTACGAAAATGCAATCACCAAAATGTGGTTACAGCAAAGTGGTACCAGGTTGCGCAAGGTTGTCGCAAGGTAGCGCAAGGTTGTCGCAAGGTTGCACTAGTTTGTTGCAGGGGTGCGCAAGGTTGTGGATGATTGCTGCAAGGTTGCGCAAGGTTGTACGAGGGGGTATCAAAAAGTTATTGACATCACCCAGAAGTGAAGGAGCTATATCGATGAAATTTTGTCTGAGTAATCACTGGTCCTGAAAACATTATGGTGCAAAAATGGTCTCATAAGTATGTTTACTTTTTAAACAGGTGGCGCTAGATGCCAAGGCCATGTAAATCAATGACGTCTCCCAACGGTGCTGTGTACATGGTAAACGACAATGGTCCAAATACGGATCCTTGTGGGTAGCCTTCCAGAGGAGTATGAGGTTTAACATTTTTGTCATTTACAGAGATAAATTGAGACCTACGAGTGACAAATGACAAAATTTAAAAAAAAATCTGAGAATAATATTCTTCTGGAAGGCGTCCTACAAAAATCAGTTATTGGACCATTATAATTTACCACATCACCGTTGGAAGACGTCATTGATTTTACATGGCCTTGGCATCTAGCGCCACCTGTATAAAAAGTAAACCTACTTATGAGACCATTTTTGCAACATAATGTTTTTAAGGACCAGTGATTACACTGACGAAATATCATCGATATAGCCCCTTCACTTCTGGGTGATGTCAAGAACTTTTTTGATACCCCCTCGTATTTTTCCAAATTTAACCTTGCGCAAGGTTTCAGAATTTATTGCAATTTTTATAAGGGACGGGTCAAACTGCATTTGACGCAGAAAAAAATTCCAGCAATTTAGCCTAAAAGAACGGACACCATAAAATGTGTCCCGATTTGATTTTTTGAATATGATTTCACATTTTGAGCTACATATAAGTAGCTAACGGGTCAAACCGCAACATATTTTATGCAGAAAAAAATTTCGTCAATTTAGCCTAAAAATGACGAACACCATAAAATGTGTCCCGTTTTGATTTTTTGGATAGGATTTCACATTTTGAGCTTCGTAAAAAGTCTGTGTAGCTAGCGGGTCAAACCGCAACACATATGACGCAGAAAAAAAAATCCGGCAATTAAGCTTAAAAAATGACGGACACTATAAAATGTGTCCCGATTTTGATTTTTTTTAATATGATTTCACATTTTGAGCTTCGTATAAAGTCTGTGTAGCTAGCCGGTCATACTGCAAAACATTTGGAAGAGGAAAAAAATTGCCGGCAATTTAGCCTAAAAAATGACGGACACCATAAAAATGTGTCCCGATTTGAATTTTTGGATATGATTTCACATTTTGAGCTACGTACACAAATGTGTAGCTAACCGGTCAAACCGCAACACATTTGATACAGAAAAAATGCCCAGCAATTTAGCCTAAAAAATGTCGGACACCATAAGATGTGTGCCGATTTGATTTTTTGGATATGATTTCAAAATTTGAAATTCATGAGTTGGCGGATCTCGGGTGGATCTAAACCCATATCGTTCTTGATGGTATCAGGATACTGAATGGGGTTTTCTGCCTCTGTTAGCTTTTCCACCAGGAGGAGTCCAGAAAATTCGACGGGAGATAGGCTGGTTGGTTTTTCGCATGCAGTGGTCCCGGGCAGTGGCCAGCAAAACATAAATGGCGCTGCCTGATAATTGATGTTATAGGGGGGATATCGCCATATATATACCATACTGTTTGGGATCCCAGGATGTGATCCCTTCAACTGATGCTAAATATTCTACGTAACAGTTGAGTACAGCATCCGTTGATTTGGTCTATGTGACAGTCATTGAATCTGGTTCCGCTGGGATCCTAAAGTACCAACCACAAACCATGTCTACTGAAACCGCTCAACCAAAAACCATGCAACCCGATAACCGCAAAACCCGCGAACCGCGAAACCCGAGAACCGCACGAGTTTGTGGATCTATTTTTCGTCAATCATGAATGTGCATGACTTTTATGCCAGCAAATCAGCTTTGAGTGGATATCGGCGTGTCCCTGCATATATGGATAAGTTGTGTGGAGCCTATTGATGCAGGGAACCAGCATAAAGATAGCCATGCTAAATCTTGACTGACCTCTTAACCCTGTGAGGTGAAAACCATGATGTCTGAACGATTGTAACCGACGTAACCGAAATGCTTATGTTATGAAGGAGATATATGGGTCGTAGTGAACGTGGGCGACCCACTTGAGCGTTTCCAGATGAGCTGGGGGATTTCAATCGACTGCGTACCTACTTTTCGATCAATAACTGTCGATCAGGTTCAACACGCCGAAGTTGGTGTAAATCGTGAATAGTAGGTACGCTGTCGCTTGAAATCCCCCCAGCTCAAAAAGCGCAGCAGACATCGCCTTTCTTGTTGTCCTTGACCTTGATTGGAATCGGTTTAGAGGCAGGCAATTACTCGGGCCCCTGAATCTATTTACCATGTTTACGACGGCTTCTTTCCCTGACAATAGTCAGATGATTATAATTTGATTGGCTAATTCGTAAGTGACACATCTCATCAATATTCATATGACCTTATTTTGGGGTTAGGGGATTCCCCGAATGTCGAAGGGATGTATTGATTTTATTATTACAACAGAGAGGAACATATCAATTGTTTACTAAATCTGAAATGTATTCCTCTCAGAATCTCATAATTAGTTCTAAAAGAAGAATTGTCATCTAATAATTATTCTTAAACAGCTAAGAAAGTTTAAGCAATCTCATTGGTTCTCAGTGAAATCGGTGACATTTAGATGAGATAATTGAACACGGGGAGGTGGGGCTTACGTTTTAATAGTGCGTCCGACCTTCACACGCGCACTTCTGCAGTGCGTCTTTGGCGCCTTTCTTGCGTTTATGACGGTGACGCGACGCTTACGCATGGTGTACTCATCGCATGGGATTGGATGGAATGTTTGTGGGTTATTCGATCCTAGCAGGGGTAAAAGTTGTCAAATGTGGACATAAAATGTACTTATTTCTTTGATAAATGTCGTAAGTATGATTGTTTAAGAATTGCGCGTCGTTGATCTACTTAAAATAATAATAATAATAATGATAATGCATTTATAATGCGCCATCTATCTAGACAACCTATTCCGAGGCGCAAACATCAAAACAAATAAAAACAAACAGTTAAAATATAAAACAATTACATAGAAGTCAATCAGTCAAATCATAAGCAATCTGAAACAGATGAGTTTTTAAAGTCTTTTTGAAACCATCAAGTGCAGGCCCGTCAGATGGGGGCGACGGTTGCGATCGCCCCCCCCCCTTTGATTTTTTTTTTTTTAAGGTAAAAATTGCGTTTTTCTTAGTTTCAAATATCAATGATAGTAAAACTACTCATAAAACATTGACTACAGTGCTTTTTGGACTGCCAAATTGAGTGTCCGTGCGACAAATTTTGACGTGCGATTTTTTTTGACTTCTTCTACTTCTTCTTGTCAAGACGTGATGTGACTAAGGCGTGAACAAGTGTAGCAGCAGTATCATCATCAAGCACTTGGCGAATTTCATTTATGTTCCTTATTTGGAAATATGTTGATTTGCACACATTTGTGATGTGGTTGTCCATTGACAACGTGTTATCAAATATAATTCCTAGATTTCGAGCACTAGTAGAAGCCTTAATGTTGGAGGAAGCGATTTGAAGAAAATCAGTGCTAGGTTTTGATTGATGGTATTTTGAAGTAATAATGAGAAGCTCAGTTTTGTCATCATTCAATTTCAACTTATTTGCAGTCATCCAAGATTTTATGTCCTTGATACAAGATTCAATTCGAGAACGAGAGGCAATTTCATCGCAAGCACTATCCAAAGATAAATATAGCTGTGTATCATCGGTATACATATGCACTTCTAAACCATGTTTGCGTGCAATGTTCGCTATTGGAGATGAATAAATTGTGAATAATTGCGGGCCAAGTACAGAACCTTGGGGGACACCGAAGAGGAGCGGAATGAATGATGACAAACAACCATTAATGTTTACAGCCTGCGTTCGATCAGTCAAATAAGAGCGGATCCATTCAAGCGCACTATCTCTGACACCAAAAGATGAGAGACGCGACAGAAGGATGCTGTGGTCTATGGTATCAAAGGCAGCAGATAGATCAAGTAGGACCAAAAACGTACCACGTTTTTTCCATATTACATAAAATGTCATTCTGAACACGTAGTAATGCAGTTTCAGTTCCATGGTGTTTCCTATAAGCAGATTGAAGACATTCATATAGGTTGTTAGAAGCGAGGTGATGAGCTATCCGAGATGATACAACTTTTTCAATTATTTTTGAGATGAAAGCCAAGTTTATACTATCGTCCGCATTTATGTCAGACAATATAACACGGGTACGGTCTAAAAACAATACCTTTATTCTCTAAATATAAAACTATTTGATAATGAATGAGATTGAATACTTTGTACCGGCTGATTTTCGGTTACTGTGGAAAATCAAAACAAATGGCCCGCGGAATTTCCATCGGTGCTTCGCCCCTCGGGAAAATTCCTTTAGCCTGAAACCATTTGTTTTGTTTTTCCACAATTACATCAACACAGCCAGTACGCAGTATTTTACCTCTAATTAGCATTTTTACAATTTTACCCCTTACTTAAGAAGGCCAATTACTGTCATGAATTCCCTGGGTACACCCCTTAGTACATGATTACATTGCAGTATACAAAATCATACCCCATGTTTGTGGATTTCTTTCCAAAAAGTGACCCTTTTAATAGGGCGGCACTGTGAGATATCGGGCGCCCCGAAAAAAGAATATTTTGATTTGTTTTAATTTTGACAAATTTTTAAATTATTTGAAATTGTTTTAAAATGTCAAAAATTGTTTTAAAATGTCGAAATTGTTTTAACCCTAACACTCCCGGTGGATTTTCCAACGAAATTTTTTTCAAGCAAAAAAAACCACACACAACAAGAGGTGCCACGCCCCGGGGTTTGAACCCACGACCTCTCGGTTACAAGTCGAACGCTCTACCAACTGAGCCGCGGGGGGAGCTATGTAGCCCGGGCCCATTATTTCACCTAAAAACCTCAGCGCCCGGTGGAACCGACAGGCTGGGAAATGGGATTTCATGGGGTGTGGGGCTGTAAGGGTTAATATGTCAAAAATGGTTTTGAATATCGAAAAATGTTAAAAATGTGTGTTTATTTTTTGTTTGTTATTTTTTGTTGGTTTTTACCATTTACCAAATTACATTTCAAAAGGCACATTTTGGCTTTAATCGAGCTTCTAACGACCGCCCTCTTGCCCCCACGCCACTGTGCCGATTTTTTACTGACAAAATCAATGGAAACTGGAATGAACGGATCACACTGTGAACGAGTTTGCCCCTGTTCAGAGGTGGATAATGTTGCATTTCAATTTTTAAAATTGATTTCTAAAAGAAAAATACTGAACAATACCAACCGACGGGACGGACTGCTTCGAGGAATACTTCTCGCAGATGAAATGACCTTTAATTTCTTCAATGTGGCTTTTCCGTAGCCACTGCCACCATGCTACAACGTATTAGGCTTGGTTAATTAAATTAAATGCACTGTTTCGATCACTATAAATAACACCAACCGTAACGTTGTCAAGGTATATAGTTATATATATATATATACGGGGAAGAAGAATACAAATAAATTTACTCCATATTTATTTCACAACAGTCTGTTTCACCTGATGAGCCTTTGGGCGAAACAGACTGTTGTGAAATAAATATGGAGTAAATTTATTTGTATTCTTCTTCCCCGTATATTATTGCTCTCCGAAAGGATTGAGCACTCTACGTGACGAAAGAAGATATGCAACTCTCCTTGTATATATATATATATATATATATTTTAACTAATGTTAACATATCAATAAAAATAATTATATACGGCAGTTGAGATTTGTCGCTATCTACGAGCGGCAGTGATATTGGAAAGGGTATAGGTATGTACCGCCCTAAAGACCCATGTTTACCCTCTTCTGCTAGCTCTTAAGACCCCCTTTTGAGCCTGCATCAGCTCATAAAAAAACCCATTTTTTTCAAAATTCAAAAATCGCGATTTTCATCCCAAAGCCTTAATTTTTTGAAAAAAGGGCGTTCTGAACCCCACATTTTTCGCAAATGTGCGTTCTTACCAATCAAATTTGAGACAAAAACTGGTTCTTAAGACCTACTTTTTCGAGAAAATCAGTTCTTAAGACCCTATTTTTCGTCATAAAATTAATTCAGTTCAGTTTCGAAGCCTCCCTTTTTGAGAGAGACCCTGAGCGGCACTCCCCTACCAAAAAAAGGTTGAGTGCCCCACCCGGGGGTTGCAATTCCGCCGAATGATAGTCAAATGTGGAGAATGCGTGCCCCACCCCCTACTCTTAGACACGCAACGGCTCATTCAATGACTATCTCTCTCGGTTCCCCCAAGGGGTGCCCCTCCATGCTTTTGGATTATATAATTCTGCCCCATGTGACCCGGTACACATGGCACAGGCAAACTGAGACAAATCTGAGGGCTAGGGTCGCATCCGGGGGGGGGGGGGGGGGGGGGTGGGGTGGGGGTGGGGGGGGGGGGGGGGGCACATGCCCCAGGCCCTGGCTACGCCAATGCACCACGTGTGCCATCGAGATAATAACGCTGTACAAATAGCACTACTGTCAGTTGTTTTCGTTTACTATACTCGTATATAGAATTGACTCATGAATATTCATGAGTTTCGACATAAGTTTTGTTTTTATATTTATCATCCATTAATATAGCTTTAAAGCAAAGTAGTACAGCTAATTATATGATGGCTATTAAGATGTTTCTGTCTACTTCTTTAACCAAAGAAGCACATTTTCGAATGAAAAAACATGCAATTCAAATTAAAACAAGGACCATGAACGTGGGTAAATGTAATGAAAATATACTAAACTTATTTAGTGATCCAAATTACGTTTTCTATCAAATGTTGATATAAATATGTTGTAATGTAAAATAATATACAAACACTATTTTATGCCAAAGTTACTCATTATCATTTTAAACACTTTTATTTAAAGAATATCGATTCTAATATGGCGCGCATCACTTAGGCTCCGCTTCACCAAAAAATGATAGAAGATAAAGAACGATCCTGATAGAGTCTACGATATGCGTACATGTCATTTGGAATTGGACTTTTCTAGTAAATCTGTGTCATGCAAATTTGGCTGTCTGTGTTGACGTTGTGTATATTTAGACAACATTAATTGGCGTCCTCAACTAGTTACTTGTGCTTAAACTAGGTCGCGACTTGAGGAGGCGCACTCTCGCCACGAATCCAATTTCGCGTTTGAATACATAAAAAGTGTTTGTGCGAGTAGATCGTACACAAGGAAAGGATTCCGATTCATTTATATTAGTTGATTGGATTTGGGTAGACGGTCTGTGAAGTATGTCACCTAACACTGACAATTTTGCACGAGTTCGGCTCGTCTCTGTTTGATGGTTAGTGCGTAGAATAGCGTTTCGTAATATGCCATAATCTAAATAATAGTACTCTATTTTCGTGGCCTTATAAAGGTATAATATCATCTCGAGCTGAACTTCACTTTTATCTTTTTTTGTTGTTACCAAGTTGAAAAGTCAACATTGATATAAATATTAAATGGAACTTAACCTTCAGGGGAAAACGTTGGGACAAATAATCAGCCAATAAATCTACTCCGTCGAAGTGGGAAATCGAATTTTAGAAACAAGCGGGGGGGGGGGGGGGGGGGGGGGTAATTCGCGCCTGTTAGCATAAGATTACGTAATCGCACCTTCACCTTCTCTGAAATTAGTATGTGATATAATCGAGCCGAGACATGAAAACCATGAACCAATTTGTTTGTTTTGTTTCGTTTTTAAAATTAATTTATTTGTTCTCATTCTGATGCCAGACTGGATACTGGATTTTATCCCAAAAACTAAAAGACAAATTGGCGATGGATCGTTCGGAGTCTGTGGCCCAACCCTCTGGAACAAGTTGCCACAATCAATTCGCTTGTCACCTAGTATTGATGCTTCAAACGCAGCGTCAAAACTCATCTATTCTTGTGATTCCTCTTGCTGATGTTGTATTCTGTATAATTTATTTTGCTTTGTATTATTGTTATCCATTTATATATGTAATTGATGTAAAGCGCAATGATCAATTTTTGGAATTGCGCTATATAAGCACCGTTATTATTATTATTATTATTAAAATAAATCGGTAATGGCATCAGAAGGCATTTAAGTTTAGTAGGACTGTCGTCTGCAGACGGCTACCGCGTGGAAAGTGTTCAGATTATTTTGAAATAAGCATGTTAACATTAGAAACATTAAAGTGATGACTGACATTCCCAAAATGTGTAAAATCTGATTCTGACATGATATTTAAAACAAAATTTAATAACATTTTACACGATACGGATTTGTCAGAGTTTAGCCAAAGTTAATCATTCAAATTACTCTGAAACATAGGCCTTGTTTGAAGCGGGTTTTACCGTAAACGTTTGCATGTCACTTTTTCTTTTTCTTGTACATGTACCTACATTTGTTATAAATATTAGATCGGAATAAGATTATACATTTTCGGGAGGTCAGTCATTACTTTTCAAATTGCTAATGTTTATACTTTATATGATTATCAAGTCATTTAAATAGGCCGAAAATAACGCAACAAAATAACATCTTTCTTAAAATTTAGGCTTTGTCCTCAATTTTTGCAAAACTTTGAAAAAAACCTTATTTTTTAAAAATGTTTTTCTAAGGATTTCTTACCACCAATGTCCATGTCCTTTGGATATAAAATGAGAACACAAAATGCGAATTCATGAACAACAAGAATGACGATGATATCTTATCTCATCTCTGAATAAATAGAGGTCAAAGTTCAAAAAATTAAGCGTAATTTGTATCAATTTTTTGCTAAACTTTGAAAAACGACTTATTTAAAAATATATATAAATTAAAACATTAGAAACATAAAAAAGTAATGAACGACATCCCTAGAGTATGCAGACTCTTATTCCGACCCGTTATTTACCATAGCAGTACAAGAAAAAAGAAAAATCTAGTGACATTCTCAACATTTCACGTTAAACCAAAATAACAGGCACCACGTGCGTGGATTATTTGAGGCGTAATTTGTATCCATTTTTTTGCTAAGCTTTGAAAAACGACTCATTTAAAAAAATGTTTTTCTAAGGGTTTCTTTCAATTAATGTCCATGTCCTTTGACAATAATGAAGAAAACAAAATGCGGATTGATGAACAACAAGAATGACAATGATATCTTATCTCATCTCTGTATAAATAGAGGTCTAAGTTCAAAAATTATAAACAAATGTATTTTTTGCTATTTTCGGCGTATAATAAAACGATTGAAAAAACATATAAATTAAAACATTAGAAACATAAAAAAGTAATGAACGACATCCCTAGAGTATGCAGACTCTTATTCCGACCCGTTATTTACCATAGCAGTACAAGAAAAAAGAAAAATCTAGTGACATTCAACATTTCACGTTAAACCTAAATAACAGGCACCACGCGCGTGGATTATTTGAGGCGTAATTTGTATCCATTTTTTTGCTAAGCTTTGAAAAACGACTCATTTAAAAAAATGTTTTTCTAAGGGTTCATTTCAATTAATTGCCATGTCCTTTGACTACAATCGAGAACACATCATGCGAATTCATGAACAATAAGAATGACAATGATATCTTATCTCATCTCTGTATAAATAAAGGTCAAAGTTCAACAATTTAAAAAAATGATTTGGTTTGTTGCCATTTTCGGCGTATAATACGATTGAAAACACATTTTAATTTTAACATTAGAAACATAAAAAAGTAATGACCGACATCCCTATAGTATGTAGACTCTTATTTCGACCTGTTATTTACCATAACAGTACAAGAAATTGAAATTTCACGTTAAACCGAATTAACACGCTCCGCGTGGCTCTTATTTGAAAATGATCTATCTCAAAATAACTGTGAAACGTAGGGGAGAAATGTATTGTGTCTTAATTAACTTTATTTAGACATAATTAATAACATTAAAATTATTTAGTCCCATCCAGGGGAAAACCAATACTACAAAATAATAGGCCTAAACTAAAATGACACCCGGGCCGCGTGTGGTTTTAAATAATGATAACTCGACACGGCACGTGATTGTACGTGTGAACCCACCAATTTTAAAATGGTCAACTGCACTCCATTGATAACCAGACAAGTTAATCGTTTTACGAGGCAACTACGAAACTCGAGTCGCCAAGAGTGGTCTTTCAATAGGGCTAAAATCGATTGATCAATATACGTCAAGTGCCACTTAATTGGCTCAATCGGGTAGGGTAGATTTCTCGAACGGACAAGTCTAATAGAACAAGTTTTGATATTCTTAGATTGCTTTACTGGTGGGGAAGGTATAAGTTTTTGTAAGTCAACGGACATGCCTTTCGGACAAGTCGAAGGGATAAGTCATTCTAAGGGATAAGTCTTTCTTAGGTGATGACAATAAACTGTTCTACTGACAAACGGACGTACCTCTCAGGTACGGTTGCGATGGGCGTGGTTGGGGGTGAGGGTTCTTTAAAAAAAGAAGATTTTGTTGTTATTCGGAAAATGGATTGGTCTAGGTCGCAGGGGGATTAAGCCATACAGTTGCGAATTTGAAACAGCGATCAAGGGCAAGGGTCAGTCAAAAGATTATCAAACGAATCGATGGTTTTCATTCAAAATTACTCATTTTATTTCATGTAAAATGTTGCATATTTTTGATTAATACACATCTTATGCTTGCTTCATACTAGCCGGTCATGCCAGTCGCTGGTCGCAACAGTTCGCGGCACCTAGTGCTCGCTGCTTTTATGGCGCGCAGACGCCGCAAGCTGGATAATGGACGCTGATTGGTTATGCTAATTGGTTAAACAAAGTACGGTGTTCATTAAATCTTGAGCGACCGATCGTTCGAGTTGAAATAATGTCAACTGGCCACGACCGGACATTTCCAGTCAAGCGATCTCTTGATCGATGTATCGGGTTTTATTGCTTATTGCTTATTGCTTGTTAACTCCCTATAGCAGCCTATTCGGCTAAACTGGAAGCCCTCTGAAACCTAGAGGTTGTGATTTTTGTACAGGTAACAGACCCGGGATGATCCCCTACTCTTAACGATAAGGTCTGTAACTTTTAACGTGTTCAGTGTGAAGCGTCTGAATACACGGACCAACGGCTTAACGTGAATCTCCGAATCACGGCGAACTGACACTCACTGTATATACAGTGTATAGACCTGCACGTTGTACACAGTGAATGGGGTAGAGGAGAAATTCAACAATTAAATCTGATTATCAGCTTAAACCACGGAAGGAGACTCCGATAACTAACCCACACTGAATTAAGATTTGATTGTAGAATTTCCGACCTAGATAGGTCGCTCTATCAGAGAAGGTGTTTGATTTTTGGGCCGTTTGATTTATGACATCAACTCGTCATAGGAGCGACCTGGATCGCGACGCGACCAATTATGTCATCAGCATTAGATATATTATACACAGCTTCATTCCGTGTGCACGGTGATATCATGCGTCATTTATCATTAGATAATACGAACAATAGACCGTACTCAATTATAATGAGCCTCATTACTAGAGGAATAACTAGTTCTATTATACTTTTATTATTTGAATTCCTATATTTATTTTTATCCCATACTAATCAAATTGAATAGAAGTCCTAATGATGTTCACAAGATCCATATCAATTGTAATTAGGAATCCCATCAAACATTTGAAAAGGCACGTTATCAAATGTTTTATGGGATGCCTAATTATTAATTACTGCAACCGTAAAACATGAGAACACCCATCCACACGACAATCGCTGCGAGCCGAAGGATAGTCAGGTATCTCTAAAACACACGTGCATTTGATGTATTTGATTTTTAACTCGGTGTCTTATCTGGCCACAATATGAATTTACCTGTGGACGATATTTGCATAGTTAAAAAAAGTGTTTTGTCACGTAGTTTAAAAGATATACTTGCGTTTAACTTAAACAAGAGTTTAGTTAACGACAGTTTTAAGCTAAAATCGTGTTTAGTACGAGAATACGGCCCAATTTGCTTGTTTTCCTTCGATGATCCACCGTCAATACGTGTATTTTCAAATACGATCAAGTAGGCTAGTATAGACATTGTAGGCATTGCCAATTTGTCTTCCTATCCCGTTGCACAATGTTTGCCAAGATTCTGGTCGTTATCGTTTGAAACTGTTGTCGAAAGACAAGTGATAACATCCCATATCAGCAAATAACACGTTACCATGGTTACGAGCGAGCTTATAACAACCTTATTTATGAATCGTAAGTAAAATTATTGGACCGTATTCTCGTACTAAACACAGTTTTAGGTTAAAACCGTGTCTAACTAAACTCCTGTCTAAATTAAACGCGATTTTATCTTTCAAACCCGATTTTAAACACCGCAAATCTTGTCCCCAGAGTGTGGGTGCGTGCGTTCACTGTATACAGTTATTCAATTTATTGTGGCCCAAATGGTTACAATAGATGAGGTGACATTTGTTGACATTTAGGACGTCCTCTGTTGGTTTGAGACAAAACACAGCGGGCAAGAGTTCCTATAGTTTACATAGGCCAGTTTAGGTTTTCTAACTAGATTGTTGTGTCACAGCAAATTGTTATCAAAACTGTCTTTAAACTTGCTTAGGAATGCTATAAGCTATAGCATTTCACACAAAAACCCTAAAACTAAATGAGTTTTACAATTCATTAGAAAGAAATTTCATGTTGTCTTCATTAACTTTACTGTATATTCTGCCTGGAGGGAAACAAACAGAGGGTGTCCCATTTGTAAATACATGACATCATAGGTCACCTCATCTATAGATATCGACCCAATTCATCAAATGCATGTGTATTTCTAAGACTACACGATCTGTACGTTAGCTTTGCGCCGGGCAGGGTTGAGTAAATACTTTTAACATTGCTCTTGTATGTTTATAAGTCATTGAACTGAATTGTACACATGTACCCATCAAACTGTTTCAAATTGTATGTTCATTGACACTTTAAGATCTTCCAAGGATCATCTTCGTCTTGAGTATCCTATGACAAGAGTTAAAGCTGGTGACAGGACTTTTACTGCTGGTGCATCCAAGTTATGGAACAATCTACCTGTTTTTATTCGGCAGTCTGTTTAACTGTTATTGCCTAAAGACGGCCACCAAGACATATTTGTTCCCAATCTAATCATGTTCTCTCTATACTATTATGTCAACTTATATTATTTTGTATTTTTGTAGTTATCATTCAAGGCGTACCATTGGTGCACGGGTTTAGTTAAATGCGTGTTAAACTACTCCCATACCAATGTTTAAAGTTAGACACTTATCAGTGAGTTAGACGCGTGTTTAAGTTAAACATTTTTTTATTATAGAATTGCGTTTAGTTAAACGATACGTTTAAAGTTAAAGTAAAACGCGTGTTTAGCCGCATTTAAATACGCACTAGAACACGGCTCATTATGTTTTAAAATGTTAATTTTACTAAAAATAATTCGAGCTTTACAACGATACCTCATTTGTAGCAATTACTTGGTTTAGAGCTCAGCCAAGTGCTCGAGAATATGGAGAGGTCTCAACCTGAATGCTCCAAAAGCATCACCATTTTGTCCTAAAAGGTTAATAGAGCATCTCTCTACAGCACAGCAAAAATAACGTTTTAAACAATAGGGATTCTTAAAGTACCCTGCTTAAACAACTTTTGCGTATTTAACGGTCGTTTAAGCAGAGTACTTAAAGGTATATTATGTGATCTTCCAGGGAACGGCCTCAATCCTCGAAAACAAATGAAATCAGATTTTCTTGCAGATATCGGCCGAGTGCACCAATGACGGGTAGCTGAAGAATAGCGCTACCTCGCTAGTAACTGAGGCGTAACTCAAAATGTTGAGAGCGCCAATGCGGGGTAAGCTACTAGGCTAGTAACTGGCGGGTAATTTACGCTAAATGTTATACCTGACCGGACCCAAGAGTAAGTTGGGGCATAACGTTTTATGCCACAAGTCAGTCGATTCTAGCAGTAGCGTAAATTTGTTGTGAACATTGGAGGGGATGATTCACTAATGCTGAAGGACCAATTGCGCTTGCATGCCCAGGGGAGGGGGGGGGGGGGGGGGGGTGTCTATTTGAAGTGGAATGTGACCCCTCATGAGCTGAAAGATTTTTATATTTTTGAAAATCCATTCATGCAATTTGGTGATTTTTTTAGTCAAAATTTAGATCAACTCCTTTTGCCCATTCAAACACTAATCGCACCGACTTTTGGGTCATATTTTGACCAAAATGTACTAATTGTCCAAGGATCTTAAATAATGACTAAATACATAAACTTATTATTGTTTTTATTAATTAAAAACTGATAAAGCCAAGTTTCAACATTATTGTGAGTGGAAGGGTAGAACTAGAAGAACGAAATAAAAAAAGCATATCGTGCCGTGCGTGGTCTGGGAATCGAACCGGGGTTCCGCGGGTAACAAGCGAAGGACTAGGTGTCCACGCCACGGAGGTATTTGTGTTAAGAGATGTGTTATAATTGTATATAATTGTATCCATCAGGTGTTTGTATTTGTCATTAAAATTGTGCTTTTTGGTGCAATGTTTGTATGTGCCCCTCGCCCAAAATATGTTTGTAATGTCATGATAGTCCTTATTTTTGAAAAAGCGGTAAACAAACTTCGAATTTTTTGGACATAAAATGGCATCATTTTTTCCGGATCGCAGGCCGACTCCACGTGATTCTTGATTTACACTCACCTATGACCTAGCGAGTGACGTTCAACGTACATCGTAGAATAGGAACTTCGCATTTTGGGACGAGCATTATTTCCGTTGTCAACACGGTTGTTGGTTCAATGGCGTTTTCCGAGCAGACGTCGGTTGTTTCACAGAATTGAGAAAGGTTTGCAAAATATATTGGATAAGGAGGATGCGAAACAAACAAAAATCATAATTTAGAGAGCAATTCATGGGAATCTTTTTATACTAAAAGAGTCTTGATACTTTTTAAGCTTGACGTGACTTTTGTTTAGTTACAACGACCGCCGAGTATTTGAGGGAATTCTGCACCATGTAGTCTTTGTACATGATAATCGGTAATGCCTAGCATATTTGTGATGGCTAGTAAAGCAAATACAACATGGTTTATATCGGAAAGAAGTGTGAATTACTGGTCCCTTGGTCTTAGATGAATGCGCCTACTAAGGGAGCAGTTCCATATATACGCGATAAATTTATCGCCACTGTACCGGGGCCTGATATGTTTTTGACCCGATGTTTTTCAAGTTGATACGCGCTAAAATAGACATCAGGCCCCGATAAAATAGACATCGGGGCCCGATACGAGGCCTCTGCCATACCCTGTGGTATGCTCCCAAAATATAAATTTCATCAATAACATTATCTCTAAAAACATGAAATGCTGAATTTGTACCTTACAACTAGAATAAATAACCCGAAGCTCTATTTACATACCGACCACTTATCTTTCGTTATATTTAAACAAGCGGTAATACGCTACTCGATAAATAATCCTTTGCTACTCGCAACTGTACGCGCTAAAAATCTCATCGGGGCCTGATAAAAAACTCATCGGGGCCCGGAACATTCTCGCAATTTTTATGGAACTGCTCCCTAAGTAGACGCGTTCATTCAACACCTCGGGACAAGTAATTCACACTACTTCTACCTACACCAGGTTGTATTTGTATAATATCACACTTATGCCTGGTACGTATAAGAAGCCAGTGATGAGAGCTGCCGTCAAATAGTCGGATGAAGTACTCAATTGAGCATGAAACTGTCACCAGTGAGTATAGCAATTTCACTTATCATTATACATCAATCAACTTGGATTTGTCAAGATAAAAACCACATTTCCACAGTGACCATTGAACAATCCGGATGAACCTATCAAGTTTAGTTTACTTAAGATTAATCTTGATTTTTATCCAACAGGACCCAGAAGTATATAGGATAATCCACGATGAAGAGTTAGCCAGACTGTAGTAGGAGATTGTCCTGCATACAAGATAGATTGATGTATCGTTCAACTACCATGGCATTGTATATGTACGACAGGGATGATATCAATTGTGCATACTTTGACCTTATGAAAAAGCAAAGCAGCGGAATACTTGTATTCTTTCAGGCAAGCAAGTTACATGTTTCGATCGAAAGGAGATCGCTTATAAGTTATATGTATATTTAGAATATCTGTATTTTGTTTCAAGCATTTTATATATCCTTGTCATTATGGTCAAACATACATGTTTTCTGGTGTGGAAAACGATGAATTTATTTATATTTTATCATATTAACGTCATTATTATTATGCAATAAGAAACTGCATTCTTTATTGGGGTATGGAGCTTCGATTTCAAACATTTGTTTCAGTAATATTTCTAAAACCAAGTGCTATTTGATTTGATACCCGTGGAAAGAGTTTGAAAATATCAAACTGCATCAGTCGACTGTTAAACAGCTTTCGGAACTTTTGTTTTCTGTCTCCTTAAAAGAGTTTTAAAGTACCAAATTAATATGATTTCTACACTCATAAAATATGATTAGAAACTTGAGGGTGAGATTCTAATCAAATATCAAATACACAAACCCACGGAAAATCAATGATGAACACATATACCAAATCGACCAAACTCAGAGATATTGTCAGCAAACCTAAAGATCATATGCCCAAAGGTCGTTCACCTTGCGTGTATAGCATACCATGTAGTTGTGGTGAACAATATATTGGTCAAACCAAAAGGCCTTTAAAGGTCAGATTGTCTGAACACAAAAGAGCTACATTACAAGGCAAGAAAGATAGCTCGGCACTAGCTGAACATGCGTGTGAAGAAGGTCATGAACCACTCTGGAACCAATCCAAAAGCATTGCACAGGTTTCCAATCTTAGTATGCGGCTTGTTCGTGAAGCTCTAGAGATCAGAATCAATGAATCATCTACAATCAATAGAAATGACGGCAAAGATATCAGCCGCATGTGGCGCTCTCTATTTCCTACAGTATCAATCAATCCCGCCAATCGATAACAGTCTTGTAATTTTTTCAGCCAGGTCCGCAATGAACCATTATATACCCTGCTCAAGTTCGTTACAGCGTCAAACGATCTTTACAGATCAGTGACCGCACTACTGTGCATTAGACTTTTGTAGTCTGTAGTAGACAAGGTGCAGTCTCTACGTTATTTCCATTGGTCAAGGGGAAGTCCTTTGGAGGTTCTATTAGAACCAAATTTATATATAGTAGGCCAGTGGCAACCTACGTATTCAGTGGAAGCGGCAATCCATCTGAACGGCTCTTTTCAGAGCCACCAATTCTTGCACAAGTAGGAAAGGGCAACCTACGTGTTCAGTGGAAGCGGCAATCCATCTGAACGGCTCTTTTCAGAGCCACCAATTCTTTCACAAGTAGGAAAGGGCACCTACTCTCAAATCATCGGGCAAGGGGCAGCCCAAATGATGATAACAAGAGAAGTGGCAATCTCTATGTTTTGTTCAATATTATAATAATTTGGTCCTGAAGAAGTCAGAGCTAATCCTGACGAAAGCTTGACAGATTAAAACTCGTCCGACGGCGAACCCGTTAAACTTTTAACTTATAACACATATACCGTACAATATTTTCGAAATTCAGCTACAAATTCAGCTAGTAAACCGGGACTCGAATCCCCGACCTGATACCATACCGACGAAACAATGATTTGAGGAAAGCGCGCTAAAACCGCTAGGCCACGGTGGTGAGTTACATTTGGATGCCGCTTTTAAATATATACAAACAACTATTATATTACCGATCGCATTTTCGGCTATTTATTTAAATAATTATGCAAATAGGGAGTTTCAACCCCCTGGAACAGATCACAAAATCCGATGAAATCAGCATTGTATTGACTAATGAACTGATTTATTACAGGTGACGTATTTTGATGACGTGCCTTGTCAAATGTTTGAAGAGAAGCCTAATTAAAGTTGCTATTTTGATATGAATCTTGTTAACATCATAAGGATTTCTATTCAATATAATTAGTTACAGGATCACAAATAAATAATTACGGATTATAATAAAAAAATTGATGGAATGATGTTTAGAATGTAATAGAAATAGCTATTCCTTTCAAGTTAGGTCAAAATATGGCATGAATATATTTTCCTATTGTCATAGTAGCCTAGTGCTAGTAGAGATAAAGCACCCTCAAACAACACATTTTGAATAGTAACATCAACAACAAAATGACATAGACTACCCATTGTAGCACCACAAGAAAACCGACCAATTGTTACAGTAGATGGTCAAAATGCGACCCATATCAGCGGCACAAATGAAACAACCTTATTCTACAGTGTACCACCCAGGCAATTATCACAAATGACGAAATCCTAAAGGAAGTCATTATAGCTAATTATGTATCTGATATACAATTGGATGGCTGATGATGGTTGATATTCTTATTATAAAACCACCCTTGCAGCTACTCATTCATTGATTAAACCTATTATGCCAATAATTACCGTATACGAGCGTATAAGTTTAACCTGGATTCCAGGCCTCCAGTACACGCGCTAGAGTACAAATACCACCAAATCTCTTATTTTAATGATCAGCAGTGATCAGTGTAAATATTAATTCAAGTACACCAGACCTTTTATAGGCATTCTTGATATGCTCTTAAATACATATCAGTCTGAGGTATGCCATCAGGAGGTGTTGTCACATACTAACAAGCTGCCCCTTGTATTATGCATCTGTTCTATGAATATTGTCGAACAGTTATAAAATCCTTTAGAATTTAGATAAATGTAGCAAGTATGTATTTGTACTGTTGACCCAACCTAATGCAGCATTCATACTGGTCAAATTTCATTTTATTCCAGTGTGGTTGATTTGGATTTTAGAAGTAAAAAAAAGAAGGAAGAATTACGGATTACAGAAGGGAGCAAAATGAAAGAAAGGGAGGAGAATCCAGGCAAGTCTCGCACAAGTCTAATTATGATCACCGTAATCAACACTGAATCAAATTATGACCACTGGGATCAACAATGATGAGTAGTAAGTAAGCTTTCACTCCCACGCGAATACCTGCCCTTATGGATCTATCCTTGTGGAGACATATTGCCGTACACACAATATGATTGGCTAAAGTCAGAACATATGACCAAACCTCCACAGGGTGTCTTAATGGAGACATGTAGGGGGTGTTAGGTATGTGGCTCACAGACCATTTTCGATCATTTTCGCTTATGGAGCATAGTTTTGTGTCTCCACAAGGACAATTGTCTCCATAAAGTTGTGCTGGAACGCATACTTGGTTCCACAGGGTATTACGTATAAGAGACACCGAACGTATTTGAATCTTAATCATCGAACACTCAACATGTCCCACCTGTTGAACTATCTGGTGTATATCAGTATAATCATCTGTAACTTTCAGCAAAGTACTTTTGGCTCGATTTCAACATCTGTCCATGAAGGTAAGCATCAGATAACAATAAGTGTATATTCGTAAAAGAGATCACCACTTTTAATCGGATTGTCGATTTATATACATTTGAAGTCGACATTTAAGAATTTTGTTAGTTACATATTGATACCATGTTTGATGTTTACGAAGACCATCAATCGTCCAAGATTTGATAACGACGTATGCAACACGCGTCCAATCATGAAGCTTGAAGGTCTTCTAGCTTCATGGTCCAATGAGCCCACATCGTAACGCGTGGACTGCGGCACTGTGATTTATATCGACGCGGTTACTCTATGCAAGTGATGAACAGGCGGGATACTCGATTCTGAAATCTGCTCGGCACTAGAGAGTACGAAACCTTGTAATTGTCCATATCGGAAACGGCACGAATCTTCCTAAAACGGCGTAAATCATGGGCAATTTAACTATTATTTAGTAGCAAATGGGTATATCAAAATTGTATAGACCGCGTGTACGTCAAAACCATAAAATACAATTATATTTTCGTCTCGAGGTCAACCTGTGTAGATAAAACAAACATGTGGAGCCCAGAGCATGGCTCCCTGCTTACCTTTATCAAGTACTTTGATTTTAGTGTTCGAGCGATTCTGACGCCTGCCAGATCGACGTTATATTTAAATGCACAGAAGTTGCATAGCTTGTATTATAACATTAGGCCATTTATCGATTATCATAGCCCTCCCTCCTCACTTTCTGTGAAGGTCAACATCTTTTTTATTTTTCAATTTTCCAAATTATTGAGTTTCTTATACTAAAATTGTCATAGTTGATAAGCCAATGTAATAACATTGGTTCTAACCCTCATAAACTTAAACATAAAAAGATCTGGAAATGAGCAAAACATAAGAACAAATCCGACGCAGCACAATTTCATAACTAGACATTTAGTATCTTGCGTTTTGCGTACGCATATGTTAATGTTCTATTAAATGGATAAACAGCAACTACTGACTGTTATCAAACAAACCAATTAAATCTGGTTTGTAATTTTATTTATTTCCAGATAAATATGTATATGTTGGCGATGGAGACATTGCTGCACCGGTATGCCGTAATCAGCAAGCTTCGTGTCTGGATCCATCTTGTGTGTATATCGAGAATTCGTTATATAAGTGTGACTGTACGTACTTGTGTCAGTTTTACCCTTTTTTGCCCGAGTGTCATCAAAATCCCGATAATACCATAATCAGTTCATTCCAACTGTCAGATTTCCAATGTTTTAACCCCGCTTTTCAAAATGGACCGTCATGGGGTGTGTGGATTATTTCTTCGTGCCATTCGTCTTTTGACGATTATGAGTTAATCAGTAAGTGCTTGGATGTCAGTGAGAATGATACGTTTCTGTCACTTCCGGTTATGGACAAAGACGAGGTGACGTACCGGAACATATTCTGCGCGCTGTGTAATTATCGCGACATCGCAGACGTCACTCCGTGGAACGCTGATTACAAATGTGATGACTTATCAATACTTGATTCCGCAGTCAATTCCTTGAACGGGTTTATAGATTATTTAGAAACGCAATGTGATTTAGAATACCGACCTCCGTATGGTTCTAATGTACCTAACATACAATGCTGGAACCTCGAGGCAGTGGACGAGAGCCATTGCAATTCATCGCATCCAGCTTACAAATTCTGTACGAGTTATTTTGCCTACATCGTATCAGAAGTGCATAACCGGTTCATGTTCTTTAAGAACGCACACTGTCTTATGTGTTACCTTGATCTCAAAACCTTTAATGGGTCAGAATTCACAGAGATGATATGTGATGATTTTCTCTTTCCCGGGTTTACCCACTATCCAACGTATATTTTACTGCCGGTACCTGGGCCTCTTAATCTTCCCTTTACTGTGTTATTTGATTTTGACGCAATGAGTAGAGTGAGAATAGAGTACGAATTTAAACCAATTATGGACCAATTTAAGGATTGTCGTAGTGGACAAGCGTATGATCCGTATCAAGATATCTGTCGCACGTTTGTATGTCCACCTGGTATGACAATAGCAGACCATCGGTGTGTATATGAGTCCCAGTCTAACGTCAATTGTCATAACACATACGATAAGGCAAATCTCACTATAACTATTGCATCATTCAAGGACAAGAATAGCACTTATTTAACAACGTGTCATGATTTCTTACATAAAGTGATTGGGTTGCAAGGCTCGTCACCGTTGTATGAATGGTACACCGAGGTCAATTTATTCTCGATCACGTTGATATCATCAACACTCATTGATAGCGAGCGTATCAAAGACGTAGTAACGAGACTAGAAGATAACTTGTATGAACTCGATAAGATAAACGATTGCAACATATCGGAGGTGCAACTATCTGTTGAATGTGGGAATGCAAATGGCACCTTCTGTGGATATGGGTGGATCAAGGACAACATTACGAAAGCAGCAACAATGGATCCTTCATATGGCGTAGGCAATGTTTCCGCATATCTGAGATATACTCGTAACGATGACCATTTCTTCAATAAGACAGTTGTTGCAAAGAAATGCAAGAGGCAGTCACCTAGATTAATGTGTCCACTTCATTCTTATAATCGTTCTCTGTTTAGGGATTGGAACTCTCAAGATGGATGGTTGGAATACATGCCTACTGGGAATGTGATAGGACCAGAAGAGTACACCATTGGGTCATCTGGTGATATTCAAATATGCTCGATGAATTCGTCAACCACAAGAATGGTCTTCACAAAAGATGAAAAGACGATATTTTCTTCTGCGCAGCAGATACTCAGTCTCACCGGGGCTGTTTGCTCTCTTCTGGGCTGTTTCATTTCTGTCACAACTGTATGCTTGTTTAGGTCCCTACGAAATCGAAGCAGTCCTTTGCTTATACATTTTATAATTTGTCTTGCCTTGGCGGAATTACTGTTTATCTCTGCTGGCCACCAAACTCAGAATCCGAAAATATGTACGGTCGTTGCAATGTTTCTTCATTACTTGTGGCTCTCATCTTTTGCTTGGATGAATATCTTCGCTTTCGATCTCTTTGTGACCTTTGGAACTCTGCGTGAATTGGCAAACGTGCCTGCCGAGCGGATCTCGCGAAAGCGCCTATGTATATATCTTGTTTATGGTTGGGGAGTCGCATTGCCTCTAGTGGTTGCCTCTATCATTCTCCATTTATTCGCACGAAGGTCCTACTATGGACTTTATGGTGATGAAGCAGCTTGTTGGATAAACAACGGATGGGCAAACCTGATGCTGTTTGGAGTTCCAGTGAGTGTGATGTTGCTGGTCAACGCATGTCTTTATGTACGAGTGGTTTGGGGAATACACAAATCGAAACAGTTTGTCAGACAACATGTGAACAACCAAGATCGTCAAGTAACCTCTCGAATTAAAAGGACACTGGGAGACTTGAAGATTTACGTTAAGGTGAGTAGGTTTTTTTTAATGATTCACCGTCAATACGTGTATTATCAAATACGATAAAGTAGGCTAGTATACATGTAGCACCCAATATAGTATGACATGGTAACACATGGGATTGTGAACATTCTCTATTCTATACAGAATCTTGCAGAATTCCATGTTAACACTGTTTATTGAAAAAATACGAGAATATATTTTGAGCATGGAAATTATCATGGGATTGAGGTCAAGTATCCCATGTTACGATCATGTTATTCTACATGTATTGGCTGAGTATAGATGAGGTGACCTATGATGTCATGTATTTACAAATGGGACACCCTCTATTGTTTCCCTCCAGGCAGAATATACAGTAAAGTTAATGAAGACAACGTGAACACTTTCTAATGAATTGTAAAACTCATTTAGTTTTAGTTTTTTTTGTGAAATGCGATAGCTTATAGCATTCCTAAGTAAGTTTAAAGACAGTTTTGATAACAATTTGCTGTGATACCACAATCTAGTTAGAAAACCTGATCTGGCCTATGTAAACTATAGGAACTCTTGCCCGGTGTGTTTTGTCTCAAACCAACAGAGGGCGTCCTAAATGTCAACAAATGTCACCTCATCTATAGGCTTTGATAGCTTGTTTTCCTATCCCGTAGCAAAATATTTGTCAGGATTCTTGCCGTTGTCGTGTGAAGCTGTTGCCGGAACATAGTTATTAACATAACAAGTAATATTATTACGTTTTCACATTTTAATTTCACTAAAATCAATTCGAGCTCTCCTTACACGTGACAGACATCAAGCACGTCATTAGCACGACTTAACTTCGGTCTATATAAACTGCTCAAAAAAAGTTCGGACACTATTTCCAATCGCCAATCTTTCGAATATAAATCCTTATCGGTTTAGTAGGTGTAAAAACTTCAATTTCATTGGTTAACACGTTTGAAGTCTGATCCATATCGTGTAAACATGAAAGGCAAAACACACGATACATTCCATATCTTAGATTTACCGCGATATCGAGCATTTTTGCTATGATCGGTAAGATATTATATACATGTTAAGCGATTGTATTGCGTGTGTCTATGAGTTGCTTTAAATTAACAAATATATAAATATGGGTCATACGTGTCATGTCACGGCACACAAATACAAACACAACAAATGGCGGATTATAAACGCAAGCGGGACGATTTTCGATTCATTCATTCGGCATTGGTGGTTGGTTCTTGAAATATTGAAGTGTTTTCGATACCTTTTTTGTTGTTTGGGCCCTATGACACGAGGCCGCAGGCTAAATGTGATATGGCATGCCAAACCTTAGGTATTTTTTTGTATTGTGTGAACATGCAGGGGATAACTAGTATTTATACACTCTAAGTAGTGTCGAACCAATCAGAAAGCGGGAAACTAAAATACGCGGTGTGCATTGAAAGTGTCCAATGCACTCCGCGTGTGCTCCATTCAATGCGCGCACCACGCGCTTTGTTTTGATTCGATGTTTAGGCATCACGGGTTCGCCGATTTTCACTGCGGGTGTAAGCAAACTTATTAACATCTTTTTATTCGATATTACATAGATCAAAATTATACTAAAATTGTGAATTTTGTTTTGTATAGTGTCGTATATGAATTAGGTCTATACATGCGTATGTTTTGTTTCTCGACAAATTAGACAAATTAATATATACTTGCGCAAATGTTGATATGCTCACAATAGCACTCCCCCTGCGGGGTCGTGCCATTATTCACACATCAACATCAGCGCGCGTGCATTGATATGTCTAATTTATCTCGAAACAACACATACGCATTTATTGACCTATAATATTGTAGTGGAGCGGATATGTAACAAAAAATGGCCAAGATGTTCACTTTTGGCAGGAAGCATGACAATTGGCACATAAGGGTGTTTTGATGCGCTGATTTCAAAAAACCACGGAACCACATTTTTTGAGCAATGGTGCAGCGGCCATCTTGAATTTCAAAATGGCCGCCATAAAAATATAGGAGATTTAGTAAAATTGCTCTAAATCAAATACTTTTGAGATTTATACCCCCAGATTTCACCAATATGTTCTCTATAACATGATGCACAAGTTGTGTATCAATGAAAAGCTGATGTGTTATTTATTTTCCAACGATACCTCATTCGTAGCAATTAGTTGCTTCAGAGCTCAGCCAAGTGGTTTAGAATATGGGGGAGGCCTCAATCTGAATTTAATGCGCCAAAATCATCCTTATTATGTCCACAAAGGTCAATAGAGTATCTCTCTACAACACAGCAACACATGGTATTTAAACGTTTTAAACAACAGGAGTTCTTCAAGTACCCTGCCTAAACAACCTTTGCGTATCTAAACAGTTGTTTTAAAGCAAGGTACTTAAACAACGCCAGTTTACAGTGTATAACTTCATTGACCAGATGACAGACAGTTGTTCTTTTGAGAACGAAATAGTTGTACATTTGTCACATTTTTAATGCCGGGGACCTCCCAACAATCTCTAGCAGATGGCTAAACACTGACAAAAGTGATTGCTATTAATGAGTTATCGTTGGAAAGAGGAACACATCAGTTTTTGAATCTTTTTTTGAGCAGTTTATAATATCAAACTATGCTATGACCATAATTCCAGCAAAACGTGCGTACCGTGCATGTGTGCGTACCTGCGTATGAGCGTACGTGCGTAAATCCGGAAGTGCGTACCGGGCGATTTAAAAAAATGACCGCGTGTTATGATTGGTCAATAGTGAAATCCTCATGCGAACGCGCAGCTAGTTCATGCATCTAGACGCAGCTCCGCGAACAACAACAAGCCACGTTCAGGAAACAATAATCATTACAACATATGACTATAAATGATTATAAAGCAGGTCGTGATGATTTAATTCACTATTAGCTATTGCAAAGCTATAAATTGCAGTAAAGGCGCACACTACTTTTTTCTGGCTGCCACAAGTGCTTCGCCTTTTTATGGGAATCACACTGTATCTGACACGACAGGTCTTGCAGCTGCCCTCTCCTTCAGACCTTGACCAACCGTTCGAACAGGGAGCTGGATGTGATAGGGAGAGCTGACTTAAATCTGGTAAATGAGGGATTTTGTACGAGCACAGTTGCATACTATAACATTTACAATGCATTGTTTTCAGATATCGTGTCTGATGGGACTCACATGGATATTCGGTTACATTGCGGCGTTCACCGGTATTGAAACTCTCTGGTATGTATATATAATATGCAACTCATTCCAAGGATTCTTCGTGTCTCTAGCTTACACGTGCAATCGGCGGACTCTGAAGTTATATAAGGACAAATTGTGTGGATCAACCAATCAAGTTCACCCAGCAGCTCCAGCACAAGCTGATGAGGCTCCGTTACCAATAGTAGATGATGGGCCCTCTATACGGCCATAATTCGTTCATGCAGTGTTTGATAAAGCGACGAAAAACCTCAGGTGCTACGGGCAAATGGGGTAGGGTGGTCGGTCGGTCTGGAATTTTTTTTAATTATTTGTTATTCGTTTTTAAAAAAATCATGAAGTTTCAACAATTTTCGAAATTTTCATAATAAAAAGATGTAGTTTTAGGTTTTTTTAAATGACAAATTTTGAAAATGAAAAAACCAATGAAAACAATACGAGTCGGTCGGGTCTAAAGAACAAGGTTCTTTTACGTCGCATAAAGGGTCAGGGTGCCCGGGGTCGAAAGTGGGTCGGGCCCTGACAATTGGTGTGCATGGTCATCAAGATCGTCTGCAGGATAGTTTCGATCCAGGGTTCGAGTAAAAATGGGCTAGGGGGCCAGGGACTCAGTGGCGAAGCCCAAAGCTGGTGTTCAGTGTGGATTGAGCCCCCTGAAGTTGTAGTTACGCCACTATGGAATCTCTATACGCCCAGGGCCTATGGAGTTTCCACAATCCATTTAAGAGTAATAACAGGTGTTCGATAAAGCGACAAAAACCCTGTTCTATGGGCAACGGACATTTCATAGGGTCGGTCGGGCCGTAGAACAGGTGTTTTTGCTCGTCGCCTAAAGGGTTATTTATCTCTATGGATGCCATGTGTGTGCAGTGGTAATAGTATACAAATATTTACTGCTCTTGAGGGATCTGGTGGAATCTATTGGGCCCCGAGTTGAACTGGTGACCGTGGGGTACTATTTTCCCGTCGAGGGTCGAGGGAAAATAGTACCCCACGGTCTCCAGTTCACCGAGGGGCCCAATAGATTCCACCAGATCCCGAATAAAGAGCAGTAAATATTTGTTTTATATCCTTCATCAATATATTTCTTGTTGTTCATTAATTTGTTAAAAGTAGGCTCTCAAGACTGAGCTCAGCCTAGGCCTTACTAGGCTAAGACTAAGCTTTGTTGTACATTTTAGCCTAGGCCTAGGGCCTAGGCAACGAGATTCGAGAAATATAAAAAAAAGAATTTTACTCACCACCTGGCACTAGTACTGTAGCTGAAATATGTTTCAAAGTCAAAAGCTAACTGTTCAAAAGTTTTAAAAAGTTCCAACTCACGAACTGTTCAATTCAAATTTCATTCGGTTACGGGCACCGGCATAAAATTTGGAAAGCAATAAGACATGTCGAGTACAGCAGTTTTTTGATCATGTGACACACTTTTAACCAATTAATGAACAGGAATATATTGATGAAGGATATAATATGTAATAGCATTATCATAACATAATATAGCTTATATAAGGCTGTTAGGGCTTTTACGTAAAATGGTTATAGTACTTCACATTGTTTAAATCACTCTGCCATGTGTGTGCAATGGTATCAACATGTAATAGTATTATCATAACAGAATATAGCTTATATGAGGCTGTTAAGGTTTTTACGTAAAATGGTTATAGTACTTCCATTGTTTAGCTTTCTCCGTCATGTGTATGCAGTGTTATGAGTATGTAATAGCATTATCATAACAGAATATGGATTATGTGAGGTTGTTAAGGCTTTTACGTAAAATGGTTATAGTACTACACATTGTTTAAATTACTCTGTCATGTCTGTGAAGAGCTATCAGTATGTAATAACATTATCATAACAGAATATGGCTTATATGAGGCTGTTACGGTTTTTACGTAAAATGGTTATAGTACTACACATTGTTTAAATGAGTCTGTCCATGTGTGTGCAGCGGTATCTGTAATATGTAATATAATAAGCATAACAGATTACGGCTTATGTGAGGCTGGTTAGGCTGTTACGTTAGGTTAATAGGCATTAAGGCGATCAGAGATTACCGACAATCAGTCAAAGTTGATTCTGTGTCTTGAATATTGTACTCACAGAGTTAACGACGTTAGTTGGTTCGAACAAACTGAGGCCGAACGATTCCAGTTCAAGCACTGCTTTTTAAGATTATTCGGTAACATACATTTCCCTGTGACAGTGGTTCCTATGACGATCAATATATAACGTACGGTTCCCTTTGTCAGCGCTCCCTTGAAAGATGAGTTTGAATCAGGTGGCAAACGGGATTAAAGGAATGGGATCGTGACTAGGTACCTTTAACAGCGCCCTAAGAACGTGACTAGGTTCCCTTAACACTACCCCTAATAACACTTTGACAGCTATATTGCACTCTTCACAGCTATCGGTGCCCGTCGACGACGCGACAGTCTTGAATACTTGTTATTTGTCGATCCAACTACACGTAAAGTTAAGTGCCATAATAGGCAGTTTAGTGAAGTCATTAAGACAAAAGATGGGGTTGACTTTCTTTTGTTTAACACTGTTTGTATAATGTTATGTTTTTATTTTGTTAAGCGCTGTGGTACGATTGTAGAATGTGTAATAGCGCTATACGAATGATCATTGTTATGTTATGTTATGTTTTATGCAAAATTAAAAAAGGATAAACGAGAAAATTTAAATTAACGATTGTTTAGTAAAGTGTTTTATGGAAATTGGTCGAAACATTTATATTCCAAAAGCCACTAAATCCACTCGTTTCCGAAAATAAAGAATGAACTAGGAAATAAAGTGAAAATCCAAAAAAGAAATCAAACCTGTTTTTAAGCTTACACGTATGGTATATTTCATATGGCAGCAAATTAAGCATAACCAAAGAAGTGCAACATCCTTAATTTAAAAAAAAATGCTTTTATCCTATTAAACTTATATGGAGTTGATCCTTTTGGAACATAGCTCTTCATATACGTACAAGAGAGTGTATCATCACCAGGAGATTTATAGAGTTTGCTGTGTGTTATTGCATTTGACGTAACTATGGTAACAGAGTCTTCAAAAAGTCAACACCGTTCAATATAAGTATCGCGACACTGTTACGTCTTTTACTACATTATCTCCACCATTACGCGATTTCCACCTACAAAAGTGTAATAGGGTGACACAAGTGTTCTTCAAAATTCATCAAAATGTTCGTAAACACTTTGATGAATTTGTAAAATTTTCAATACATTTTAATTTTTTTTGTAAGAGTCGTCTTAATACTAACATTATACTTGGTCCATGATGTGTTCTGAGCAAATCTCTAAAATCTATCCGAAAGCTGATATATTTGATATAGGATTTCAAATTATGAACGATGGTCCCTTACATATACCCACGCCTTTAGGCATATTACACATTATGTAGGAAGTCACTTCAAATAAGATAGAATCGATAGGGAAATACGCTAACGCAACTGTATTGACTTATCTCGTTAAGGTCTATCTAATACTGAGATGACACATGTTGGATGTTAAAATAACCACAAGCACGGCTTGGACTAGTAATAGTCTAGACTAGGCTTGGACTAGTAATATATTTAGGAGTAGCCTTTCTAGAACCCCAGTGGTCCGACATTTGCTAGAGTATGGGTGGCCATAGTATAAACAAAACGTGTAATATAATACGTCTAAGGTTACACGTATAACGTGTAAGGTTAGACGTCAAAGATAACATCTTACACGTCGAAGATGAGCAAATATATTAGCGGCCACAGTATAAAATAATACGTGTAAGGTTAGTCGTCTAAGGTTACACGTACGCGTAAGGTAACACGTAGTACGTGTAAGGTTACACGTAGAACGTATATGGTTATACGTCTAATATATATCTTAGACGCCTAAGATAACATTCTCGCTTTATCCGTTAATGACACTTTGGATTAAATATTTGCAAACAAGTATTAATCAAAGAAACCTGGGGAGTGGGGGGGGGGGGGGGGGGGGGGGGTGGCTGAGGATGGAAAAACAAGGACAAAACCATATTGGATATCCTACAAGCTTATGCTATTTACGGAATAATTCCTATTTGTAAACTGTATTTTCTCATCTTAGACGTGTAAGATGTTATCTTAGACGACTAACCTTACACGTATTTGTTTATACTATGGCCACTCATACAATTACAGTTTTTCCATCCTCCCCCACCTCCACTCCCCCGGGTTTGTTTGATTAAATTCGCTTGTTACTATTGGGAAAAACAAATCGGACACATTTTAGCAGTCATGGCCTTCCTGACATCTTTATGGTACATTCTTAAACAGCTAAGAAAGTTTAAGCAACCTCATTGGTTCTCAGAGAAATCGGCGACATTTATATGAGAAAATTGAACACGGGGAGGTGGGGTTTACGTTTTAACAGTGCGTCCGACCTTCACAATGCGTGATTTGCTACATGACGCGCACTTCTGCAGTGCGTCTTTGGCGCCTTTCATGCGTTTATGCCGGCGCGCGACGCTTACGCATGGTGTACTTATCGCATGGGATTGGATGGAATGTTTGTGGGTTATTCGATCCTAGCAGGGGTAAAAGTTGTCAAATGTGGACAATAACATTTACTTTTGTTTTGGATAAAATGTCATAAGTATGATTGTTTAAGAATGAGAATAAAGTTATTGTTTTTAGACCGTACCCGTGTAATATTGTCTGACATAAATACGTTCGGTAGTATTATTTTTGGCGTATTTTTCCGCCTGGGGCGTCGTTGTTCTACTTAAAATAATACTATCGTCTGCATTTATGTCAGACAATATAACACGGGTACGGTCTTAAAACAATACCTTTATTCTCTAATTTCACTCTCTATACTCCCATCAGTATACACCTAACACAAAAAGTTCCTTATCAGAAGCTTTCATGTTAAAAAACCCATAATCTGTACCGAAAATATGTGATGAACATTGAGCGAGCAGATTTCTTCCCGGTAATTTGACTCCTCATTCATAAAAATCAAGTGGATACATTTAAATTCATGATGTTTTAAGTAACCACATCTAATAATATTTTTGTTGTAGCAGACTGAGTTTCCTATCAGATGTCATCGCATTGTGTGTGGTACGAAGTGACCATTTCTGTGTGATACCCAATGCATCATTATTACAATACATGCGTGAATAGCAAACAATGTACCATACAACTCAATGACATCCCATAGAAAATTGAATTTGCTTTAACATTAATTTTCTATTAGGCGTTGTTACCTAAAGCATCATAACTTTACATAATTTTAAAATTAAAAGTACCCACTCAAGCTATATGAACGAGATGTCAAATTACGGCAAGGAAATTTCCTCAACAAACACCTATTTTATATTTTTGGTACCGATCACTAATTTTGAATAAGTTTACATAAAAGCGACCGATCCGGATTTTTATTATGTGTATTTACTACGACAGTAGCTTGTTTTTTTAGCAGCAGCAGACGGATCAAAACAACTCATCAGAAGGACATGACATTCAAATATTATTACAGCGACAAATTCAACACCGTCTCAACAATAATTTCATCCACACTGCGGACTGTAATAATAAACAACAACATTTATCTCATCTCCCCAACCTCTTTGTGAGCACTAACTATTTACACCCAATAATTGGATTGCGCCGCACTCAGGATCAAAAGTGTTTGTTAAAAGATGTACAAATACAAGCAGGATATATGCTAAATTACAGGAGATACATGTGTTACCGCTGCTATAACGCAGTTTTCAATAAATCCGTGGAAAGTACGGCGGAATTTGATGGAATCTCATGGTAAATTCTCAAGTTATTATGGGTTGTTCTTGTTCCAAATGCAGCAAATCAAAAGGGGGACTTTGCGTCTGTGTGTTTTCAAGATAAAAATGAAAACGGACAGAAAAAAATAAAGGAAATAATAAGAATTTAGGACTAATTGTTACTCAATCTGAATGCCTTAATCAATATTGATATATTTACATTTATATTCTAATTGAGTATAAATGGCATTAGATTGACCACGCAGATGGTGTTTCTAGTCTCAACAAAATTGAGAAGGGTGGGGTGTTAGTAGTGTGCAAGGGTGGTGTGTTTGTTGGGGCATTTCCCCCAGGTCAGTGCTCCATTGTGTTGTTCAGCTGAGGAGTGCTCCTATTGTATGATGCTATTCATATGCGGCAATGACCAAAAGCTATGATATGAGGCTATTCATATGCGGCAAATACCAAGAAGCAGGTGGATCCTGGATTAAAATGTACCTCATGGTTGACCATGCGGGCTGGGGTTTTCCAGTCATTCTGAAGTTATCATTCAAATCAGAAGGAGGTGTTGACAAAATTGTTTTAAAACCAGCAAGAAACAGCAGAATCGTAGAGAAGATTGGGCAGACAGAGCCAAAGGGAAGTACGGTTAGTTGTTTTTACTATAAATATATTCGTTGTTTAATATTGTATCCATGGGTTGGTAAACTGATTAATCGGATTGAGTTGGATGGGTTATTTTATAGTTGGGTTTTTAGAATGCGGCAGTTTTTGTTGTTTTTTTCCTTCTAATTTGGGAGGATTAAATAAATGAAAAAGGGGGTAGTAATGATGCCACATGCAGGTATAAGGATTTGGGATGTTAGTTTTGTTACACAAAGTTCAAAGGCTTAGGGGAGGGGTGGGTGTGCTTGGTCAATTTTTGTTTGTTATTCATTCTTCGTAAACCCCCACAGGGGTATGGTTTGTTGCTTTACCGTTATTGGAGGTGTATGGTTTGTTGCGTGACTGTTGGGAGGGGGATGTTTTGAAATTAATTGGCATGTTGGTGAGGTCCAAAATAATTGGACACGTGGAAGAGGGGAACTGGCTCTATGGGGTAGTTAAGGTTTCCTGCCACCCACTGGGCGCTTCAATGTCAGTATATGAATAACAATGATAGGGCATGTTGGATTTTAATTCCAACAAATTTGTACACATGGGTGTAGTAATCTAAATTATTAGTACAACTTAATTAGTAAACTCCTTCCAATGCCTGGACTGTGTACGCTCTAGTCAATGTTTTTGGTCGTGGCATGTCCAGATATGGTATTATGAATGGCAATTAAAAATAATAAAAAATAATAATGAGAATAAAAAGGGAAAATAAAAAAAAATAAAAATAAAAAATAAATGAATAAATAACTATTTATCAAGTGGTGTTATCATTATTTTGACCGGGATTTTGACTCATCAGTTGTTATGGTGTAATTCTTTGCCGGTGGGTAGAAAGGTTAGTGTGGATTGGGGTAATAATTACTGGTCGGGTGGAGTCCTGGATCGGGTAATAGGGCAAGTATTTTCTAGAAATAATGACAGTGGATTCAAAACACATGTACCACTTCAGGTGGTGTCAAATCGTGCTCCAGGATGGGCTATTACTTAATTTTTGGGGAGGCAGGGTGGAATTATGTAGGCAGGGTGGAATTATGTAAAGGTGGCGGTTGGTTGTTGTTTGGACACAATTTTGGTGTGTGTGGGCATTCCAGTATTTATGATGTGGGGGTGTGTTTGTGGGGGTGTGTTTGTCTGGCGGATGTTATGGTGTTTGTTGTGGGTTTTTTATTTTTTATTTTTTATTTTTTTTTGTGTGGTTTTTTTCTTCTTTTTCTTTTCAATAAATATAAATGAAAACTAAACAAAATAATATTAATGATAATTATAATAATATAATTTTTTTTTAATATTAGTAATAAAAAAAAAAATAATAATAATAATAAAAAATAAAAATAATAATAATAAAAATAAAAAATAAAATAAATAAATAATAATAATAATAATAAATAATAAAGGATAAAATATTTTTTTTTACAAGGCAACAGTCAGCACTAGTTGATAAAAGTCAAGGGGGATCGCAGGATCCAGCAGGTGCCTCTGCTTCCAGTAACGTGGGAACGGCATTACAGCCACCAGTATCAGGTAAGGGGCAAAGCCATCCAAACCCAGTTGATTTTGGACCCCTTCAGGGTCAAGGGGATGCATCACTAAGGCAAAATAGTCTCTTACATGTACAGAGGAATTTGGAGGGATTAGGGAGGATACAGGCATTCTAAATAGCCCAGTGATTGAGGGGTGATATTGATGACAGTTGCAGTTTGGGGATAGGCAACTGGGGCCCCAGTAGGATTATTGATGGCCCTGATGGACAAGATTGGGGGCGGGTCACACTTCTGGCTGTAGTGAAGAATGAAAGAAAGCAAAAGAAAAAAAAGAAAAAAAAAAAAAAAAAAAAAGAAAACAAATATAATATAAAAATTTAAAAAAAAAAAAAAAAAGATGAAAAGGAAGAATGAAGGAGATAAAAAGAAGAAGAAAATGAAGAAGAAAAAAAAATGAAAAGAAAAGAAGAAAGAAAGAAAGAGATAAAAGATGAAAAAAAGAGAATGAAAAAAAAAAAAAAAAAAAAAAAAATGAAAAGAAAAGAAGAAAGAAAGAAAGAGATAAAAGAAGAAAAAAAGAGAATGAAAAAAAGAAGAAAAAGAAAAAGAAAAGGTTATTCAGTGTGGATGAATTACATTTTGAGTGCTCGGGGTATATATATATTTATTTTTTCACTCAAACAGGCATTGGAGTACACAAATATCACATATTTCCAACTGCTGTTAGGTACCCCAGTAGTGGAATGATGCGGTAGTGGTTGAATGGGGAGTGGATGGCTTTGCTTGGGCCAAAAAATCCAAATTGTTTTTTGGTTTGGGAGGTTGTTTGTAAAATAAACCAAATTAAGATAACGGGCACAAAGGGAGTCAGTGAAGTACGACGTCACATTTTTTGGAGATATCACAAAAAACTAAAGTCTTATTTGAACACAATTTTAGGATATGCATTTAAGTGGCAATGCATCCTTGATGCATCTTTATCGTCACATGTCGTTGGAAATGAGTCCCCAGCAATGTGGGGGACTAGCTGAATGGACAGTAAAGAGTGCAAGCTCGATCGTTTATATCTAGATTGTTAATGGTAATTGCACCTTGTTTTATTCGTCAGTTTTTGTCAGTACAGTAAGTGGAAACCTTCGGAAAATAAATGAATGATACCTCTCTAGTCAAATGCTGGGTGTATTGGTGTGTTAATTTGCAGTGTCAATTTAATTACATTTATATTCTAATTGAGTATAAATGGCATTAGATTGACCACGCAGATGGTGTTTCTAGTCTCGACAAAATTGAGAAGGGTGGGGTGTTAGTAGTGTGCAAGGGTGGTGTGTTTGTTGGGGCATTTCCCCCAGGTCAGTGCTTCATTGTGTTGTGCAGCTGAGGAGTGATCCTATTGTATGATGCTATTCATATGCGGCAATGACCAAAAGCTATGATATGAGGCTATTCATATGCGGCAAATACCAAGAAGCAGGTGGATCCTGGATTAAAATGTGCCTCATGGTTGACCATGCGGGCTGGGGTTTTCCAGTCATTCTGAAGTTATCATTCAAATCAGAAGGAGGTGTTGACAAAATTGTTTCCCACCCATCCCACCCTAAAACAGAGGTTGCAGGGTCCATTCTAGATTGTGCATGTTTAGGAATGGGAACAGTGGATGTGCTTTAAAGGTGTTGGTATGCGTTAAAAATAATTTTGTTGTTGTTGAAAAAACAGGTGTTTTTTTTGCCACTGTGTGGGCAACTAGTCGGGTCACATAGTCTGTTGTTACAATGGTAATGTGGATATGCTTTAAAACAGGTGGGTAACTAGTCTGTCACAGTGGTGCTTTAATGAGCACATTGGTTGTGGATGCGCTGGAAACCTTTTGGGACGAATTGCCACCGCAGTGGGCAACTTGTCGGTCACATAAGTGGGTGATAATGGAAATGTGGATATGCTTTAAAACAGGTACTTTTTGCCACCGCAGTGGGTAACTAGTCTGTCGCAATTGTGCTTTAATGAGCACATTGGTAGTGCATGCGCTGGAAACCTGTTGGGACGAATTGCCACCGCAGTGGGCAATTTGTCGGTCACATAAGTGGGTGATAATGGTAATGTGGATATGCGTTAAAACAGGTACTTTTTGCCACCGCAGTGGGTAACTAGTCTGTCGCAATTGTGCTTTAATGAGCACATTGGTAGTGCATGCGCTGGAAACCTGTTGGGACGAATTGCCACCGCAGTGGGCAATTTGTCAGTCACATATGTGGGTGATAATGGTAATGTGGATATGCATTAAAACTGGTACTTTTTGCCACCGCAGTGGGTAACTAGTCGGTCGCAATTGTGCTTTAATGAGCACATTGTTTGTGCACTGCGCTGGAAACCGGTTGGGACGAATTGCTACCGCAGTGGGCAATTTGTCGGTCACATAAGTGGGTGATAATGGTAATGTGGATATGCGTTAAAACAGGTACTTTTTGCCACCGCAGTGGGTAACTAGTCTGTCGCAATTGTGCTTTAATGAGCACATTGGTAGTGCATGCGCTGGAAACCTGTTGGGACGAATTGCCACCGCAGTGGGCAATTTGTCGGTCACATAAGTGGGTGATAATGGTAACGTGGATATGCGTTATAACAGGTACTTTTTGCCACCGCAGTGGGTAACTAGTCTGTCACATTAGTGCTTTATGATGGTAAATGGGAGATGGAATACGCCAACAAATCTTACATTTGAAGATACTCTGGGAAACGAGGGTTGTAATCAGAACAACAAGTGTACTTGAGCCATTTGCTGCTTAATCATATATAATATTTATGCTTATTCCAACAGATAACGATGGCCGCTTAGATAACGAGAAGGGACCAACTACAGTGAAATAAGTGCAAACGTCAAAAGAAGGACGAGATGGCATCACGAGGAAATGGGGGGGGGGGGGTATTCGGATAAATTAAATGGGTATAATGAATTGTTAATTAGCTACCTGGCGAAATTGGAGAGGACAACTGGTGTTCTGGCAAAGGGGAGGTTGTTTGTAAAATAAACCAAATTAAGATAACGGGCACAAAGGGAGTCAGTGAAGTACGACGTCACATTTTTTGGAGATATCACAAAAAACTAAAGTCTTATTTGAACACAATTTTAGGATATGCATTTAAGTGGCAATGCATCCTTGATGCATCTTTATCGTCACATGTCGTTGGAAATGAGTCCCCAGCAATGTGGGGGACTAGCTGAATGGACAGTCAAGAGTGCAAGCTCGATCGTTTATATCTAGATTGTTAATGGTAATTGCACCTTGTTTTATTCGTCAGTTTTTGTCAGTACAGTAAGTGGAAACCTTCGGAAAATAAATGAATGATACCTCTCTAGTCAAATGCTGGGTGTATTGGTGTGTTAATTTGCAGTGTCAATTTAATTGGTGTAGCACATAATAATAAACTCATAATTGATTTCAACTTCAAAGTCGCCCTTTTGATGTGCGGTATCACATTATATTGATATTCGAATTCTATATCCGATAAGACTTGATTTACAAATTGAACAATAACGCACTCTAGTATCGTTAGTGCTATCGAAAATTTGCCGTGCCTTGCCGTTCCTGTATCGCTAATAGGGGAAATCCTTAACCTATCTTGTAAAAGCATTTAATATGTATTTCAAACAAAAATTAAAAGGAGCGTAAATATTATCTGGGACATAGTGAAAATCGAGATAACAGGAGCTACAATCCTTGAAAATAGTTTTCGACGGTTACTTGTCAACAAACGGAAAACTATCACTTCCTCTCCCCCGTGCAATGTTTTAGTTTTAGTTTTATTTGGCATATCAAGACACAGAGATACAATACATCAGATCAAATATACAACTCTTAAAAACTTACAACAATTAACACAACATATTAATACAAGAACACATATAATGCCAAGGATAGCCCAAGAAAGCTCCAAAAAGGGCTTATTTCCATTGGGGTCCTTTTTAAAACAGCACATTATAAAAACATCATATATATTTGCACACAAAATAATATTGCACTTTTTATAAAACAACTGCATATAAAAAATGGATGAAAAATCAAGATAGAAAGTGACTCTTTACTGCCCTTTTGAACTGCCCGTGGGTTTTGGATGTTTTAACCTGAGTTGGTAGCAAGTTCCATTCCCGAATACCAGTAAAGAAAAATGTATTGCACTGCTGACCTTTAGCTTTGGGAACCAGACAATTTGTTGCACTGCCCCTGGTATTGTATCCGTGAGTGTTGGACAATTTGGTAAAATGAGAATTCAAGTACTCAGGTGCTATTTCATTATATATTTTAAAAACATGATTGAGTTTAAGTTGTTTAACTCTGTCTTCAACTTTCAGCATTCCCAGCTTCTTAAATTCTACATCACCAATGTGGGACCTGGCTCCAGCTTCAAAATAAAGCGAATCAACTTATTTTGCACAACTTGCAGCTTATTTTTCAACTTAGCAGAAAGTGAAGAAAACCATGAAGAGCAACAATAATCAAAATGGCATTGTATAAGGGCGGTGCAAAGGGTCTTACGAGATCTTTCATTCAAAAAATGACCTTGTCTGTATAAGAAACTTAATCTACCACAAGATTTTTTGACAACTGATTTTGCAACAGTTTCACCACTGAGATTTTTATCGAGAGTAATCCCAAGGTATTTGACAGAGTTGGTAGGATTTATAATTTTTCCGTCACAAGAAACTTCAAACTTGTCCACCCTGCCAGGGGTAGCACTGGCTCAAAAATATGAGGAGTCCCATTACATTTTTCAGGACCCTTAAGGACTGCAAAAACTAAATTTAAGGAATCCCCCAGAAATATAAGGGGTTCTGAAGTTTGAGCCTTTAAAAATGGTCAAAATCCGATTTAGAGAAATTAGAGGTTCAGTTTAGCGCAGAGAGCTGGAAATTACTGCAGCCTTTTTGTTTAAGGAACGCATTTTCCCCGTTTGATTTGAATCCCCTCGACGCTGCCTCGGTGCAAGATGTGCACCACATCTTCTCCCCATCTAACTCTAACCATTTAAATCGGTTCTTCCATCTAGGCGTGTATGCTCTTATTTTCGTAGATGGAGCCATTGTTTACCTCGAATGGTCATGGATAAAGGTGTACAGCAGCAACGATGCATATACGAAAATCGATTTAACGGCATGCGTGTTTCGTTGTTATTCACGCTCGGTCTTGTACAGAGATCGTTGAATTTGAACTGTGAGTCTGTGACCCTCATTGCAAACAGTCGCTAACACAGATACGCACACTAGCGTAAGAACATGTAACTCATACCTATGTTGTGTCCATGCTTTAATCAGTAGAAGATACTTATAGAATGTTTTGGAAATCGCTTGAAACTTTTGCGGAAGCAATTCGGAAGCGATTTAATGTGTTTAAAAACTTTTTAAAATACAGGATTTGCATTGTATTTATCTGTTACGGACATTAACAAATTTACAATGTAGGAGATTGACAATTTTCAGAATGTCTTAAGGTTTCAACGTCCATACATCGTCAGATTTAAGGGGTCCCTTCATTTTCGATTGGGACCCGTTAGTGAAGTTCAATATGTAAACTTACGCGTCCCACAAGAAAATGAGGGGTCCTAGGACGCGGGGACGCGCAATAACGCGACCCTTGCACCCTGCTAAGTCTAGGTTTAGATCCAAAAAGGATAGACTCTGTTTTGCCAAGGTGTAATGACAATTTGTTGTCGATCAGCCATTGTCTACACGACTCAAGTTCTCTACTTAAAGTGTCAGAAATTACTTTGGGTCTTTATCTGATGTGAAAAGGGCACTATCGTCAGCATATAACAAAATATTACAGTTAACGCTTGATGACATATCGTTAACATAACACAAGAAGAGCAGGGGCCCTAAAATACTACCCTGTGGAACGCCATATGATATATCCATGGGTTTGGATTCAACCTGATTTACATTAACAATCTGTTTTCTGTCAGATAAGTATGATTTGAGCCATTTAACAGAGTCAATGTGAATACCCATTACTCTAAAGCTGTAGCGACTACAATGTTCATACTTGTAAAAGCGTGTATCAACTTGTGCATCAAATAACGTCATTTTGGAAAAACAAATGGCAGGGAATTCTGTTATAGTTTAATCATTTCCAAATTGGTGAGAATTGGGAAGGTTTGTATTTGTACATGCGCAAAAGGAAACCATATCGTTGCGCATATTTATTGGTGAACGTGTGCGTTTGCGCATTATAAGCAGGTGTCAGCGAGCGGTGGGCAAGTATGCATTCCATTTGGGCCCGCGGATAAATATTAGCCTCACAATTTTCGACAATTTTGGAACTGATTGAATTATTAGCTTATTATTTCCAGCAAAACGACCCAGTAAACTTAATTACTGTAAAAATGCGAAGTAAATCATAGAAACTCAAGCGTACTATATCCATAAGTGGACATTAGTCACATTATGATTGACATGGTATTCCCGCTTGGTTAATATTTCCAGCTAATGCCACAGTAAACTTAATCACTATCTTAATTGAAATGTTTAAGCCAAGTGTAAAATCATGCACAAATGGTTGATGACCAATTAATGTCATGTTTTGAGAAGCAAATTACCAAGGCAATCAAGAGCGATCTTTGTCGCTGGGATAGGCAGGGGTGGTGAGCAAAAATAAGATGTACTGTCGTCAGGTGTATAATTCACCAGTACCTCCGGTCGATCCTCATCTAAACAAGTATTCAATAGAATACTGTGAATTGAAAAAAATAAAGCTGCCGTATGCATGATACACAACACTGTTCCGATTATTCTCATCACACACATGCCCATAGCATTTATGCGTAGTGTACCGTTCAAAGAGATACAAATATCGAACCATTTGCGCATTATTTATAATCAAAAGGCTTTGAAATCGTCACTTGTGTTTTCGAGACGAAAAGCCGAAAACAATCGAAAGTGATGGACTTTGAACATTTACCATAACGCAGAGGTCACAGTTATTTTGTATTTGGTATCTTACAATTTTGCACACATCAGTAAGAAGTTAAAAAAAAATCCAAAGATTCCAAAAACTCAGTGATTATACACCTAGCAACAAAAGTCCCGGACCAGGGGCTTTGAGGTTAGCTAATTCAAAATGGATAATCGGTATCAAAAATCTTGAGATATACATTAAATGAGCAAATTTCTTCTCCGTAGTTTGATATCTCATTCAATTCAACAAAATCGAATGGATACTTTTACAGTTATGGCGATTTCAAAGACCGCGCATAACAACAGTACAATTGCACCAGGTATAGGAAATCATTGATTTGTGTAGGCCACAGTGAACCCTAAAATTCGAAAAAAGGTTCAATGAGAAGCTGTTAGAGTTCTTTATAATGACTTGCACTTCAGAACTATTTGACACTCGGGTCCCAGCCAGCATCGATCGTGGACCCACAGTGGGCATTGATGTGACCCTTTTAAGGGTCACATATTTTGTCCACTTTGACCTGTATGCGGGCCAAAGTGGACAAAATAGTAAGGGTCCCATGAGAGCCCACTGTGGGCCCACGGTTGATGTTGGATTGGGTGTGCATCTTTGATTTTAACACCATGGAAAGTAGATTTCTTAAGGATTTATATATCCATTTTATTAACATGATTAATTCAAGACGTCACTCACTTAGTGATTGTTCACAAACCAGATACATGCATTATATTAATGAAGTAAATTAGTATGCAAACAGCAAAATAAAATGGTGCTTGAAACAATCTATTTCTAAATATTTCTGAAGAATCCTAAGGGTTCTATAATAACAAACTGAAGAACTTTTTGGGTTCTTTAAAGAACCTTTAACCCTGAAGAACCCTCAGGGTTCCATATAGAGAACCTTTTTTTGGTTTTTTAAAGAACCTTTCTAGAGGGTTCTTCAATAAAATGTTTCTTGGGAAGAAACCATGAGGGCTCCATATGGAGGAACCATTTTATGGTTCTAAGTTGAACCTATTTTGCTGAGAGTGTATGACATTTATAGATAGTTTTATGATGACAAAATGGGTAACATTTAACATTAAAGGGGCATTCTTTAACATGATGGTATAGAATCATAATAGTGAATAATTATAATTATTAGAGGCGTATACGGGGGAATTCCGTGCACCCAAGACTCAGCCAAACCAACTTTTTAATCTTCCTTTCATGGTCCTAACACATATTCAGGGTGTTAACAAGATTAATGTTGGTATGCTAAGGGGTTGTTCTAGGAATAAACCGTACGTGAGAAGAGACGCAACTTGCAATGTTTTCCGTCGCGAGAAACATAAACGGTAGTTTTAACTGCCAAAAACTCTTTTTTTCAGAGTCACCCTATTTAAAAAAACACCAAAAAACCATGAAACAAGTATTGCAAAGTAAACTTCATCGATCGTATCACGGTATCAGAGCATTTCAGAGCCACCATAACTTCCAAAGAAGATAGTAAACGAACCCACTTAGTGTCAAAACACACACAAAATATTGTTCCCAAACCATAATAAGATGGTTTTCTCTAACAATATTTCAAAACACTTTCCTTATTGTTTTATAAAAATGACAAATATCCCGAATTTTACAAAAGGCACATATTATACACATATTAGAGACTTCTCGTAAGATTGGAGATAGAGAAAAATCCGGGTAGTTATTTGCTAAACGTGGTTCTATTTTATCAATCTAGATGAGTTATTTATTCATTAAATGTAATACTAGGTGATCCGTGCATGGAATTAAACATCAATGCAATCACTTTTTTGTTGATGCTAGCCATTTAAATGGCAATTCTAACATTAGCACAACGACTGACATTGCTCTGAAAATGGATTTCATGGAAAATGTGATCATAGCCTACGGGGAAATGAATATATCTCATTTCCGAAACCAAATTTCTCTAGATTCTACGATTGAATCTGGTGTTCAGCGAACGTCCCATTTCGAAAACGAATGTCTATTTATTAAGGATTGATACTGCAAAGCACAAGTTGATTGGTACGGTGCTTCTATACACCTGGAAAAAAGTATCGCCCCACTGCTTTTTTGTGTGTTGAAAAGTGCAAATTTGGCCTCGAATTTGGCCACCATGGTGTAATATTAAGGATCATTTGTTTGCGTAAGCTGTCCAATTTTCCTCAAACATGAAAAAACAAAACGGGATGAGGATTGAGGTGACTGGTGAAAAGGGAGGAGGATCGTGGCTCCACTATAAATCCTTGTTATCTTATCACTATGGGAACAATAAAGAGTAAGAACAAAACTCCACAATAATTAACTTATCTGATATTTCACATATGATGATAAAATACTCAACGAGCATTGCATCACAGTGTATTCCGGAGAATTCAACTTGTCAGCGGGTGCATGATAGCTCATGATTATAGACACTTTGATGTTATTCTTTTCCTGGAATGCAAATTAGACAATTTAAGGACAATACCGATTACAACATGCCATTCGCAATCAATGTTTAGATTCCTGTTCCAAGTCTGCAAACAAGGGACGAGGCGACTGTTAATCATTAATTGGAATTTTGTTAAGCTATTATTTTCCTTATTTTAAAATGAGTGGTCACAACCAAATCATTGTCGTAATCCAATCCAAGTGTACCAATGAAGAGCAGGAGTTCACCTTTAGTGTAGCAGATATGCCTCAAATGGAAACATCCTATAGTTCGCTAAGTCATATCGGTCTCAGTGTATTTGTGAGCTCGATTTTCCCTTTAGCTTCACTCGGTGTACGAGAAAACTCGTTGTACGAGTATGGTCTTTACTGGACATATATTTTAGACGAGAGTAGGCCTACTATGATTATTGATCGATGTTACGTTTCCAACATAGATCTGAAGGTTATGACAGGTGCAAGTAGACTAACGGAACTATTTTGTGCAGCGATTTCTTATCTTTATTGAAATATTAACAATATCCACGAGAAAACGTATGTGGAGATTGTAATAACAAATACAATCAAATAGTACTTTTACTTACCGTTGGAACGCTCTCTCGTTAACAACGGCAAATTAACACACGCCTCCCCCCGTGAAATGTTGAGAAAGGACAAATCGGAAATTTGGTAACGCTGATGTGTTCAACTTTCTAACGACACCTCATTCGTAGCAATCACCTGTTTCAGTGCTTAGCCACCTGCTTGTGGGGAGGTCTTATTCAAATGTGCCAAATTCGCCACAATTCCGTGCTCAAAAGAGCAACTCTGTCATCTGTTCAATGTAGTATTACATTGAGAGCTGAAGTGAAAAAAAACGGAGTTTAAAACTTTTTAACAACTGCTGTTTTTCAAGTATCCTGCTCAAACCAATGTTTAAATAAGCAAAATTTGTTTAAGCAGGGTACTTGAAGAACCCCCGTTTAAAACTGTTCAATAACATTTTTGCTGTGTTGTAGAGAGATGCCATTTTGAATTTGTTGGACAAAATAGTGATGACTTTGGTACATTCAGATTGAGACCACCCCTTACTCTCAAAAAGACAGACGCATCCGTTATTACTCGTCCAGTGACAATTGAAAAACCTGTTAATGCCACGATTTTTCTTCGATCGGGCGAGTGCATACGCTTGTCTGTGTCCACGGAGCTACCCTTGAGCCATCGGATTGCCGTGCTAGCGCTTCATCATGCTCATTAGAACTCCGTTATTAAGCGATACTCATTGGAATAAACTCTGACATCACGTTCGGACTTTAGGAGGATTGAATTTTCTTGAACTTTCCGATTGGGTGCCAGGCTGGGATGAAATGTTAATAATTTTTAAGAGATAAGTGCCGTTTATTTTAGTTTTTTTTCCCGAAGAGAGGATTAACCAGCTTAGCTAATGTTAACAAAAATGTGCAGATTCCCGTCACTTATTTTTGGTTGTTCCTTTTGTGTGGTAAGAAATGACAATTGTGACCATTTTGGGTAAAAACACACATTTTATAGCTACGGATGTCTTCATCAGCCTATTCAAAGTAAAAATGATCATGATTCCTTTTTGTCGAGACTGCTAAGGTGTGTGTTGTGGCTTCGAACAAGACAAACAGACAACACTGTATTAAAACTCAGTTTTGTTTGATCAAAGCCACTAGTATTCGCAATGTATGTTTTTGGTTTTTGTATTTTTGTTTTGTTTTCAGTAATATTGAAATACTTCTCTACTTAAGCACTTTCAAAATGATTATATTCATCATAGAGGACACGAATAAGGTTAACCACTTCTGACTACCCGGAACCATAGTCCGCCCTACGTTTACATTGTAGGTTGGTAGGAGCACTCTTCCCTACACGGAGCACTAGTTACACGCGTCATCATGTCTATGGAGGCCGCACTATAGATAGCTCCAGGGGACCATGGCACCTTTCACACCGGTTTCAAAAAAAGTTACTTAATCTTCACCTAAATCGTCCCTTATACGTTCTAAAATGACCAGCTCTCGTTTATGTTAGGCTTCTTTCGACAACACAATGTAATATTATAAAACTGTTTACATTGCAGTAGCACCAATACACTATGAAACCCATCTTATTTTGAACCAACCTTATTATCAAGAATAATATTGTAATTAAATTTTATTGAATATAATTAAATTGTAATGGGAAGAAAATAATGGATTTATCATGCACTTTAATAATGCATCACCCGTAATATAGGTTACCGAGGTGACTCCAGCTACGGGGCATGTTTTTAAACTATGCGAACAGTTTCCGGACCGATCAGATTTATTAAAGCATAGTATCCATCAGTATATGTCTCATTCCCATTGGGTCTGGTTCTATAAATAGTACAGTAATATCATAAGAGCCTTTATTGTTATATGTCGTAACACGTATTACGATAAATGTCTTAAAATTAGAATGTTTCTACAAATATATAGATTGTTCTCGAGTGCAAATGATTAGTTTGAACCGGTGTCATGTTTATTTTTTAATTTTTGAAGCAAATTTTAAACTGTAATTTAAGTGAAAAAATCATCATGTTTGTTAAATACCATACCGGTATTGGTAAACAATATGCTATTCTAAACCAAATATTGCATGCTCGCATATGGATAAAATACTCCTAACACGTTGGAAGATTGAAATCTGAGAGGGAATGGAACAGACACTATGTCGTGATTTTGCTTAATAGTCCCGTACATGTTCCAATTCGTTTAAATAACGAACAAGCAACTTTAAAGATTATACATAGAAATAATAGGCATATATCTAAAGATTATTTTTCTTCCCGTAAAATTGAATAATGTTTACCAAGCTTGCGATGTACATAGGAGAAGGAAATATCAATGAGGGTGGGATAACGTTTGCAAACTCTTGAAAAACAATAAAACTCAGGTTTCGCCTTAGACCTGTCTTAGATCTTGTTTCGATTCTCCTTCAATCTAAGGGCGATATACACGCTACCTCTCAATTGATATGATCTTTCGCTTACGTCTCTACTTCAATTCAACGTTGAAAGGTTGCTTGCTTTTTCATGTAGGCCTATTTATTATTTGCAATTAAAACTCTTGATTTCAATAGTTATGTAAAACGAGATGTCTGGAACCTTTACAACATTTCGTAATTGTATTCGGAAGTTTACTTTGCTCTTCTGATATACGAGACATCTGAAAACTGTACAGAATAACTGTTCAGTAATTGTTTTCTGAACTTTGCTACTCTGGTAAACGAGACATCTGCAACCAATAACAAGAAATGACTTGGGAAAAGTAAAATTTAGGTCCCAAATACTGGTATACGAATTTACTGTTTCAGTATCGATCGAGACTGGAACACCAAATTGTGTTCCAGTATCATCCGATACTGAAACGATACTAGTTTATCGGACGATACTAATACAGTCCAGAATCTGGGTCTCAAAGTACACTTTTCCCCTTTTAAGTTATAGTATTGTGAATTTTGCTTCTCTGATAAACGAGAAGTCTGCAACCTTTACAAAATTACGTGTATTGTATTCTAAACTTTGCTCCTCTGGTAAACGAGATATCTGCAACCATTTCAAAAATTACGTTTAAGTATTTGTATTGTTAATTTTGCTCCTCTGATAAACGAGACATCTGCAATCTTTACAATAATTACTTTGATTTGAATAATTGTATTCTGAACTTTGCTCCTCTGGTAAACGATTACAAAATTCGCGTTTAAATATTTGTGTTGTGAACCTTTACAAAGTTACTTTGAAGTACTAGTAATTGTATTCGGAATTGCTCCTCTGATGCAGGACACACATTGTTGCGACTTGATATACGAACCCTTTTCAAATTAAAAAGGCGCGCATCTTGATGATTTCATATCCTATTTCCAGATATTAATCATAGTTTCAATGCATTGAAGGTGAATCCTGAGTGTGTCAGGATGGAAACGCCTTAAGCCATACACTGCAGTGCTCACACATGTTATGTGATCGTACGCGTATCATCCTAATTGGTCGGAATTGTTACGTCAGTAGGAAGATATATGTTGAAACATTAAATCTACATCTGCTGAAGTTACATTTGACGGTAGCGAATTGATCGATGAGGAGTCGATCTCATATCGGCCGGCATGTGCTCCCTTTAAGAATAACATTGCTAAACGATACATACACAAGTAATATTTAGTGAGAAACGCTTGATGTTCTAGTAACATCAAAGGGGTATATCTCACAAATTTAATATACAATTCCCAAATCAGATTCAAACTCGTTCTCAAAATCGGAAAATAAGGACTCTGCTACGGATTTTATTTGATGCCGTAGACAACCATCTTAGATTCAAAGCCATTATGGTTGTCTCCGGAGCTAAATAGTAAAAGATACGATGAAGAATCGTTAATGCAAAAATTTAATCGAATCTCAATGATAGTCATTTTGACAGCCATTTTGAATTATCGGCAAATTCGATAACTACAATTCTTTTTATTCAAAGAGAATACAATCCTTGAAAACCGAACATTGAAACATAAACATAAATCCTCGCCAATCTATGATCTTGCGTCATTTCTCGTTAAGACTCGTTTCATGTAAGGGCATATACGAGTTAAACATATTATTGATTTGATGTGTAGCGTACATTCTTCCTAACACAATCAGAACCGTTGAACGTTAGTCTACGCGTTTTAAATTATTGGTTATTGAAATGACTGGATTCGATGGTAGGTCTATTATTCAATTTGACAGATGTTACGTCTTCAACATTTACTACATTACTTTGAAGTAGTTGTATTTTGAACTTTGGTCTTCTGATGCAGACGAATACTTTCATATGACTTCCCCCAAATTTCAAAGGCGCTCATCTTGATGACTTCATATCAGATTTCCAGATGTTTTACAATATTGTCAATGTAATGAAGGCATATAGTTCATTACAAAAAGGAAAAGCTTTAAACCTTATCTGCTTATACGTTGAATGACTCGCACACTTGTGCATGCTTAAACATCATTATAGCTGGCTGGCTTGTTACGTCAATTCTCTCTTATTAAAACATATCGGCCAAATAACCAAACACCTGCTAAAAGTATTATTAACATTAGCAAAACAATGATTAAGGATGCTTCGCTATGGTGTAGCTCTATAGTCGCGTTGCGCCGATTATAAGGATAAGATTTATATTAAAAGAATACATATATACTTGTAATTATAATACGAGGACTAAAACATTACCATGTTATGGCACACAGTATCTTTTAGTGGACATTTCTGGTTATATTGAAAAGGGAAAATTTACAAATGTTTATAATATTTTTTAAACAGAGTAAGAGCTCGGATGTGGATTCTATCTTTAGTTAAAATGTAACCACGTTAGATTTGAAGCCAATAATAGATGTCTGCGGAGTTAAATACACAAGAAGCTGATCAAATGTCAATGAAATCGTGTTAACGGCCATATTTAATTATCGGCAAACTCAAGGTAGCCCTTATTTGAGCTAATTTGATATCGTTGCGTCTCAGGATAATAAATCCATAATGATCATACTTGACGACGTAAATAGGATCGTGGCCTGAGCCCTATCCATGAGCGTGTTTCTACTTGGGCACTGGAAAGCCTCGCTAACTTTTTAACGGTAATTACCGCTAACGTTTTAACCCTCCCCCCGTTTCTACTCGCGAAAAGTTACCGCTATGTTTATATGCGTCCTAATCGATGGGTCACGACATTTGACCTCTTGTTATACCAGAAATGCCGCCCACTTGAAAAAGACTGCCGTCGTAATTCCTTGTCTTTTAATATCGCATGTTAACAACATAAACACAATCAACGAATAAGAAATTCGTCGTTAACGCAGAGTCACAATGCTTGGAATCTAGCGTGTACATGTATACGTCCGGGTCACAAGAACGTGGCGTTTTAAAAGATTTAACGGGTGGCTGTTTATACTGGGCAAGGTAGCGTTAAGTACCGTTAATAAACCTGGTTTGTGCAGGTTTTTCTGATGTTGGATTACATGTCTAAATGATACATTACAATTACTATAAACATGTTATGAATGACAATTATCTCACGAATGTATTATACAATTCCCTAATTAGAGTCAAACCCATTCTCAAGATCGGAAAGAAAAAGACTCGGGTACGGGTTTTAGAGTATTTAAGGCAACCATTTTGAATTCAAATAGTTTTATGCAATTTGAAAACCGACCCGAAAGCATCTAATAGTACATTACTGTGAAGTAATTCTATTTTGAACTTTAGCCTTCTGCAGACGAGGAAATTCATGAGACGAGCATTCCTAAATTACAAAACGCGCATATTGACGACTTTATATCATATTTGCAGATGTTAATCGCAGTTTCTGTGATTTGAATGGGTCCGTTGCAAAGGCAAAAGCCTTATCCCATTCTCTGACACGCTGCGTAAATCGTGATCGTACATTCATACTTGAAGATCATTACACCAGGCTGGCTTGTTTACGTCAGTAGAAATATAATTAACAACCTTCGTCTAACATCCTTATCAGAAGTAAGAAGGAAGGCACAAAACAGAAACGATTTGAGAAAAGTCTTGGGGATGGTTGCATTACTCAACCAAGTTTGAGTGAATGCCAATAAGTAAAGTAAGTAATATATTCCGAAACAGCTATTTCTTTCTGAATATTAGCCAATTAAATACTATAGCAATTCGCTCCAGATTCCTTACACCTTACCTAACGCCCTGCCCACATGTGCGCTCATGTGCGGTCATTCAATAAGTTCTACATTCTCCCTCATAACATCGCTAATATTAATGTCAGCCTAATGGCATTTGTCATGATTATAGCTCCGAATCATAGCTACACATTAGTCGTAAATGATAATTGATATCTACATTGTATTTCACTTTTGTTATGATGTGGTCATAGCCAGAGAGAGATTTTGGACGGCGGACACAGAAAATTACCTTAAAAATATAGACATGCTTATCGGTGTGCCTCATTTGTATTGTATGGTTATTTGATTTTAATGCTGAAAATGGAAATCAATGAATGATATCTGAATACAGTATTATCATGTGTAAATAAGATTGTAAGCAATTTTAATCCGTGTAGGCTTGAACCAAGTGTATTATCAACTCAAATGTATTGCTATGCCTTTGGCATACTGGAATACTGGAATACTGCCAATCAGTCAAACTTCCTTTGTTACAACTCAAGCCACTTGCCCACAGTGATGCCTTGAATGTTAAATCTTTAACACAATAGTCACTTTATGAGTTTTCATTATGTGCAACCTTCGGAATAGACCATCAGGTAGTCAATGATAGACAATTATCGCTTTGAGAGACTTGTAATCCCTCTATTTCATACAGTATATTGAAGATCGCATAGTTCTTATGAAAGTCAAATATGGTTTTTGCAGGGTTCTTCAGAAGATGGGTAAACGTAATGGGTATCCTGACCTGGATCTAGCTAATCAGAGGGCATGTTTTCCCAAAGAAATCAGTCAACTTTAATGTGTACAGTCTGATAAAGAGATGTCTGACATTGAGAACGGTTATAGAATTGACCGATAGGTATATTTTGCCTCTTCGACGGTATTTCGCTGTTTTTAATCCGTTTCCGTTACACTAAATCGAGGTTTGGTTCTCACTGCACGTCCAGAAAAGTACAACCAGTACTCAGATCAATTTACATTGGATTTGTATCTGAGGTTCCAAGCTACAATCGTGTGACATTGATAAGACTGGCTCATATAATGATAAAGTTATGAGGTAGGAGGTAGAACTTATTGAATGACCCTCGTATATAATAAAATGAGGGCGTTATCATAGCTACATATTTTAACCCATAATATCTTCGAGTAGACAATATTTTGAAAAGAGTATAATACGTCTTACAAATTTGTTGTACTGTTTCCAAAGAACTGAGATATGGATTTCATCTTTGGTTCAAAGTTAGCCATCTTAGATTCAAAGTCAATACTTGATCTGCGTAGATTAAAACAACGATTTAGATTTAAGAAGACTAAACCGATACAAATTCGGAAATTAAGAATTAATAAACTCATCAAATCTCAATAGATTCGTTTTGACGGCCATTTTGTATTATCGGCAATTTCCGAAGGTAGCCCTTAGTTAATTCTAAATTGTTATGTCTCATGAATCAAACGTTGCAACGAATTTTTTTTGCCTGAGCCCTAGCTATCTATATTATCTCGTGTCAATTCTCGATTCATTTAAAGACAGTGCGCGCGATACATCAAATTATGTGAGATCCGTATACGTTTCTCCCACCACAAGCATACAATGCAATACACAGTTGAACGTTGCTTTTGTTAAAGTTGGCAAATGATAATTTCTGCGAATCTTTGACAACATTACTTTGAAGCGGTGTGTGTTTTGAACTTTGGTCTTCTGATGCAGACGAACACATTCTTGAGACTTGATATACGAGCCTTTCCCGAATTACAAAGGCGCGCATATTGATGACTTCATACCGTATTTCCAGATTGTAATTCACGGCTTTAATGCTTTGAATGAATCGGATAAGATCGATGCTGGGTTGTTTGGTTTTTTTTACAGCAGTTGAATTTTTTCCGATTGAATGATTGATTCAACATAATAATCCAACGTCTGCTGAATTGTAATGGTATAAAAATGATCCATGACGCGGTATCGCACTAAAATATTGTTTTACGGCGCCAGATAATATTGCTTGGGCGACGGGACAAAATGGGTTTTTTTAATATTTAAAATTGTTCAAACATTTTAAACATTTCAAAAGGATAATAACATCGCTCGTTTTAATTTATGTAACAATCATACAATGGAGCATTGAACATTGCTTTACATGTTTTGACCAACGATACGTCAGCATCGTTTATTGCACTACTTTTAAGTATTGCATTTAATATGTTCAATTGCCTAATCACTTTTTTCCCGGCGATTTAACTATTGACCGGTCATCAATTCTCCAATTTCCAGATATGGCAGGCCAGTTATACCTCTCACACGTTGCCATTCTTATAGCCAATAATTAATGCAGAAGGCAGTGTGAAACATTATGTGTATTTTGATCTTTGGTCTCCTGCAGACGACGAAATGCTTGAGTCTTGATATACGATCGCTTTCTAAATTACAATGGCGCGCATCTTGATGACCTCATATCATATTTCCCGATATTAATCACAATTATAATGTATTGAATGTACAAGATTGCAAAGTGGTAAAGCCCTAAGCCATAAATCGATACTTGTAAATCATTGCTAAACTGCCGTATGGCTTATAATTAACAGAAGCAAAAGTGTTTACGGGGCGTCGCTCTTATATCACTTGACGGCTGTTTCATCGCCGGACAAAAGTTGTAATCAGCCTTGTCACAAAGTACGACCAACGGATATTCACGAGGTTTCTGGTTACATCTATATGGAGTACATTACACGGGATCGAATTTATAAAGACCCATCAAGACACCGACTTCCAACACTGGCATCCACATATATCTTTAAAATCAAACAGGGACGTTCAAATGGGCACATATCACGTGGCGAATAGATACACTAAAGGAAATGTGAGCCTTTTCATATGTTGCTGTATCTGTTGCTCTTTCCCAAAGCAATAATGCCTTTTTAACGCATACTCACTCTCGGAATGGAGTTTATAAAGATCTATAACAGCACTGACTCTACGAACAGCTGAAGTTTGAATTGACACCATATTTTGGACATTTTGCAACATGCTCTCCATGCTGCTGCTTTGCATTGCTTAACCCTTACAGCCCCGTATCCCATGAAATCCCATTTCCCAGCCTGTCGGTTCCACCTGGTGCTGAGGTTTTTGGGTGAAATAATGGCCCCGGGCTACATAGCTGGGCGAGTACACTCGCCCAACTCGCCCAGCATAGCTTCCCCCGTGGCTCAGTTGGTAGGGCGTTCGACTTCAAACCGAGAGGTCGTGGGTTCAAACCCCGGGGCGTGGCACCTCTTGTTGTGTGTGCTTTTTTTGCTTGAAAAAAATTTCGTTGGAAAATCGAGTGTTAGTGTTAATGTGCTTGAACCTCCTCTAACTTGATACCATATTGTCTGTATCGATCCCTCTCTGACTGTGGTTATATGACATATACTTTTTCTTGCCAGCATTCATTTTCAGACTGACCTTTGACATTATTGATGTCTCAACTATTTACTGCAGTTCTTGTGCTTGATAAAATTCCTCTGACAACAATGCGATATCATCGGCGAAGTCAAAGCATGTCACCACCACAGTAGTCAATGTGGTAGGCCGGCTTTAATTGAATTATTCACAAATTACAACTGGTTTTTTGTATTTTATTGACAAAAGCTTTATATTTTCCCCAATGAGATTTAGACCCGAGTTCTCTGGCGTGGATTACCGGTATGATAGTGATCATATTGGTTATACAAGATGAGTCCAAAAAAATGAATTCGACCATTGCGTCATAATGTTACATCAATTTTAGCCAAACCACAGGATGTCAATAACTCACAGATGTGTTAGCTAGTAGACTACTCCATAGTCCACTTAAACGAAACTTGTATCCGTTTCAACATCTACAACCTCAAGTGGATCCAAATTAATATCTGGTTCCTCAGGTCTGCAAGTGGACTACTGACTTTGGATTGACCTTTCTAACTCACAGATGTTATAGCTAGCTGATTCAGAGATGGCAATCAATGAAACGGGTTAAAAACCTTGACACGCATGTGTATGTTGGATACAAAATCTTAAAATAACTGAATATAAATTTAACTAACTAATTATGGGTAAGAACAAAGCTGAATTCAAGCGGAAAACCTGAAAAGATGCATCGCAGCTGAATAAGGAAGCGAGCGTCATATGTTAGAAGACATTGCACAATTACTTTATAATTCGACCATTCCGTGGATTGGCTTTAGAATGGGTTACTAGTGTCTTTCAGCACTGCAATTGGTTTTGAACAGCATTCCTCTAATTCATATGACGCCTTTGAGCAAAAAGTGCCCGTTCTTTCTGACTCACCCTGTATACGCGTGATACAAACTAGAGTGAGAGTCTTTTGATATGCGATCTTAAAAAGTGCCACCCTTTTTATTTCTCCTTATATACCATGGGCATGGTTTCAAAAATTGAAAGAGGCATCCTTATTCTCCGAATTGAAGATTTTGATCTGTTAAAATTTAACACGAGCCAATATTGTTTGTCAAAAAGAACACCAGCAATCTGCGTTTTCATTTACTCACGCTCATCCTAACAACTTTATATCTGGGTAGCCCGTCCCCCGGGCGGAATACCTATTTGTCTGCAATTGCCTAGAGGACGGAATGTTGATTTAAGAGTGTATAATATCTCTAACTTATATATAGGTCATCATCGCTAGGCCTCCAGCTATCAATATAACTGCAATGTTTATGCTGTAATAAAACTGAGAGTAATGTTTATTTTTCTTCAGGAAATACAGAGTGTCCTAATTTTCAAATGCTCAATGCAAACCCTGGGGAGTAAAATCATTAAAGATACAAACTTCTTTCCAAAAAAACCTGCATTTGTAAGCAAATAATTGTTCGTAAAATTACTGAAGACAGTTCTTCCAATATAATGTTAATACATAACCGAGCTTATGTAATTATTCAATAGTCGAGTATCGATTTTTGACATAATTATAGCCGTTATCGAGAACATTTTAAGCGTCGCCCAAGTTGTCAATCAATAGTAGAACTGGAATAGGCCGTTTACGTCTCAAAGTACACTGATTTTCAACGGCCCTTGGCCCCTTCTCGTTCGCGTGTACCAACACCAGCTACTAATAAATAGTTGACCTATAAAGGATATTAAAGGTACATTTCCGGGTGGTTCAAAAAAAAAGTTGACCCAAGTTCAAGGAATTTTTTTAAACACATTTGAAGTTTCAGAGAATATGTGTTTACTTAGTCTTGATCAGCAGTAGGTTTTGAAATTATCCTGAAAAAATGATACATTTATCTTGGTTGGTTCTTCAGATATGGTTCATTACAGAAAGCATGCACAAAACTGCCTTGTCCACAGGAGCGTCCTTTAGTAGAGATGGAATGCACAAAGTGGACTTACACACGATTGGTCACAAATTGCAAAAAAAATGGAGAAAAAGGAAAAAGGAGACATCTGAAACATCTGTCTGGTGCTTGACATTACCTACTTAGGGTCCATATCCAAACTCTCAGTGCTTTTAAATCGTTTTTCTAGCGATTTAAAAGCGCTTTTCCAACGGTATTTCGTTCTATTGTTAAAAGCATCGGAAAAAGATCGGTGATTAACTAGAAACCTCTCTACTTATCTGGCGTTAACAATAGAACTATTGTAGTACTCTGGATGACTCAATTAGTGAAGCAGACACATCAAAGCGCGAGGAAGGTTGTGTTATATTCTTTAAGAAATACTATTTATAAGCTTTTTAAATCCGATCATAAAATGTTTACGTTCACCGCCGATCAATGTATCTGGTCGTCTAGAAATATGAATTAAGCTACCGCTCCATCACTCTATTCATCTATTGTTTGGCGCAGTATTGCCAAGATATTGTGAAAGTAGCCCATTTCCCCCTTCATTCCATTGAAATCAATGCTGAAAACATTTTGGCGATAGGTCACGTAACATATTTGTACAATGGATGGGTGATGACGGAGGGGCGTAATATATTGACCATCGTGTTTGGAAGTATTATACAATATAATACCTATGTATTATACAATATATAATCCAATTCATTAGTTTAGAGAGGATATTGTTTCCGACTTTTGTCCTTTCGATTTTAGCCTCCGATTTAAGAGATATTTGTATTTTGAACCCTAAGTAATGTTTTTCTTCAAAACGTTTATGTATAGCCTTCATTAGCTCAAACGTCAAAGCGCCGGCTTCACAATCATGAGGTCAGTGGTTCGAATCCTGCGGATGGGGATGGTTTTCTTTTCTGTTTTGTTATTACACTGTTTGTTTTTATAAATTGACAGGATTGCTTATCGTTCGCTATATTTATTGAATGTTGAATTCTTTTGCAATTTCACTGCGATAAAGAATGTCCTGTAAATATAATTGTGTTTACTACTCCTAGGCTTACATTGAATGGCCCTAGCTAGTCTATGAACATGATCTGCAAAGGCAAATTGTTATGTAAATAAGAAGCCAGTCGGCTCATGTCCTTGAATCGATTTTCCTATTTCCTACACCACCGCAACATTATTTCAATAATAATAATACAGGCAAATTGATTTGTATTACATAACGGCTGGCATTTACTTTACAAGTTTAGCTCAATCGATAATAACACACAACGAGTTTCTATTGTATTGGCCTGTTGCATAGGACTAGGACAGTTCGGTGGTATACCGCGGTTCATTCACATTTCATGATGCCATGCACACTAAACAGTCAGTGGAAAATTAAAATGAAATCGTAAATAATTCCACATTCCAAAATAAACTATAATTGAACAATAATGAATAATTATACGAAATGATAAACAATATCGAAAACTAATTTTAAACAAATGTATATAAACGATTAAAATAAAATTTCAAAACGTGATAGGATTCGAACCCACGACCTCCGGTTTACTAGTCCAATGCTCTACCGCTGAGCCAACTATGCGCTATGTGAACGCAATAACAAACAAAAGTAATATGGTTCAACATACCACTCTTCTCTAAATTCAATGTTTAAAATGCTTTATATTTCTTAATCTTTGTAGTTTTAAGATAGTTTCTCGCTCAAAAGTTGATTATTTACTGTTAAAGAAAGTAATTCTGATTTAAATGTAACGAATAACACTACTTTTTGAAACAATTCTAGATATATTATATTTCGTTTGTACAGCATTTTGTCGATTTATGTGCACACTTTTACGACTTAGTATTGCATCATGGGCTTTTTGCCCGGCACGCGGGGACTTGGGAGCGAAGCGAGTCATGTGATTTTTGTCCAGGACAAACACTTGAGATGTACACGCCCCTTTAAGAATCGGTTCACAAAGTACGGGATTTGTTATTCGTTAAATCTAATAAGTCATAGACTCATTTTATAGACAACAACACCGTGTTGAAAAACCCGTGTGTATTTAGGGAATAGTTGAATGAGAACTATATTTGGGTATAAAGCGCTGAGGATTTCAGGATAATCGAAATAGCTCAGTTGGTAAAGATTAGGACTCTCAATCAGCAGGCCGTACGTTCGAATCTTTGTGGCGGTTTATATTCCTTGTGCTCTATGCTTAGAGCGGTCGAGTCTGGGTAGAGGTCGGTTAGGGTTTTAAATATGCCGAAATATAATATTTATTATTGTTCTCTCATTATACGTCCGTTCGGGGTTTTCATTTATATTGACATCATTTTAACGTTATTTATTTATTTTGTATTTACTTTCTTAATTGTTGATGTTTATTTAATTATTTATCAATCAATTAATTATAAATAGGCCTTATATACTATTTTATTGATATAATTATTAATCTATATATTATTTATTTACATTAATTACTTAATTTCTTCATATTTATTATTTATTTATTATTGATTAGGTCACGTTCAGAGTGTATGCAACATTCTTAAATAGTCTAAAAACGCAGAAAAATGACACTATTTAGGGGAGTAAGATTCATAATGCTACTTGATTACACACATTATGCCTATACCAGAAAACAATAACACGTTGTATGTTTAATGGCTCCCATATTGTTTAGTATTGAATGATAACATTATCCATGCTTGTACCAGGGAGGTGTCATTGACACCTCCCTGCTTACTCTAAAATCATCCACGGCTGAACAATAGTCTTTAAAGGCCACTTCAAGGAGGATTATTCTTATGACGTTAACGAGTGGATTACGATAAGCCTAGCAATGAATAGGCGGCTACAAACATATCGTTTGAGTCGGGGTTTGAGGAGTGTCGCGATTAGCCTCTATCACCTGCCATGATAAAACCTGGCACTTGTACCCGGGGGGGGGGGGGGGGGGGGGGCACTCAACTTTTTTTTGGGGTAGGGGTGTGCCGCCCAGGGTCTCAGAAAGGGGGCTAAAGAACTGAACTGAGTGGATTTTATGACGAAAAATAGGGTCTTAGGAACAGATTTTTTTCCCCAAAAAATAGGTCTTGAGAACTGGCCTATAGTTCAATTTTCGATTGATTTTGGTTTAAGAACGCAAAATTTTCGAAAAATTGGGGCTTTGGAACACAAAATTGGTGCTTTGGAACGCAAAATTTCGCGATATGAAAACGGGGTCTTAAGAACTGATGCAGGCTCAAAAGAACTAGCAGCAGAGGGTGAAAAGGGGGTCTTCAGCGCGGCACCTAACTATACCCTTTTCAAATGTCAGTGGCCCCCCCCCGGGACTTGTACTAGAAACCCGATAGGTGTACAATCTGGCAAATGGGTCGCTCTCTACGTCACAACAGGGGTCGGGTGAACACTGGTCAGCTTAATAACACAATCTTCCTCGCGCTTTCATGTGTCTGCTTCACTAATTGGGCCATCAAGAGTACTACAATAGTTCTATTGTTAACGCCAGATAAGTAGAGAGGTTTCTAGTTAATCACCGATCTTTTTCCGATGCTTTTAACAATAGAACGAAATACCGTTGGAAAAGCGCTTTTAAATCGCTAGAAAAACGATTTAAAAGCACTGAGAGTTTGGATATGGACCCATACGTACCTACATTTCTTTGTTGAATGTGAATGGCACATAAGCATAAAGATTATGATACTTTGTCAGGGCGGGCTTTTGAATTCTGAAGCTAGAGCATGATGTTTTGTCAAAGTCAACAACTAAATGACACTCCTGTGGACAAGTCAGTTTTGTACATGATTTCTGTAATGAACCATATCTGAAGAACCAAACAAGCTAAACGTGCCATCTTTTCAGGATAATTTCAAAACTTACTGCTGATTAAGACTATGTAAACACAAATTCTCTGAGCCTTTAAATGTGGTTGAAAAATGTCTTTGAACTTGGGTCAACTTTTTTTTGAACCACCCGGTAGATGTTCCATTCACTTTTGCTTTTTTTGTGTCCATTAACATATTTTTATAACAGAAAGTGTACTCAAAGTAAAATAATTATTGAAAATATATATAATCAGAATATGATGGCAACCAATGTATGCAGCAATATATGCATTTATTCACTATCATTCAGGAAATTCTGAGCGTCGTCTAAGTTGTCAATCAATATTTGCCTGATACAGGTATATAATACATAATACCGGTATTTTAAAAAGTTGCAATCACATTTATCAGAGTAATGATTAATTGGCTCATAGATTTGGCAATATCCTGTGGCTAATTTATATTTAGGTTTCATTTTTTTCTTATTTTTGTTTTCAAATTCCTGCCTAAAATGAGAGACTTGAAAGTAGGAACGCAATGGGTTGTACTAAAAGCGCAATGAAAACGTGATAAGGAACATGTTAAATGCTACCATGTTTTAAAATTTGACAATGTAGACATTTTTCCGGGCTCTTCCTGCATATGTTATTCATATGTTGATACTTTTTTCAGCGCAATGCAAGCGCTGGCTTGATCGCAACAGAGTGAGAACAAACGCGGCGCTCTGAATGCGCTCAAAGACGACCATGGTTACCATCTCGCGTATCAACTGCGTCACTAATCGGTTCTTAGAGACCTTAATGCGTTTGATTTGGCGCTTTGTTACTTCTTGATACTTTTTTTCATCGCAATGCCAGCGCAAGGCCGTAAGATGTAAAAGCCCTATAAGTGTGTATAAGCAGCAATAAATATTAGAAACAACCGGTGACCATTTTCTTCTTTGTTCATTACTTTTAAGTTAAAATAAACAATAAAAATTGTCATCGCGATATTTGAATATTTACCATTGACAAAGTCCACGAAAAAACCCTTATATCATACCAGAATACTACTAATGAAAATATTTTCTTTGCTCTTCCCTTTAGTTTATAAAGATTGACCGTATAAAAAAACACGTAAAGGTTGGCAAAGAAACCAATTTAAACATGATAGATGTTTGTGTTATATCAAAACTCCAAAAGCTTTCTACGATGAATATCTCACACGCCTTTTAAAGTGTATTCATTGGTTATTACATCTAAGTTCTTGTATTGTTCATAATCTGTATATACACTGGGTTACTTCTATTTCTATAACTTGATAAAGACTAGTTGAAACGTTGTTATATCTCCAATTCTCCCACTCCTTTGTTCATCTTCCACTTTCAGTTGGGATAAGTTTCACTGTATTACATTCTAAATATTGTTCTCTTTGTAGGTGTCACTTACACTAAGCGACTTATAAAATCTAGGTCTAGCCTACCTGTATGTTAAATAAGAAACCAAAAAAACGCACTACTCGTGCTACAGTGTATTCTTAATTGGTATTCGATTACAAAAACTTAAAACAAAGTCTCTACGTTAACCCAGATGAATAAAAAAATCAGAACACATATTTTGCGTGGGAATAGGAATATACGGGCAAAACGTAGGTGTACTTTTCCCGAGGAGCAGGATTTCAAGGTATCGCCCGATACTAGAATATTTTATGCCAGCACTTTACCAATCGCATGAACTGAACTGTTCCTCTGTGTGCACTGAAATGTTTCTCTTTGTGTACTGAAATGCTTCTCTTTGTGCACTGAAATGTTTCTCTTTGTGTACTGAAATGCTTCTCTTTGTGCACTGAAATGTTTCTCTTTGTGTACTGAAATGTTTCTTTTAGTGTATTGAAATATTTCTCTTTGTGTACTGAAATGTTTCTCTTTGTGTACTGAAATGTTTCTCTTTGTGTACTGAAATGTTTCTCTTTGTGTACTGACATGTTTCTTTTAGTGTATTGAAATATTTCTCTTTGTGTATGCTTCTATTTGTGCACTTAAATGTTTCTCTTTGTGTACTGAAATGCTTCTCTTTGTGCACTGAAATGTTTCTTTTAGTGTAAACCGTTATCTGATTATCTCTCGTATTTTCCTTCGTATCGTGACCTTAACACTTACAGTGCAGAGAAAACATATGTACTTACTCTGACATTAAGTGTTCGGCATGGTACTCAAGAAACCTTACATTTGTTCAATGCGCGGCTGATGTTATGCCCTTCATTGTTACCCATATTCATCTAAGGGTTATTTCGATCTAAATATCTTTGTGTGGGATTGAAAAATAAAGAGGATCAGAAAAAAAGTAGTTCCCAAAGGGTGATCAAAACAAAATACGGTCCTTACTAAATTATATTTTATTCAAACTCCCGTCGATGGCCCGCTATTACTAGGACATTAAGCAGTCAGGGCAAATGTCCAAATCTGGCAATCTGTAATATATTTCCGAATCTGGAAACATATTGCCAAATCAGGCCAAATTGCTCTTTTTGCAATTGGTTATTTTTGTGGATTAAAAACTACTTGTGCATGTTCAGTTAAGCGGTTACTTAATTTAATCAAGTCAATACCATAACCACTTATCATAAAGCATAAATTGCAAAATTTGTGGTATTTATTTTTGCAACTTTGAGCCTGTAATATGTTCGCGAAATTAAATAGATCGCTAAGGGAAGACGTCAAAACTCGACCGCCCGTTGACCGCCGGTTACGTTCGGTTCCGCCCGGTTCTTTCAGGTCAAATGTTTTACTGGTAGATGAATATTCACGCATGCAACACTGAACAACCGCCGGTTGACTTAATGCCGTAACCGGACCAATTTACGCTATCAATCTGTTACTTTGCCGTCATAATAGCGCACCCTTGTACTTGCGGTATTGATTTTAAAAAGTTAATTGATCTATAAACAGATTGAAAAAGCCAACCCCAGCCAAAATCAATAGCTGTATTGTACTGGTTGTCAACTGAGACTTGAGAGCCCATTACTTCAAGATTGTATTGCTCACGCGTGTGACGAGGCACTATCAACCGGTCGTGTTTTTAACTATTTGACCTCATTATGTGTGTATATTATAACAGACGACACGTTTTGTGAGAACCGGGCGGAACCGGCGGTTGCCTGGCGGTCGAGTTTTGACGCGATCCCTAACTTAAGTAATTTTTTGCCTCTGGCGTCTTCATTTTAAGTTGGGGAATCACAGTTTTTGATGAATCATGCTCAGAAAATAATTGTCTAAGTTCTGACCAAGGCTCTTAAATGTTGACAGTGAAGTTTGATATGGTTTAAAGCAAAAGGCTTAATTAATTAAGTAAGTGACTAATTAATTATCTTATTGGTCAAAAATGATCTTAAGTTATTTAATTTTGATATTTAATTATATAACATTGATGTATAAGTCATGTTCGAATAAAAAAGAATAAAAACAAGTATTGAAAGTCAAATTATTTGGCAAAAAGAGCAATTTGGCCTGATTTTGCAATATGCTTCCAGACTCGGAAACATATTACAGATTGCCAGATTTGGACATTTGCCCTGACTGTTAAGGGGGGTTATTAATTGACCCTAAAAGGAGGAATCAAGAAAAATGTAACTGTTTTTAGGGGTGTCAAATAAATAATGACGTCCGAGGCTCGAACTTTCCCTCCCCCACAAGTATTTATGAACACTACCTAAACAGCATTCTGATTAAATTTGCGAATCATATTTTCCTTCGTGACGTAGCTTTATCCCTTAACTTTGGTAATACTATGACTCTCATGAATTAATCTTATTCCTAGAGTCAATACGATGTTCGATGTGTATAAGTATTCAGTTTTTAAATAGTCGGGCTACGGTCAATACTTTTTTTTTTACTCCTTTGTTACTCTAATCATGCTAAGAGAAAAATTGTTAGTTTAGTTTGTGAACCATCTTCTTTGATAAGGTCTTGAGAGTGGTCATAAAACCTTACCCCATGAATAGCAATGAACAGATTCCCATCTTGACAGAAGTAGGACAATCCACTATGTGGCAGTAAGACATTGTCCTCGTGTCCTACATATAGATTGATGCATAGGCAACATCAAGTACCAGAGTAGGGCACATTTACAAAAAGGACGATGTCAATAATTATTTGGAATATTTATGAAAACGCAACGAAACGGAAGGATGTCGTGGGTGTAGCACATAGTTACATATAATATTATAGAAGCTATTTTAACGGAATATTTTGTAGACGGCAATCTTAAGACTCCGGGTAATACAGTTGTTGTTGTGACTGACAAATCAAAAAAGGAAGAAACTGGTCCGATAAGGGGTTCTTTTGCTTACTTAGTTCTATGAAGTATCCTACTACATTAGTAAACGCTATTTCCCGTGCGAACTGGTATTATACTGAAGGTTTGTTATTAGCGGATTAAATAAGAAAAATGCGACAAACTATTGAGTAAACATGACCTACTTGATGGATGCCTAATAAATCCCGTCTACTTGATCAGGACAGTAAAAGGGAAAGGTCTACTTTAGATCCCAGATACTGGTATACCAGTATCGCACGATACCGGTACAATTTTATTGTTCCAGTATCGTCCGATACTGGAACACCAAATTGTGTTCCAGTATCGTGCGACACTGAAAAGTTTCTATGTCCCAGTATCGGGCGATACTGGAACACATATACCAGTAGCGATTTGTCCCAGTATTACACAATACTAGTACATTATAGTGATCCAGTATTGATCGACACCGGAACATTTTATATGTGCCAGTCCCGTCTGGTACTGGAACACTGACTTTGTACCAGTACGGGACAATACTAGTACATTTCAGAATCTTGGACCTAAAGTACACGTTTCCCAACTGTCACCTTTGGATGCTATTCATTGTCTGAGTGATTTTTAGTTCTACAGTTTAAATGGCTTTTTTGAATGGTAATCCAAATAGATATTGTAAGAGTGTATAATTACATCAAATTCACCAACTAGTATGTTCTAAACTGATAAGGTCCACCTCTGTGACCATTTTGATTCTGCATCACTTTTCAAAATGGCTGCCAAAATGGTTAATTTGATATTAAATGACCTAAAACAATTGTTTTGTATTGTAAAACTATGTAATACCAATACCCCTAAATATAATGGGACAGCATTCACTATAATGTCTACGTAGATCTGATCATACATGTTAGTTCATATGCCAATTTATGGAATGTTATCATTTTTGGCAACCATTTTAGCGGCTATCTTGGATTTAGGTGTGTTAACAAAGCAAAAGTTCTGGATATGAGTGTCGTGGTCCAAATACGTACATTCCATTATCAAAACTATACTTTCACCATACATTTAAATTGCCATGATATGTCATTTAATGCGATTTAATTCAGATACAAATATAAATAGATTCTTAAAGTCTGTGACCTATTTGATTGAATTACATTCCTGTATTACAACAATATCTCAAATAAATCATATATCTTAAATTGGTTTAAAATGTCAAAAATGCCTTATAGAAACACTGAATTGGGTGTATCTAGAAACCATTTCCCCAGAACAAATTTAGGTTTTTCTGAAAAGAGACAAGTGATTTAGCTATTCGGCTACGAAAGACATTTTTCAATTCACTGCTGGGATAAAATCGTATTCACATTTAAAGATTGCCCCTTTTTCGTCACAAAATTCAATGCCTCGTAGGGGCACTTCTGTGACCCCCTCGTAATTCAGAATGAGGTTGGTGATTTTTGGTTGAATCTACACAATACCAATGCTATGTATCAATGATATATGGACTGGATTCAAAAATCATTTGATGCAAAGAATCCCATTTTGTGCCTTTTTGTGGCTTAAACAGAGACAATTTAAACGATTTTATATGATTTTATGGCTCAAAATGGGGCTAAAATGCCATGGGGCAGAAAATCCAAGTCAAGGGGGTCAGAATTTTCAAACTTTGTCAACCTGAATCTTTCATCAACTGTACCCATCAAACTATATATGAGCAATATTGGACAACCTTCATGTTCCTAGATTTTGTCATATCATCCTGTTTTCTCAGGCATGCACTGTTAAATTTTGTTGCGCCAATGGGTTGTGTGGCGTGTGTTTATGAGCGCATGATGCATTTATTTATGATGTACATGTATAAAGTTTTCTTTGGTCTCTTTTTTGTTTACTACTTGAATCGGGAGCTTGATTAAAGACTTATTTGTCGGATTTTGACTTCATCGTGTCATCAATTTGATTATCTATCAAAACCTATTATCTTCAATCTGGGGGAAAAGTCCTTTGAACGCTTTACATACACGTTTTGGAAATAATGTGCAGAATTTATTTTCTCATCTTTAAATGATGTTTATTCTGTTAAGAACCGAAGAGGACATCTTAAACAAAAAATGTCCCTGCCCACACCCTATCAATCAATGTTGGAACACCGTGATAACTGCTGACGACATTGGTATTTCGCAACATTACACTGGGAGAGGGGGTGTTATTTTTTCCGTTGTTAACAAGTAAGCGTTACAAGACTTTCTTCCAGGATTGTAGACCAACATTCACCAACCTGCTGTTTGCACCTGTGAATATTCTGTGTATTGTATTTAGTTGGTTTAGTTAACCATATGCCATAAATATAAGTACGATAGCATCTGGTTATCCATCTTGCGTTTTCTTGTTGAAGAAATATGTTACTACTACTGTTTGTCATAGCTGAATTGCCTATAAAAGACATATATTTTGTTAAGCCAAGGGTTGTGTGGAGTGTTTTTATGAGTGCATGATTACCATGAATTTATTTATGATGTAAAAGTTTAAAGTTCTCTTATGTCTCTTTGTAAGTTTCCTTGTTAACGATTCCTTACACTCTATCTATTTGAACCACTGAACACACTTGTGAAAACTGAAAGTGCATACATGTTATCATAACACTAAAACGCTATGTTGAGTCTTAGCAGGTGCGTTTAGTCGTACGGACATAAGACCATGATTCCCTATGACTTTTTGATAGATCAACCCTAATACTTACGCGGCGGTATAAATGAGTAAAAAGTCAATGCCTAGAGGGTTGACATTTTAATAGATTGTTGCCATATCTCTCACAGTTGGCGGTGGAAATCACGTAATGTAAATCAACAAAAATCAATATTGAAATATTAGTGGATTAAGTTTGCTTTATATTAAAATTGAGATGACATTTATCACTAACTCTCGAGGCAAATTCGACCTTGAACAACATTCACATTATCTGCCGTATTCAAATTCTGTCGAAATGTAACCCTAACACTTGACAAATAGGAAATGGGTGATAAACCTACCTATCGATGGGTGGCTCGAGGGACCAGCAGAGGAAACACCATCCATTCATGGAAGTGAAGTCATCTTAAGATTGCTGGGCATGATGATTGATGAATAGATGTAGGACAAGCGCAGAATGATAGATCTCAATGTTTAATGTACAAATAAAACCCCGATTTTAATTTCGCAAGAGTCCTTTGAACTTATGAATTCGCTCAAAGCGATTTTGGAAGAGACGTATGGTATATTAAGTAACGAGATCTGTCCCGTCTCCACGATCAAAGAAGTTAACTTGTATGTACATTCATTTTAAAAAAAGTAATGAGGTTACAGATGCTGACGTATCATATTATCATAATTGTATTTGACAGAATTTGTTTTCTGTTTAGTTGCAATCGAAAACCGTACACGTTGAAATCAATACCAACCAAAAGCAGTTCTAATACTTCCCGTATAATTACACACAAGCTTTTGAGATTTGCCGAGAGGTATCCGTGCATATATCAACAATTCGAGTCCCATTAGATGAAGTCACTTGTGGATGCTATTACCTATTTGTTGACAATTTGTCAGAAATTGTAGAAGATTCGAAATATCTATTACGATTTTAATAGTCTTCAAGTGAGTACTTTCTTTTTTCCGCTTGTAAAGCTGTGAAGTGTTTACGACACGATTACAAATTGCATGCTAATACATGAAGCTAGAATAAAACATTGTTAAAAAGGAAATAACCAAAAACAGGCACCTAATAATTTTATTTTAAATCTAAAAAAATAGCGTTAAGGATTGCTTGAGCCGATAGTCATGGTGGATCCAGGATTAAAATTTACGGGGGGCTGATCAAGCCCGGTTTTTCCAGGAAAGGTACATTGGTACCCCATAATATAAAAACATTTTATGGTCATTCTAAAGTTTTGTCATCTTGGCGAGCGCCGAGCTATATAAAATATCATGAGGCTTATCATGTTCATATTTCAATTACCCTAATGTTTCAAGAGAGTTTCAAATTCAGTCGGGGGTGTGGACCCTCAGCATAGCCTCCGTAAAACTGCTGTAACTCCATCATTATTCATTTAATCTATTTAAAAGTATAAATTTTCTTGCAGAAAATGGTTTAATGAATCCAACCATGATCATGAAATTGACAATTTTGAAGAAAATCATTAAAAACACGTTTTTTGACCCATTTTAGATTCTGCAAAGATAACTCAAAATATATTTGGTCAAATTTTGTCATACTAGTTTTATTATATTCCTAATAACATTCCCTATGAGTAGGGTGGTTTATTTTAATGTCTTATTTGTTTTTTTGAATTAAAGTGTCAACAAATGTTATTTGTTAACAAAAATGTGATTTTCATGATTTTTGGAGGTAACAAAACACGTTTTTTGGCACTATACATGACAACGGTTATCAAACTTTTAGCGAGGAGAAATCAAATTGTTGACCTTCTATTAGAACTCAACAATTCGTGTTGCAGACTACTCTGTCATCATTTTAAAATGCGATACAATTACTTTTTAAATACCCTAACTTCCTTCACATGTTTATTACTCAAAGAGCAAAAGTTTTCCTTTGATTAAAGTGTTTTAAAGAAACTCGACTTGACGCGAGACGGGGTTACGTAAAGCCAGGAGCATAGGACGCCTTAATACCAATAATCGCTTGACCAGTTCTCTTTACATTCATCCGTGCCCTGTATCATTACCAAGAGATTTGTAGAGCTTGATGTGTGTTATTGCACCAGACGTAACCATGGTAACGATCTCATCAAAATGGACAATACGTCCATGCTGTTTAATCAAAGTCAACACGGTGGACAGTGCTTGGATACTATTGACTCAACTTTGCGAAAATGTAGAATTAACCACCGTCAAAATCCCAATGATTTTTTCCAGTATCTATTGAATGCTGGCAGGGAGTCTATAATTATGGGAGAAGTATCTCAGGGCAAAGTCCCCCCGGTTCATTGTAATCAAATCCACATGTGAAGAGTGTTACAGAGGGTGCTCCAGCGTTGCTAAAATGCCCAGAGGATGTTCGACATGTTTTGCTTACAAAGTTAACAGCAGAAGAGGAAGAAAGGCCTCGAAGAGTTTGGATTGAAGGGGATTTTGATTTTGTGAAATTCTAGTAACAAGTGTTGCGGCGGAAAATGTTGCCGATTTTGTACCTCCCCTTCATTTACCAGATATAACTACATATATATAGCTATAACCAACCATCCATCCAACCAACCAACTAACCAACCAAATAATTAAATCATTTATGAATTAATTAATTATGAATTCATTAATTAGAAATTAATTAATTATAAATAAATAAAAAATAACATTAATTAAATATAAATGAATTAATTACTTATAAATTAAATAATTATAAATAATAAAACATTACTAAATAACTATAAAAAATAGATAATCAATCAATCAATCAATCAGTCAGTCAGGATAAACAAATAAACAACTTTTGCTACGTACCCAACTGGAGGTTGCCAAATATGTTTTCCTTTCGTTGGGATGTGCATGGCGCGTATAGTTATACTTATGGGGAACATAGTAATCGTTTTACTGGGATTTTTTGAAATTTCAATGATTTCTTATGACCGAAGCAAAAGTGTTAGGAATTTTAAATGTTGGCTATAGTAAAATGATATGCTAATGTATCACTGATGGTTTTTCAAAAAGGCACATTCTTACAGGCAGGAACTGTTAAGATATATATGAACAGCACTAGTGATACTACCACTGTGTTTACCATAGCCGATGTGTGCCTATACACAGTACACCTTCATTCGTTACGCCAACGGGCTATCTGTAGTATCACTAGTACAAAATAACCAAAGCATGTTAACTTAACTCTGTTATTATGTTTGTATAATTTACATGTATCAAGTCAACTTCTCCGTCTATAATTTCATAAATCTGTAGTGTTATTGCATCACAAAACACTATCATCTTATCTTTTTTAGGTTTTGCTTACGAAACACAAAACCATAAATCTATGTTTGAACCAACCTTGTTTTATAGAAACCTGAACATATTTCAGGGATACTGTATGGATTCATTCACTTGAAACGATATGTTGACGTTTAAAAGGAGCGTATAGTCTTCCCGGGGGTTACTCATATACTTTTGTGGTAGGAATGTGCCGCCAGCAAGATGAAGATTTACCCAAACATTTACCAATTTTCGTGGGAACCATAATGTCCATACATATTTGAGAGAGTTAGCTAAAATGTCGGTGAAAAACATCAACTTTAAGGAAGGGGTCTGGGGTCAAAAGCCCGTATATAGAATGTCAAAACTTGACCCACAAGTGTTATATACCATAATATAGCACTGATCGCAAACTTTCAAAATTGACTTAACATTTGGCTCTGGTTGCCATGGTAACCACACATATGTGGCCCTTTTATTGCATAACATATTGTTGGACAGCTTAAGCAAACAAATGATCCTTAATGTCACACCATGGTGGCAAAATTCGAGGCCACATTTGCACTTTTCAACAAAAAAGCAGTGGTGCGATACTTTTTCCATAATTCGATTAAAAATAACAGTAACAAGGCAAGCAATGATAATTGCTTTGTACCAAACAACAATTAACCATAAACACGAAGTGCATAAATTGCTGTTCACTAAAACAACAAAAATATCGATAAAATAGTACAAGTACACCGGACTTTCAAGTGGACAAACAAGAGAAATAGAAAGAACAATAAAGAAGATGATGACCAAGTAATAACTTGGATTGGATGTCTTGTAGGGAAGTTCACTATACCGACATTGTGCTATAATTATAGCTCTAAGTTTCATGCTTTCGTTTGGTTCACTATTTACAATTTGTTATGTCTTGCTTTTATACTTTGCATTTCATATTTTCGAGATATCTTCTTATATCTTTTTATTGGTCTTTGGTGTGTGTTTGTTGGATTCATCGATTTACATATCTTATAAACTCAACAGAAATCAATATTACATTATACCATGTGTATTTAATAATGTCTGCGGCTGATATCATGACTTTCAAAATACCGGGGGGGGGGGGGGGGGGGGAGTAGGGCAGTCAGGTACTATGTTGTAGTAATCCACGTAAACGAAAACGCGGATTAAGGGCCCTTGTTTTCGATCACAACGCGGGCCCGCGCGGGCCTGTGCTAAGGGTATCAGATTCGCAAATTTCAGAGAATAATAAGGATGTATTTTTAAATCTAAAAAAATAGCGTTAAGGATTGCTTGAGCCGATAGTCATCAGTGGCGGATCCAGGATTAACATTTACGGGGGGCTGACCAAGCCCGGTTTTTCCAGTAAAGGTACATGGTACCCCAAAAATCGTAAAAATGTGTCCACATTTTAACGGGGGGGGGGGGGGGGGGCGTTTTATTCCTTCACTACATAGTAGTGAATGGCAGCTGCCCATAGACAAGAAATAATACAATCTACGGTGTGGAGTCGTCCATACTGTCAGTAAGATATGACCTGCTTTATTGATTAATGCACAGACAAGAAAGCAGGTTGGTGGGCAACAAGAACGATGTTTGAGTCCTACTTATGCCTACTTTCACTAAACAGCTCTAAATGATGTTTATGGAAGACAACATTTGATATATAACGATTATACAATTATAACAATAATGACAATTATAACGAATGCTTTCGGTACTCCCACTTAGGACCCACTTAGAACGTAGCCAGAAACTAGGGCCTCCTTAATGCCAATATTCATTCTTGTTCTGGTTATGTCCATCACGTAAAAACAGCGTCATTATCATGAGATTCGGACGTTACCATAATAACAGTCTCATCAAATGAACGTGAAATCTCTTTTATTAAAAGTCAACACAGTTCAAGAAGTACTTCGACACTATTGAGTGTGACACTGCATTATGTCCATTATTACGTTATTCTCACATGCAAAAGTGCAATAAATATCAATGGTAATATTGATCCGCGGGGTGTTCCAAATAAATCTCTAACCCTATCAGAACCATTACATACTTGATATAGGATTTCCAATCACTTTGGATGGGCATTGATATAGGACCAGTCCTTTAGGCATTTATACGTATGTAGGAAGTTTCAACCAATGGATGGGGTCAATTAGGAAATAAGGTAGCTTATAACTTACGAATAAAAGAAGATAAATGTTATATAGTATTCAAATAAGCACAGATATAAGTCTAGCCTTTACAAAATGGTACGACATTTGCTACAGAGGATAACATAATTATATGTATCTTTTTTTGTCAAAGGCGAAAGGCTTTGGAGCTGATGCATGTACAAAGATAATATAAATAACAGCGAATTTCTAGACGTATCATATTGCATTTGTAAGAATTTTGATTAATTTTAATAGTTGTAATCGAAAACCGGATGTTTAAATCAGCATATCGAAAAGTGCTATGTATTGTACTAGTAATCTGTTTGGTGGGTTACGTGACAACTCCTCTAGGTGAAATAGCAAGGTCTAGAAGATATTTTAACCATACAGTACGATCTCAAAATACCATTTCATCTACTACTATGTTTAGTCTGCCCTTATAGCAACTAATACTAGTGACTTACTAGAAATTCGATTTGGTGAAATAACCTTTGGTTGTTACTGCTTCCAATTTCAAATTTGAAATGATATTCTAATCAGTAAACATCTTATACTAGTATCGAAACATTTTTCCATTGTGGTCTTTATGATCATTTCATTTACCCTGGTACAAATAACAAATCAAATTTGAGCTGAAGTCGATTGCCTCAAAAAGCTCAGGCTACATACGGTATGGCCCAATTGTGGACATTTTTTCCGGGCTCTTCCTGCATAATATTCATATGTTGATACTTTTCAGCGCAATGCAAGCGCTGGATTGATCGCAGCATAGTGAAAACAAGCGCGGCGCTCTGTCTGGCGCTCAAGGGCGACCATAGGAACCCTCTCCCGTCCTATCCCGTGTCCACTGCGTCACCAGTGCGTTCTTAGAGACATTGATACGTTTAGCTTGGCGCTTTAATAATGTTGATACTTTTTTCCGTAAGTGTGACTCCTATTGCCGTACGTAGGTGTAGGTATTGAATGATATAAGAAAGACTGACAATGACATCAAACCTTAATTGTTCAATGCTTTTTCTCGCTTAACAATAACTGTTCTGAAAACAAAACGCTATACGGAGATTTGTTGACGTTTAACAACATATGCAGTAAACTAAATATGAAGTCCGTTTGTGGAATGAAGTTTGGAGACTTTACATGATTACCCCACAAATGGGTGCCGGGTAAGGCTTCCCACATGTACTACTGCACATACTAGAGATTTCCTTAGTACTAAATTGTTTTGTATACCAGATTTAAAGCTACTCGGATTACGCAGTCAGGAGCAAAGCTTGCCTTTACAGCCAGTAATCGACTTGCTCTTTTACATCCATCAGTGCTGAGGGGTTGCTGGTTTTCTCCTAAACAAATATGTGTAGAGTTTGATACGTTGACTTGCATACAATAACGATCTCATCAAATGTACATGACTGCTACTTTATTAATTAAAGGTCAACACCGTTTAACAAGTACTTTGATACTCTCACGTCTCATTTATTCTCAATTGCAAAATCACATCACATTTGTTGCAACGTAGGGTTCAGAATCTCAAAAATATATCCGAACGCTGATATTAGACTAACAGCTACATGCGATGGCCATTTAAGCAAAAGTATGTCTTTAATCACATCATATTATACCGTATGTAGGAAGATCCCACCGAAGATAGCCAGGCTGCCAGTAACGACTGGCAAGATTTGAATAGAGATCAATAAAGTAAAGTCCATTATTATATTAATGAATTTCTGCTCTGGTACTCTCATGTAGATTCGTTTGGTAAAGTTGGTAAACGATTCCAAGGAAATCTATTGTACATTTTCTGGAAGAAAAAGTATTTCATTTGCACGCTTGAAGCAATTCATATGAACTCCATGAACTGGTTTGACTAATTGCCTAAGAACAAAATCGGCACCCAAATGACTCACCCTATATTATGCGTACGGTTAAAGGTATTGACATGGTTACTGAAAGCCTATGTTTATTGATTAATACCACAACAAAATGTGTGCAGGTTCAATAGAGAACTGAATAACAGGTTATTTTCGCGGGAAGGATAGACTTGATTAACTTTCTGTCATCCACTTAATACATGTTCCCGTTTACAAACGATGTGTCATTTTAAAATCTGCAAGTCAATGATAAATAATGTTTAGATACTATGAATAATAATAATAATAATAATAATAATACACAGGACTTATTAAGCGCCTTTACGATGTAATACCCCTGTCACACATACGGCGATCAGACCTTGCGCTTGTGTTGCGATGAAAAAAGTATCAAAGCGCCAAGCAGACGCAAAAAAACCGATTGGGGACGCAGTGGACACTGGCTAGAGCTGGAGAGGGTCCCCATGTAACACGCAGGTAGAGCGCTGAAAACGACTCATTGTGTTTCTACTTTAAAGTCTCACGGACTCTCACTGGGCTTCCACGCTGTAAACATTCTTAGTGCGTCCTAGTTGTTTAACTACTACGTTCTCAATATTTTGCACAACGTTCTCATCACCGTATGTGTGACAGGGGTATAAACAGCCTCAAGGCGCTGCACATATCAATTTTAAAAACTACAGAAAATATTAAGAACTACAACAGGACATAATATGCGGGAGAAAATATACAATCAATATAACTAATACATACTAAAAAACTTGTTAATCAATATATAACACAGTAAATTCATTATAAGAAAATAGGACGATCAAAAACACGAAATATATCAGTATTATTAAATACCACACATTTTGACCATCAAACAACATGGCAAACTCGGGTAAACAACACATATTCAAAACCAGTAATATACTAAATGTAAATATAAGATTAAGTAATTGCACATACAAATGCCATACATATGGCTTTCAAAAGTTATTATAAAGATGCCATACAAACCATTAGTGACCGGTAATTGGGTGTTTTTTCAAATTTAGCTGACATTAAGTCATTTCTCAAATTGCGCGTTTCTCATTAATAACTATGAGTCAATAATAAATGATTTTCAAAGACGCCATACGAACCATTAATGATATACATGTATATGGCTTTCTAAATATATTATACACACAATTTAATTGTGACCGATAATTGTTGCTTAGTTTCAATACTGGTACATAACAGTTGCCAGTATCGGTCGATACTGGAACACCAAATTGTGTTCCAGTAATAAGTGATACTGGAACACTGACTTTGTACCAGTATTGAACGATACTAGGTGTTCCAGAATCGGAAGATACTAGTTCAGTCCATCCAATTCTGATAGTCCAATAGAGTAATAACTGTAATTAAAGTGCGTATTATATTACAATTTTACTGTGCCTGTGTTATAACACGGTAACATGTGTTACGGTATATTACAGTTGTTACTGTCCCTGTGTTACAGGGTGTTAGCGCCCTCAACGGAATAACATGACAGTATACGTACAAATACGTATACTGTACGTATTTTATATTTGGCACCTTTGAAATGATATTGATACATAATTATTTGCCAAAACACTCAGGGGGTTGGTGGTCGGGGAGGTAAAAACAAGGATGACACAATCATAAACTATAAGTATTGGATATCCAACAATCTTAAACTATAAATATTGGATATCCAACAATCTTAAACAATAAATATCGGATATCCAACATTCTTTAAACTATTTTCGTTAGTGTTATTGTGATTTATTCCGTGCAAGTGCGGCGGAAGTGTTATAACACAGGGTACAGTAACAACTGTAATATACTGTAACACGTGTTACCGTGTTATAACACAGGCACAGTAAAACTGTAACATATTACGCACTTTAATTACAGTTACTACTGTATTTGACTATCAGAATTGGGTGTTCAGTCCTAAAGTACACTTTTCCCAAATTCTGTTACGATTTGGTAAGCCGAACAAATAAACCTTTGTTTCTGTTTCTGTTTATGTTTCAAATTTAAAATAATAGTTCGACTCCGTAAAACCTGCACCCATGTCATCCCGTATGTTCTCAAAACTGTTTAATGTATTTTTTAGGTATTTATTACTAATTCCTACATATAAGAATTTGTGGGTTGGTGTATAACGAAAGATATCAGATCTTCCATCTTACATAATTCAATTGTTACATTGAAAGATATGACATCCCCAGTATTTGTTGGATGTTTTTGCTTTGCATTAATCCGTGCGAAGACGAGTGTCCTTGGAGAGATTTCTTGACGCTTTTTAAGTCTCGTACTGAATTACGTCCATTGTTACACAATCCTCACATGCAAGAAGTGCACGCTGAAACGATTACTCTGTCATAGGTGGCAATTAATATGGAATTATAACTCAAATTCAAAATGTCTCAGGAGCTGTTACTTTAAATGTTATATGGAATGATATGACATACAGACAAGATCATTAATGTATAAGTATGCCTTACAAAATGTGGCCGTTGCTTTAGTTGTGTCAAGTGGAAAGAAACTACCCAAGAAGTTGTGCAATGTAAGGATTTACAAATGCACATGGATTTTAACTAAGTAATACATTGTTCAGATAACCTAAAAGCTAATGGAAATCAATACGTGGCCAGGAGCTGAGGCCGCCTTAATGTCAATGATCATTCTTGTTGTCGTATGTCCATCCGATTAAACCGGCGTCATTACCAAGAGTTTGAGCAATTTCCATGGAAACAGTCTCATCAAATGGACGTGCCATATCGTTTATTAAAAGTCAACGCCGTTCAACAAGTGCTTCGACACCAGTGTCTCTCATCCTGCATATTGCCTACACACAAAACGTGCAATAAACATTGATTAATCCACTGGGTGTTCTAAATAAATCTCTTAAACTTTATCATAACCCTAACATACTTGATAACTTAAACTGACCATTCCTTAAGGAATGCATACGTATGTAGGAAGTTTTCGCCGCTCAACCCTAAATATTTGCGTGACACGTTTGACCCTGTGACTGAAAAACGCTATCTACAGCTGTACTATCCAAGCACATTACTATCTATACTATACACATGGAAAAAAGTATCGCACCACTTGTTGAAAAGTGCAAATGTGGCCTCGAATTTTGCCACCATGGTGTGATATTAAGGATCATTTGTTTGCGAAAACTGTCCAGCAAAATGTTATGCAATAAAAGGGCCACATTTGAGTTTGTGACGTAATCGATGTAATGTTTTTCAAGGCAAATGGGAAAATGCATAAAACAAGTTTGGATATAACGCGATATTGAGAGGCCTAATGATTAATCTCTATAGTTGTAATCCCTGGTAACACATTCCAGCCTTCCAAGGTCAAAGGTCATCTGGGATCAAATTTCAAAAGTTGCCCGATTGTCCTCAAATATGAAAAACACCCTTTTTCGTACACCCAACGGTTATGGGGTCAAAGGTCAAGATAAGTCAAATTTTAAATAAGTTCAAATTACAAAAACAATATTGCGGAAGTGTTGACCGAGGTCAAATAATAATACAAAAATCAACGGTGATCTCATCGTATATACTGAATTTATGAGCAACAAAAAAATGGCATGTTTGGACTCATTCACTGCATTGTAGCCTATAATGTCTAAATGGAACATTTCTTGCACCAAATACAGAACTAATATAATGACTATTTTAAGTTTTTAAAGTCTATTCAATATCGAGTTATACCCAAACTTGTTTTATGCATGTTTTTGGACAAAAGCATGCATTTTCCCCTTGGCCTTGAAAAACATTACATCGATTCCGTCACAAACTAAAATGTGGCCCTTTTATTGCATAGCATTTTGTAGGACAGCTTACGCAAACAAATGATCCTTAATATCACACCATGGTGGCAAAATTCGAGGCCACATTTGCACTTTTCAACAAACAAAAAAAGTGGTGCGATACTTTTTTCCATGTGTATATGTCACCCGCTCACAATATTGAACATGTTCACACATTTTCCTAGACCCCGGCATAACTCTGATAACCCATCTGATAATACATGTATCTGGAACTGATAATTTCTCTGATGTTAAAGTGAAGCGGAAATATGTTCATTATATTCGGTGATCAAGGATCGCTCGCAGTAGGTGCTACAGTGCAACAGTGCAACAGCATACATTTCCTAAAGTGCATGTTATTGAAATTAAGCTCTAATTCAAAAAGGAAGAAATGTAAGACAAGGAGACATTATCATATTAAAGAATACAGATTGGTGATTCAATGTCATAGAGAAAAAAAATAGTTTGACCCTTATTTGCATATAATTAGCATATTATAAAGAAATATATTAAAAATTTGTTTTTTGTAATTTCCAGCAACAACTATTATACATGCCATTAACACCAACAGGATATGGAGTTCCCATACTTTTTGTCTTAATTCATGACCTATCTCGTGGAAATTATTAAGTATTACTATGTATGCAAACCAGACTTGCAAGGTATCAAATTAAAGATAAAAAGGCGCTAAAGACAATGGTCTGAACAGATAATTCAATATTCCTGTAGTATTTAATAAAATATGTTTCTCCAAACATTTGGTATATTTTAAAAAAACACAAATGTTTTTTGTTGAATTTTTCTCGTGAATTAAACATGTGATAATCCCTATAATCACAGAGAAAGATGTTTATGGTTAGCCACACAACTCTGTCAGGCCATTTGTTAACATGTTTGCTGTGTAATTAATGTATGTGCGTTAATAAATTAATTAGGCGTAAAATGGAATAATTTTGAACCACTTTTTGTACGCCCAATTCAGTTATGTAAGGTTTCAAATTAATCCTTAAATTATGCCTAATAAAATGGTAGAGCCACATTTCTCAATTTCGTTTGTCTTTTTCTGTAATATTAATCAAAACTTTAGATACATTTTAATTTTGCAACTTTTCTTACAATAACACACAACCCTTAGAGAGAGACATTTTTCGAAAAAAAATCGATCTGATTGACATGCCAAGATAAAGATGGTTCTATTCATAAAATCTAATAATCACTCAAGCTAGCACTTGAGTAGTAACACTGTACAAAAGGCTAGGTTTGATATTTCAACTTATGTCCATGGTGGGAATTGATGCTAACATTTTCGTTAGGAATATTAAGAAATAACTGGATGAAATATTACTAAAACAAGCATTTATCTTTCAATTTATATTTTACACTGAAGCTGATATTATAACACATTTATACACTGTTTTGTTGTTGAAGTAGATGAGTTGCATAATTCAATACCCATTTCCTCACTCAGTGATAGATTAACAGCATCAATGTTTTGGTTTTCTAGAGTTTAAATATTAGAAAAAGCATGATGGAAATCAATCAAATAGTCATGCCATCAAGAACATATGAATATGGAGCAACTCGGAATTGGTAAAAGAAATAGGTCATGACTTTTATTTTAAGGGTAAAAATTGTTTGAAAGGTTGAAAGTCATGTTATAATACAACAAAATAATACCAATATTTTTAAAGCCCATACCGAGTAAGATCAACATCTTAGGAAGCCCTAACCCCCTTCAAATATCCCTAAACATGTGTCAATTTTCTAAAATCATGACTCTTGTAACTGTATTTTAACCTGTTTTGGCCATCAAAATGAGCAGGCTATTACTAAGTCCCGCCCATTTATTGATGATTTCCCAGGTCTTTTGTTGTGAATAATGTCCCCATAGTGCAGGTTTCTAAGGGTTGTGAACAATGTATTTCATACAACTGTACAACTGTGCACAGACTTGACAAAAGTCTATTAATATTTGTCCAGCCATGCACGCAAAAATAGAAGCAATCTTCAAGGACATGCTCACGCTGAGGGACTAATGCTTTGAAATCAGCGCTACAAGAAATGCCATTCAGCAGTGTGCAGTGTGCAGTCAAGGATTTTAAGCATAATGGTGTACGTTACTTTAGGTACATGCAAGCCTGTATATACAGGTACCACCATACGGCCTGCAGTAAGTCTAAATAGTCAAGGCCATAAAAGCTAGTAGCCAGTAGTAATTGACTAAATCCGAAATGAGGTTTAATAACAATAACAATGCTGATAATCATACAAAGACAACACAGAGAACTTTAAAACAAAAGCTATTTTGATTATATATGATACACATACTAAGAATTAAAATTGTCATGGTTGTACAACACTCAGGAGGCACTTTATTTATAATTCTATATTTGGACATTTATGCTCTGTTGCACTGTAGACTACGGGATATGTTGTGGGAGACGTACGGTACAATGGGTTGCCTACTTCCGGGAAAACGGCGAAATTCTGTTCACACTACGATCGATGCGAATAATATTCGGATTGTATATGCGGATTGGAACCTATACGGCCGAGTGCACCAATGACGGGTAACTTAATAGGGAGGTAAGCTACCTCCCTAGTAGTTATGCTCTAACACCAGAATAGCAACTAGCGAGGTAAATATCCACATTAATCAGCATCGTCCCCTTACAAATTTAATTGGCGCATATGCCAAGTGTTAACCTATAGTTTAATGTAATATTCTGACGTGATTAGTCCTCCGTAATATTAAAAGCGTGTCGTCACTCGATAGGTCTTTGGTGAGTGTAAATCAAGAATCACGTGGAGTCGGCCTGCGATCCGGAAAAAAAATGATGCCATTTTACGGCCAAAAATTTCGAAGTTTGTTTACCGCTTTTTCAAAAATATGGACTATCATGACATTACAAACATATTTTGCGCGAGGGGCACATACAAACATTGCACCAAAGAGCACAATTTTAATGGCAAACACAAGCACCCGATGGAAACAATCATACACAATTATAACACATCTCTTAACACAAATACTTCCGTGGCGTGGATACCTTGTCCTTCGCTTGTTAACCGCAGAACCCCGGTTCGAACCCCAGAGCACGCACGGCACGATATCCTTTTTTTCTTCTTCCACTCAAAATAATGTTGAAACTTGTTGGGCTTTATCAGTTTTTAATTAATAAAAACAATAATAAGTATTTATTAAGTCATTATTTAAGATCCTTGGACAATTAGTACATTTTGGTTAAAATATGACCCAAAGTCGGTGCGATTAGTGTTTGAATGGGCAAAAGGAGTTGTGATCTAAATTTTGACTAAAAAAATCACCAAATTGCATGAATGGATTTTCAAAAATACAAAATCTTTCAGCTTATAAGGGGTCACATTCCACTTCAAATAGACACCACCTCCCTCCAATGTTCACAACACATTTACGCTACTGCTAGAATCGACTGACTTGTGGCATAAAACGTTATGCCCCAACTTACTCTTGGGTCCGGTCAGGTATAACATTTAGCGTAAATTACCCGCCAGTTACTAGCCTAGTAGCTTACCCGCATTGGCGCTCTCAAATTGTGGGTTACGCCTCAGTTACTAGCGAAGTAGCGCTATTCTTCAGTCATTGGTGCACTCGGCCGATACACTTTCCAGATTGAAATCCGTATAATTTATTAAGCATAAATTCCTATTCACACTATGATTTGTATCCGGATATAACCGGGTTTTATCCTGGAGTTCAGGAAACTTGCTCTAATGTGAACGCCCTATGAGCTATCTTGGTTTCAATTTTTTAGAAAGTTATCTGCGCTCTTTTTTCGTTGGGTTGATCGCGACAAAGTGAAAGCTCTGGCACTCAAGGGTGACTACGGGGACCCCCTTCCGTCCTAGCCAGTGTCCAATGCATCACCGATTGGTTCTTGGAGACCTGAATACGTTTGATTTGGCGTGTTTGTATATATATTTTTAGCGCAATGCAAGCACAAGGCCCGGATGCTGTAAGAGTGACAGGTGTATTTATGGCAACTCAGAAAACAAACATATTAACTGACACACAAATGGACAGGGGTTAAAAAATGTCAATGAAAATGACATAAGAATAAGATAAAAGGCCATACATTATAGAGAACAACATCAAAATATAAATGGAAGAATTAAAAAAGAATATCTGGAAGTTGATCAAACTATAGGTTATGAGAGCTTCAATGTGTAGGGAAAACCCATGGGGAAAACGAATTTGATGCGTTACAGCAACGATATCTTTCTTGACACTTTAATTGTAAAATCTATCCTTCTCGAGTTACATACAACACAGTAATACTACTTTGACAGTAGAATGACGCATGCTTTTTCTGGCGACAAAATCAACCGTTTAATAAAATGACATGAAAACTAGTTTATTAACACGAACAGATCAACACCGTCTTAATATAATATGTAATAAAATTGATATGTTGTTCAGGATCAAATGGGGGGGGGGGGGGGGGGGGGGCTTTGCTATTGCTATAATAGACAACAATCAGTATGTTATGATATAAAATGTGTTAAATATTTTTTCGCTTTCCACAATTGGAATTAAGGTTAGCGCCGCGAACACGGTTTAAACACAAAACAATTCCTCATATGCGCGGATCTCGCTGGAATCCCTTAGGGAAATCTCTGTATATTGTACGTGTTTCTTATTCATTATATTGCAACTATTGTTTGAATTCCATATTTCCGTTCACTAGAAATTGGAACACTTAGTATCGTCCCGTACTAGATTTGACGTGCGTTGCGGCGCGTTATTTTAAGAGGAGGGGAAGAATCAATGTGTTTATGGAGCGAGAGCCCTATTATTCGAGTCGTGTCGGTTAAGATTTGGCTATTCAAGATAATAATGACCCCCCACCCCCTATAGAGGACATCGAAATTCCAGACTTTTTTCCCCACCAATTTTTCAATGGAATTCCATACATTTTGACACATGTTCTTGGAATTCTAGACTTTTTCACAATTTAGACTCCCCCCTATAGAGGACATCGGAATTCCAGCCTTTTCCCCCCACCAATTCCATACCTTTTTTAAGTTTGATCTGGAATTTCATACTTTTTTTTAAAGTTTGAACTGGAATTCCATACTTTTTTGAAGTTTGATCTGGAATTCCATATACTTTTCATAGAGGGAATCATGGAATTTTGGACTTCTGGGATAGCCTATTACCACTTTCGGTTATCGAGCTCGAGTTTCCGCGCCGGATTGGGGACGCCGTATTGGGGACACCACGTCCCCCCACCACCCCCCACCCATCGAGCCAAATAAACAAACACTATACTGTTTAAAGTTACTAATAAACAAACTTGACTCGACCAGTGAACTGCATGTACCACAAATTATCAATAGCTTTAATGATACATTATTTTTTGGACTGCATTTCGATGGTTTTTAATTTGTACTTATAGTATGGGATCGGGGGGATATTTTGGTCGATTTTCCGCGTTGATAAAAAATTCTGAAAAAGGGGATCGGGGGGATATTTTGGTCGATTTTCCGCGTTGATAAAAAATTCTGAAAAAAGTGAGGTGAAGTGTTAGGGTTAACAAGCAATTTTTTGAATTTTGTTTTTCTTCAACATTTTTCTAAGTTTTGTTAATATAACCCTAACACTACCCATATACCCCAAAATACCACGACTGGGCACGTTGGTAGCACCCGGCGTGGAAGTTTTTTTGATGAAAAAATGGACCCAATACATACAGTCTGGGCAATACACTGCCCAGAACTGTGCTTGACAGCCGCGGTGAAGTTTTTTTTGATGAAAAAATGGACCCAATACATACAGTCTGGGCAATACACTGCCCAGAACTGTGCTTGACAGCCGTGGTGAAGTGTGGAATCCCTCGCCTCTGGTGCGAGAGGTCCCTGGATCAAATCCGGGGGGGGGGGGGGTGGGGGGGGGGGGGGGGTCGGGGGATATTTTGGACAATTTTCCGCGTTGAAGAAAAAATGCTGAAAAAAGTGGGGGAAGTGTTAGGGTTAAGGAATTAATATCTAAAAAAGAATGTCAAAAAAGATTAGTGTTCTAACTATCTACCGTCTACCAAGTGTTATCGGTTTCTAAGCTTGCATCGCTGACATATTTTGAAATGTATCCATCGACCCACATTTCAACCTACTGTATAAGACGTCTAGCCAAATATTGAGAGATTTTGGTTAGTTGTTGAAACCTATTGTGTTTATG